>CAXIVR010000001.1:4401913-4719413 GCA_964035755.1 Teleogryllus oceanicus
CCATCTTCATAAATGTGTAACTAAAGGCCATGCTCGGCCTGATATTGATAACGGGAGGTGAGAATGAGTCGTGAGGACGGGTCACCAGAGTAGTTGATGAGTCCGTGAGATCATGCGAAAATCCTTTTAATCTATTGTAATTCAGTACAAACGTAACGCTGAAACTAGGAGTGCGGATTTTTCGACAGAAACGCACGTTTTTTCTTGTTTCCTACCTACTTTTTTTTAAATATAATTTTCATGGTTAAATTAGATCAAATAAACTCTACAATTACGTGTGGGAGCTTGGTGGCAGAATATTTTAACTTTAAATTAGTTAAGTCTACAATGACCAACAATAAAATACTTTACAAAAGAATGTATAACTTCACTTTGCAGCCATTCACAGCACTGCACATTGCTCAACTGCAATGACATTCTTACACATACCTTTCACTCCACTTCGCAACACAACACTGCACGTAAAACATGTATATAATAATAATAATAATAATAATAATTAATAATAATCGTAATAGTAATAGTAATACGCCGGCCCCCGTGGCGAGGGCGGTTGCAGCAGCCGTCGACTGCGCCGAGGAGGCTTCAGGTTCGAGTCCTGCTTAGGCATGGTTGTATTTGCAATTGTCCCATCACCATCATCATCATTATCATCATCATCCTATTACCCCATAATTCATAATTCAAGGCTTAACAACCTTGTCTTACCAAGTGATACAGCCGAAAAGCGGATCCCCATAATTACACACGTTAATCTCTCTCCGGGATAGACTATGACTGGGCCTCCATGTCAGAAATGGCCGATTCGCATATAATAATAATAATAATAATAATAATAATAATAATGATGATGATAATGTGTACTCAATATAAAAGACTTGTAATTTAACAATATTAAAATTATCAGTAATCTATATTACTATTTTCTAATGCGCACAGAACTTGAGAGAAAGGTATGCAGCCCCTGGCCATGTGAGAGAAGTCTTTCATTTCCATTGGAGAAGAATCCAAAAACACTTAAAAAGTTTCAATTTTGACTGAACGTAGCAAACCGTCTATTCACTTACTGACAGATTTCTCATAGTCAAAGGGGACTGCTTACAGCACAGCTGTCATGCGACAACAAGGCTCCAAGGAAGATGCCGCTCGCCATTAAATATTGCTATTCACGTGTTGCCTTATGGAATATCATTTTTTTTTTTTTACATTTTTAGGTTATTTTCATATCTCGATCAGGTTTTTCGTCCAGTTTCTCTGATTCATTGAGCAAATGCTGAGATGGCCCCTTGTTTTGCTTCTGGACATAAATGTAACTTTATTTTCTGTGCACGTCTTCTAGAATTCAGTGGGAAATACAATTATTCAAATTATCGTTTCCATGTTGTCGTGGCAGGAAGTATTATTCCGAAGGACAACATGGATAAGAGACAAAATGTATTGCCTTTTTATCCTTGGAAATAGATTTTATTACATAGGAGCTTCTTTTTTTAATTTAAGTAGTATATGACTTAGTGTAGGGATCACAAAATTTTGAAAATGTGCACACAATTCACTTTTCCCCATAGCACGTCATACGCAGTTTCAACTGCTTTTTAGGTAAAATAAAAATAAAAAAATAAAATTTTTACAAGACGATCCTGTGGGACTTCAAAAGCTTTGGCTATATCTATTACTATCGCCTCGATCCTTCGATATTTTATATGGTCCGCTTTCCCACACAAAGGGAAAGAGGTTTGAGAGAGAGGATTCGTCGTTGACGAGCACCACCCGTAGAGAGTTGTTCCCACGATGATGTCAGCTGCCAACTTTCCAAAGTAAGAGGAAGTGTTCCAAGGAGAGGTCAGTTTTACAAGTGTCGTTGATGGAGGACGGTTTACCTAGAACGAAAAGCCCATGTGAAAACGGCAATGGCCGATACAAAGACGAATTAATATTACTTCCTCACACCTTGCGGCACGGGATGAGGACACACCAATTGTTGAGGCTGCAAACTAGCTTGTTTTTGGGAGAGCATGAAACGATGATTCGGGTTGACAACAAGACTCCTTCCTCCTTTTGCAACCTCAACACAAGGGAAAAATTCTGAAAGCCAATTATTTATGAACTATTACTCACCGTACAAATTACCGAGTATTGAAGTTGCCGATGTTACATCGTCTGGGATGGTTTTTTGTCGTTAATTCGGGCGTAATACAATGTCAGGCACGGCTCCGCGCCAAAACGGAGTCTGCACTACCGTTACCAATCGTCTAAATCTAATTTTCCAATGCAGCCAAGATCTGAATTACTTAACCTTTTTACGGAAGAGGCGATCCTTTTTGACACTGCTCGGCTGACGATTCTCAAACAATTGACTTTCGTGGAGTCTTATTTAGAAATGCATCCGATTCTCAGAAATGGTTAACAATACGAAATTATATCTGTGGTCGCCGTCTCTAATCGAACTTTAAGAGTTGTATTGTGTCAATGTCTGCCATGCAATGAATATGAATTATTTCAGAAATGCTTTTAAATCTGACGAGGGAACATAGGGAATGTTGATAGCAACTTCCAAGTCAATGATTTCTCAGCCTGGTCAGCCTATGATTCACACAGGACCCGGGACTCAATAAAGTACTAGGTCATAGTGACGGGCGTGAAATGTACTAAAGGGGAGATAGCACAGCTTTTTATCTAGTGTGGAAAATTAGTTTCCAGGATAGGTCCAGGATTAGTTTCCATCTCTAGTCTTTTCTGGAAATAGATACCAGGAGGTTTAGGCAGTGATGGCTTAAGAGCATACAACAATGTGGTTATGGCGCAGGATAACCTAACGGGTTGGATGATCTGATAGGCCTGAGAGTTTCGCTCCACAAACTGCAAGCAGAATATTGCGTCATCTACTCAAAGGTGATTCGCCGGCTTCTGTCAGGAGGCACTTGATGCGACTGGAGCGATGTACTTCAGTGGCTATGCGGATGCTAGCGTTGTGATTGATTGATTTTTTCGTGTTTCCCGGCGCGTCAACGGCGTTGCTCACTATTCCCGTAAGTGTAGTGTATGTTTTCTCGGGAGATGGTGGTTATCTTCCCCGCTGGATGGCGAGATCCGGCGCTGACCTACCGTCGGCTAGTGGGGTTTCCCCCTAACCAGGACTCTCCCACCGGCGACGCACCGCCTCAGCCGGAACAAGCTCTAAGCTCCCGACAAATCTCCTGGGATATGTGGTAGTGTAGTGCATGTTAGTGTGTGTGTGTGTGTGTGTAAGGGAGAGGATAGGAAAAGGAAGAAGAAGGAGAGATCGCGCGCGGTCCGTGGCCCGTTTGGTAGGGTACGGCTCCGGCATTCGCCTGGTGTTGATCAGAGAAACTACGGAAAACTACCGATCAGAGCAGGCGGCTGCTAGAATTCTCCTCCAGACAGCGACTGAATTCGACCCAGCTGAAAAGCCAGTGTCAAAAATCCTGCCGCCGACAGGACTCGAACCTAGGACCTCCCGGTCAGAGTCGCTGCATTGACATCAGTTGATGCACTGAACTACCGCTCCCGGTGCTAGCGGTGTGAATAGTAGTCAAGAGGGCGAAGGGTTGATATATGGCAGCCGATTCATAAATACTGCCATAATCCAATACTGAGCGAACGAAAGTTCTATACGGCCGCACAAGGCTAATTCAGTCTGCTCGATATGAAATTGCACTACGCGTGCCGAAGTCGAAAATTTTTCATGAATCTTTCGTTCAACCCAATGAAGTGACTAGGAGCTCAAACCTTACAATCCACCTAGAGTGGAAGGCAAGCATGCTGGTCATTGCACCATGAGTTGCTGCGACCAGCTTGTATTGAAATACAATAATAAGTTTTAAAGCAATGCTGGTATAAACAGAGCAAGTAATATATTTCCACAGCCAGTACTAAATGTACAGTACAAAATACACAAAAATAAATAAAACCACACAAAAACTTAATTAAATATACAAAAGTAGTTTCATGAAATTACCTTTTTACATCCCCGAGTTGTACAATGAATCGGCATGCTACTTGAAGTGAAACATCAATATTTCATTACTTTGTAAACAAAATAATTAGATTGGGTTCATTGTAGTCTAAGTTTCGAACAACGAATTTATTGTATTTTCGAACACAAAGGAAGACTTCAAATGTGCATTATAACAGAAAAGTAATCAACAGCCATTCTGAAATATACATTCATATGAATGAATGAATTCCTTATTTTACGTGGCGAGACTCAGGCCATGAGGCCTGCTATTCCATCTGACCACGCAAATTTCGTTACGTTCCTTTCACCTACTAGGGGAGAAGGAAGGTATTACATGAGCGACGGAACAGGCGATTTGAATTTTGCTCAGAGGCTTCATTTAGGCTTGATCTTTTACATGCAGTAAAAATTCTACTAACATGGGACAGCCGGCTTTACTTCTCCTCCGAAGGAAGGCGTACGAATGATGTTTTGGCCTTAAAAAATCCACGTCTTCGATCCGGTTTGAACCTGCAAACTTGGGTTTCAGCTGGATACAAAACCGTTACACCATCGCCGCCAAGGGAGTTATCACATTTAGAGGATGTTATTTTTCATACTATATACTTCCACACCAAAAATAATTCAAATTCAAACAAGTTTGAATTTTGAAAATAATGTTTCAAAAGCATTGGAATATTAAAAACTGCAGAACTGTAGTCGTTATGACCAAACTAAGTTTTCCTGTTTCTCCTAATGTCACAATAAAATTACATTTTTGCTACTGAAAGAGTATACATAAGAGGACACATTTATTAATGTTAAGAGGCATTTTGACAAAACTCTCCGCAACAGCCATCTCAGAAATATTCATCTATTAATTGAGGCGTTTCCGGATAAGCCCAGAAGCGATGTCATTTGGACGGGAATTCGAGGATATAATTTTATGGGAAATTTAGACGGGGTTCCTTTACATGCCGCAAGTACGATTTGGCCTCCGTAAATTTTCCGCTATTCGAAAATCCAATCATTTCAATCGGGATCGAACCCAAACTCTGGGGAATGAGGGGTCAGTTTACTGACCACCCACTCTCCAAGATGCGAAGGGTCCGAAGTAGTGAAGCTAGACATTTGGAGTATCGTTCCTATTTTGAAGTAACCAATATGAAAGTTCTTAAATTTCTTTCTTCGAATGGACAAATGTGCTTTTTGTACATTTTTTGTTTAACGCAATCCGTAATGCCTAGGTGCACTGCGGAACTAGGTATTACGGATTGTGGCGCAGTAGTGCGGGGAGGACGAAATGTGGTGAGGATATCAGGACCAAAAATGGCCGGCGGGAATGACAAGAATGTAAATAATTACATTTTACACCAATGATCTAAGTAGCTCATGTCTAATAGATGATTGTGATAAGTACTCAGGCAATGCTAGGTGTCTTCAGTTCGTAAAATATCCGTTTAGGTGTTGAAATAATTTAGGATCACAGTGTAAGCCATGTTGGGTTTCATGTGCCGTTTCTTTTGGTATTCGTGTCAACACCAATCACAAAAATGACTCACATTGAAAATCTGTCAAACTCAGTGCCGTACCGAGACTTTCTTCTAGAGCTCGATAAATGGACATTTGATAAAACATTCAACACTAAATTGGCAGAAACCATTTTCATAATGCGTTTTTAGAAACATGGGTTACAAAATTTCGACTCATTTTCAACTCACCAACACGAGAAAGATTTAGAAATAATTTATTTACAATAATTTTTAGACGAAATGTAAAATTAGTTCACAAAACAATTGCAACTGCCAAACGACAACCATGAATTTGTCATACTACATTAGGCGACATTAATTTTTATTTCGGCATGTGATTTAGCTCCCCCCTCGACAACTTGTCTCTGTAGAGGAATAAGCAATGTTGTCAGAACGATAAAATGTTGCTGTTTGTCACATATAATCAAATATAATGCCACGTATAATCTGCGCATTTTTTCTTGCGCCACAGAACCCGTGCCTTCATCTCTCCTCACAATGGGTGAATTTTGAATAAAAGATAACTAGTGGAGCAACAATAGCACATACTTTCCACCATAATTTCTAACGGCTCCGTATTATACTACTATATGAACCTGCAAAAAATGGACCCCTAACTCGAACTCCGGTCTATCAACTCATTGTGCATTTTACCGATACACAATACAGTCGCTCCGACGTACTCACTTGGGCCGACACTTAAAAATCTAATTTTCTCCCATTATTTACAACACGCAATTTTCGAAAATTCAGAAATGAAAATGTAGACCTGTGCCGTTCTTTCGACCATCCCTTGTTTTATCTCTGCAAAAAAATCGATGAAAAAACTGGATATTTTTTGAGATTTTTAAAAAATAATTTGAATTAACCTCAAGCAGAAAGTATGCAAAAACTACCAGTTTAAAAATAGTAGTTTACGATATAAGTGTCGTAAAGCATCTTATTACAATACGAGATTGGAAGATTGCCAAACGAGGCCGTTAGGCCGAGTTTGGTAACCAATCGAGTATTGTAATAAGATGTTACGACACGTATATCGTACAACGTTTTATCCACTTTGTAAAAATTAGTTAGATTTAATCTAAAAGATCGTCCTACGCGTTCGTTTAGTACTAACGATTTATTTTCTAGAAGTGGCGACACTGTTTCTAACAATGATAACAATTGAAACACATTTGGTGTCAACCTCAAGCTTTGTGTATTCTTTCCACGGTGTAAGAGTATTTTTTTCCAATATGAGTGACAGCAGCTGTGATTCTGACATCGAAATAACAGCAAATGCTGCTCTAGACACGCTATTACCAGAGAAATCACGAAAAAAATATGAGCGTGAATACACTTTATTTAGAGACTGGAGTGCAACCAAACATATTAAAACCATTTCGGAAAAAGTTATGATGGCGTACTTCTCTGGTAAGTCTAAAAAAGAGAAACCCTCAAGTCTATGGTCACATTATTCCATGTTAAAGAGTACAATATTACTTAATGATAATGTGGACATAAGTAAGTTCACACAATTGATAGCTTTCTTAAAAAGAAAGAGCGAAGGATACATGAGCAAGAAATCTAAAATATTTTCGAAAGATGACATACATAAATTTTTAATAGAGGCAGATAATGAAATTTATTTAATGATGAAGGTGACATTAATAGTTGGCGTTTTGGAGCTTGCCGTAGAGAGGAATTGAAAAATTTAGAATTAAGTGATATAGAGGATAAGAATACGTATATTATAATTAATATACCAAACACCAAGACATTAATTTCAAGACAATTTGTTATTACTCAAGGAAGTGTCAAAGAATTCAACTGTTTGGAGACTTTTCGTCAATATTTTCGCCTTCGGCCGGAAAATGTCAAGCACGATCGTTTCTTTCTCTCCTACAAGAATGGAAAATGTTCTTCGCAACCAGTTGGGATAAATACTTTTGGAAACATTCCAAAAAAAATAGCAATGTATCTTGGTTTGAAGAATTCTGAAACTTTTACAGGACATTGCTTTCGTCGATCATCTGCTTCTTTACTCGCCGATGCAGGTGCTGACATGAATGTGTTAAAGAGGCACGGTGGATGGAAGTCAAATTCTGTTGCTGAAGGTTATGTCGAAACATCAGTGCAAAATAAAAAAGAGATAGCTATGAAAATTATGGGGAAAATATTTCGAATGTGGAATCTACAAATATTTCAAATGCAAATATGAATTGTACAGCTTCAACATCATCGGAATTACGGTATCAAATTGCAGCAAATTTGTAATTAATGTTTACAACAAATAAGCATAGCTATTATTATAATTTGAACTCTTATTCTGTTAAAAAGTTATGTCAATAAAAATTCTTTGAACAATTGTTGTTATTTTTAATAGTAGGAATCAAGCTAGTCGCGGAATAACCCATTACAAAACGAGTGTCGTAATGAAGTACTTTACCGCACTGGGTGCGGTAAAGAGCTTCATTACGACACTGAACTAATGTCGTAATGTTTGACTTTACCTAACCAAAGTGGATAAAGAATTGTACATGACCTTCTTAAAGACCTAAATGACAAATTTTGTTAGAACAGTTTTTGTTAAAGGCAGGATCTCAGAGCTACATTTACCAACAAGCAAAATAAGAATAGGAACCCCCGTTCATTAGTGGGAAGCACTCGGAATGAGGTAGGAAGGACGAAGAAATGGTACAAAGATGAGAAAGGAAAGATTGCGCGCCGTCCGTGACCCGTTTGTTAAGATATTGCTCCGGAATTCGCCTGGTATTAATAGGAGAAACCACCGATCAGAGAAGCCGGTCGCTAGAATTTTCTTCCAAACAATAGTTGAATTCGACTTGCTCCCGCTGGGACTCTTACCCTAATACCTCCCGGCCAATGTCGCTGCAGAGCCCTGCCAGAGGGGAATATATTTCTCGGCGGAGTGCAGGAAACGTGATAAAACAATAAGAAAAAGTTTATCAGTGGCGGAATTTAATTTTTCAGAGGAAACTTTAAGGTTATTTTCATGTTCTTTCATCCTCTGTTGACGACGCCTTTTGGTTTGGCCTATATATCGTAACAGACAGGCTAGGCAGGGAACAGAGTAAACATTTTCTTTGTCTAAAAAAGGAATTGAATCTTTAACATTCCAGATGAGACTCTTTATTAATTAAAGGTCTTATCAGCCACATTCTAGCAACATTTATAATCCTACTACACTCTCTGACATGCCACTGTGGTGCCACACCTGACCTTCTCCACATGGCCATGGATACACAACTTTCATAAGTAGTTTTGGTATGCTTCTTATAAAAGCAGCGTAACCAAATTTTTTGTTAAACGAACGTTCATTAGATCTCTGGCATTAAATGACCTCGGCTGCAGAACACTGCAAATTGGCAATCTTATAAAAGAAGAACTTCAATTACATTAATTTTTTCTGTCTTCAGAATGCTGTTGAATTCCTTGTTTATCTTTCCTTTCCAATGGAAAATGAAATATATAAGAATTTGCTTTTTTGTGGTCTGGTGTTTAAAATTCATTGTAAAACAATATCAAATATTTCACTTCCTACAATCCAAATCGTACTTCAAAAAGTAACAGAAAAAGATATTATTCCTAATACAGTCCCTAGGACAATTTAAATTTTCCACACTCTGCAGTTCTTTTATTTCAATGGCTTTGAAACAGAATGTATGTAAAAAACAACAACATCCCAACCTCATGACAATTTCTTTTACTATGACTAGTTGAAATGCAGCACTGGCAAATAACACACTTTCACTCTTCAAAACAGAACCATCTTTTAAGTCCACTTGCATAACTGTCACAGTAACACATGCTTCTTGAATATCTTAATTTTGCATGAAACATTTATCAATTCCTTGTAAAACCTTAGGCCTATTTCACAATGAAAACCTTAACATTTTCATTGTTCATGTTACATATAAATTTCATATAAAGATGTCAACTTTTAAGTTGATAATTATTGCTGTTACACATGATAAAAAAATCAATATTAAGACAAAAAAATCAACTTCTCAGTTGATTGATTTTACCATTATACACACACAAAATATTAAGACAAAACAATAAAACAAGTATACAGGCTGTTTATACTCTCAAACATATATGGACGGCACTCCCAAAATTTCTTGAATGGATGAGAAGCGATTGCTTTTGCATATGGCAGCTAACTATTTGTTTATTTTTATCTTGGTAATTCTTTCTGTAAATATTTTGAATAAAGCATACAAACAGTTTAGAGGGTAGATAAAGAATGTTGAATTTCAATGAGTCAGTTGAGTCAATAGTTCCAGAAACAAATCTAAATAGTACACAAGAGTGAATTCAACTCAATTAGGTCTTATTTTACATGGCAAGGCTCAGGCCATTAGGCCTTCTCATTCGCTCGATCATACCAAATTTCACTATGATCCTTTCACCATTTAGCAGAAAATCACTTGGGCAACAAAACATACAATTACAATTTAGCTCAGAGGCTTCTTTTAGGCTAGAGTACTTTTACATGCAGTAAATCTACAACATGGGACAGGTGGCTTTACTTCCCATCTGAAGAAAGGCATACAAAAGAATTTTTTGCTCTCACAAATCCATGGCTTCGATCAGTTTTCCACCCATTAACTTGGATATAAGTCCGCTAACCATTATAACACCAAAGCCAATGTCAAGAAAAGTTTTTTAATACGCTGTGCATTTGTTAACATATTTTAAATAGCATTATAAAAATATGTTTTAGGTTATCTTAAGAGTGTTTTAGATTTTGATTGAGCCAAAATATTACATTTCCTTGAACAAAATCATTTCACTCATTTATTCATGTTAATTTTTTATTGAAACAATCTATTTACATTATCAAATAATAAAAAGAGGATATTTATTTTGTAAGATAAAATTATGAGTTTTATATCAAGAATCGTTTTATTTCTAATTGGTGTAGAGCTTATGATGGTTTGGAGTGTTGTGAGTCCATTTGAATTCTGTTTTCCACAGTCAGATTTCTTTTGGCAGATGGACCCAGAACAACTTAACATTGGCAATAAGATCAATGTCTTATTCTCTTTCAAATTACAGAAATCAAGAAATGCTTAAATAAGAGACAGGATACTTCCTGCTTCTTTCTTACTAGCTTTCAAAATCACCAATATGTAGAATTATAGATGCAGTCAAAACCTGTCTAATGCGGAAACATGTTCTCACTGGAAAAAAATCTCTGAATTACTTTCCTATATAAACTACACTGGATAAGCCGGAAACCCGCCTAATGTGGTAAGAGAAAGGAATTTTTAGTATGACGGAAATTCTAGATAAGACAGAAAACTAATAGTTTTAAAATTAAACACTGACTTGTGGGGGTGATGTTATACCACAAGACACTCAGAGCTGTGCTCTTCCATTCGCTTTCTCAGTGACCTTTGTCTGAACATCGTATTTTCCATGTTACTCGTTCAAAAGCCATTATTCATTTGTGATAGCACTGACCTTCACAAACCCATGTGAAGGAAGGACATATGAAGAGCGATCCTTCTGCAGTTCTTGTAATGTGCATTTTGAGTTCAGTGATTCTAAATGTTTACAATTGTTCAGTTTGACGAGTCACAGGTGTTGTGTTAATCGAGTGTTTATGATGTCAGGCAGCAAATTGAAAATGTTAACTCTTGGTGAGAAAGTTAGAGTAACTGAAGAACATGAATAAAGAAACACTTCTGTCAGGGTTTTGATAAAGAAATTTGAAGCTGGGAAAACTCAAGTGCATGATACCTTAAACACAAAGACAAAATCAAGAATGAGTGGTAAAAAGGAATTTTTCGTAGGTGGCTGCCACAATATTCATGAGGACCTAGGCAAAAAGCCAAAGCCTCAATCATCAGATGAATTCATGTTACTACAAACATTGAAGAAAATAACAATTCTTTTACAACTTGCAGAGTTCTTTGTTTCATAGACTTCATGATGTGTTTCTGTAGGTCATTTTCTTTGTCTCTCCAGGGATATCTTTCTTTCTTTCTTTGAAATGTAGTTTTTAGATAACTGCTCATGTAATCTATTCTATCTTTGAACAATTGTGATTGTCAGTTTTGTCAGTTTTTATTGCAAACCTGAATAAGACAGAAACCAGTACAAGATGGACGAAAATGTTGGACTCAAACGATTCTGGCTTCGACAGGTTTTACTGTATTAGCTTTCCGTCATGTTTTTTAAGTTGAGATCGATATTTTCTTACAACATTTTGGATCCTTCTGTTGTTCAAATATTATCATGACTGGCTATCATGTCTGGTATGCTTCATCAGGAATTAATTTTGCTTAGTTTGAGATTGCTTACCAAACGAAAGATGTTTTTTTCGACGTGGTCAATTTGTTTTGGGGGATTAAGGGTCCCTGCACACAAACATTGCATTGATGCACATCGTAGAATAACATTATATTTTATGTGAAATAGCACACAAGTGCTTTGGAGATTCCACATAAGGTACAGAGTTCATTTACGATGTTACTTATTGTGTGACACAAGCCTTAGGGGCCCCTCAACTGCTGAGGCTATTGAGGCCTACAAGTGATCTAATTACTAGATAATAGCAATAATTATTGGGAAATGGAATGAGAGTCAAGGGAACTGGACAACCTGTGGAAAGCTCAATTTCTCTATTGCAAATTCCATATGTTGAACTCCGGTCCCAGGGATAGAAGATATGTGTCCTAGCTATTAGACCATGAGCCCCCATTCCCAACTATTCACCTGAATTGGTTGAAAAAAATGGTTTGATTTGTAAATAATGGGAGTGCATAATAAGTGAAAACACAGCCAAGAGAATAATTATCACTTTTTTGAATACCAATGTTTCCAGAAACTTTTGGAGTATCCTCCATACATGTAGAATATACACACATTTTGAATCCCTTTCAATTTACACACATTAAATTCCACAAAAGAATTTGTATTATTTACTTGTTTTGAATAAAGACAAAATTAATTTGTAATAAAACTATAATCCCTAGCAGTTTACACACATTAAATTCCACAAAACAATTTGTATTATTTACTTGTTTTGAATAAAGAGAAAATAAATTTGTCATAAAACTATATTTTTGACCCCATTCTTCATGCAAAGAATTAATTTCAAAGGGGGTTTGTTTGTTCTTGTGCTATTTACAACAATTTAACAAATTGGTCTTTTCATGCATTTTTAATTCAAACATTAAAGAATGGTATATGAAAATCAAGAAACACTGCTTCATTTAAACAAGATGTCAATAAACTTTATGTTCATGTTTCATTGTGAATAAGGCCTACATACAATAAACATTAGGCACAAGGTGGACTTATTATGGAATGTTTATCCATAACGAAATTTTTATCAGGCAATACAAACCACTACTCATGTTCAAGTGTGAAAGGGCAATTCAGTCTTTGAAATTTCACATTGATGTCCATGAAGGGCAAAGGAAGAAGAAAATGTATTATGGCATCTGGAACATGTTGTTCTTTTCCTCACATGTTGTCGAAGATGAAATCTCAACTGTACAGTACTCATACAAGCAAGGGAACAGTATATACACCGAAATCTGCAAGAGAAACATAATTATGGTTCAGATAATTTTCTTTTCAAAAGAATATAAAACAGAAATAAGCAACAAGAAACATCCAGTGCAAGATTTATATTTTAATGAAATTCAAAATTGGGTTGTAGAGACCCACCTGAACACAGTAGTATGAGTTGTTTGATGATGTAAAAGGCTCTGTGGGCTCCTAAAGTTACACTGGCAAACAGCACAAGCAAAGGAAGGCCGATACACTCGATGGGGAACTCGCTGAACTGGAGAGTGTGTGAGCATATGTTTAACAAGCTCCACTTTCTGTGAAAAACCAGCATTACATCTGCAAAGGCACACACAAAAATGTATAGAATAAAATTATTACAGCGATAAAATTATTAGAGTACATAAGCAATTAATAATAATCATTATAGTAATATGTAGATTGTTGTTGTTTTTTCCTCCTGATCCTTTATTCATAATGTTGAGATAGGTGGAACGCTGGATGTAGGGATCCTCCCCTGGGAATCCCCCTGATCCCCCCTATGGAAAGTAACGTGCACCTACCCCGATATTTCAGTCTGAGCCCCAGTAGGATGTATGCATCGCATGGTCCTATGATGGCAGATTTGCAGAAAAAAATGATGATAATAATAATAATAATAATAATAATAATAATAGTAAGAATGACAATAGTAAGAATGATAATAATTTCTTTTTTCTGTCCTGCAGGTCAATCTTCATATTGGCCACCTCTTGTGTTTCTGACCCTGACACTATTAGGTTGCAAGGGCTTGTCGTTTCTATTCTACTCTTCTATTCTAACATTATTCTTCACAGTCCCCTTCTTTTATTCCGTTTTCTCTTTAGCTGGTAGGAGCTCAAAAACACCAAGGGAATGCGACCCCAAAGAAAAAACCCACAATGGAAGGTCTTTTAGGATCAACCATTACAATGCAGGGCATCGGAGCCCCAGTACTGGCAGTTGGTAGTGAGCAAGCAGGTCACTGGGTGTCATCACCCAGCGACTGCAATGCCAAGGGTGCAGATCACTCGGCACCCCTGGCAAATATTGCTACGAGTGATCGCAAAATGATGAAAAAATTGGAGACCATTCAACAGCTGGAAGAACATCAGAAGAAGATTATTGATAGCCTCAGCCAAACTCTTCAGATGTTAGAAAAATGTGTTTAAGAGCTACCCGGTGACCATGAAGGATGCTTTGGCAAAAGCACTGGAAACACCTATGCTTTGAGGAATGGATCGCGTGATGCATCAGGTGAGAAGAGAGAGTTCTCAGAGATATTGAAATCTCTTGAGAAAAAAGGCTAAGGGAGGGAAAAACTGACTGGATGCAAAGGAAAAGAAGAGAGGGGCGCATTGTTCATCAGAGAAGACTAGCAGAGGAAACAAGAAAAATTAACAGAAGGAAGCAGTAAAAAAAAACCGGAAAAGAAGTAAAAGTAAATCGCTCAAAATAAAGAGGCGGGGGCAATCCAGCAAAACTGCAAAAAGAAAGACCGGGTAAAGATGAAAGAGGCCAGACCTGTAATTAAAAGAAATGCGCTAAAGGTTACAGCAAGACAAGGGGGTTTCATATTGTGACATCTTAAAAAACTTAGCACTTCAGAACAGATGAAAGGGAACAATGAGGTCCTAAGAGTGAGAAGAACAAGGAGGAAGAAACTACTGATCAAGCTGAAAAAGAACAAGACCACAGATGCCTTTAGTAAAAAATTGGCTAAATTAATGAGTGAACTCGCTGACTTACAACCTCTGAAACCAAAGGTAATGCTAGAGGTAAAGGATATTGACAATGTGACAACCAAAAAGAAGTCATAGTGGATGTGGAAAAAATGCTGGAGAGGAACAAGTCAAGAATTAAGGTCGAATGTGTAATGCTGAATGGTTATGCTGGAATGCAAACAGCATTAATAAGGATCTCTGAGAAGATGGCTAACGAAATTCTCAAGACTGAATATTAAAAATAGGACTAGTGGACTGTAAGGTGAGAGAAAGAATCCAAGTTGGTCGTTGCTTCTGACGTTTGGGCTACGACTACATGGCCAAAGAATGCAAAGGACCCAACAGAATAATCTGTTGTTGGAATCATGGTAAAGTAAGGCATGGTAGGAAAGAATGCAAGGACAAAGAATGTTGCGTAGCTTGCAAGGACACAGGACTTTAAGACAGACATGCGGCTGGAGGTGGTAAATGTGTCTTATACAAAGAAGCACTTGCTTGATTAAAACAAAGGACATATGTTCTAATTGTTTCTAATTGTTCAAACCTAAATTACTTTTTCCAAATTAATAAAATATTAAATCATTATTCAGTGTTACTTAATTTATGTTTCGCTTCTGACCTAAATTTTAATGTGGTGGAAAATATTTATCCAATGATAACTTGTGAATACATCCTTCTCTATTAGTATAAATGAACCTTCCTCATAATTTTAATTATTGCAGAATTGAAGATAATCTGGTTTACGATTTTTGTGGTTCAAATACTCAATCCTTAATGGATGAATTACTATGCACTGACTGGCCAATCATGGAAACAATGACAGTTGATGAATCATGTGATTTTTTTACTCTAAAATTGATGGTGATTTTCTAGAGAAATACCAAAAAGAGTCATTTCAAACATTGAACATGGTAACTATATGCACAATAATGAACTTCAAGAGTTATTTCAAATAAAAAACAAAGCCTACTTTGTTATAAATCAACCAAACTTTAATCTGATAAAATTAAATTTTCTATACTCAGAGCTGAGTATAAAATATTTATATGCACTGTTAAGATATATATTACTTTCATTGAAAATTATCTGAATCATATTGCCAAATCTTTTTGAAATAATGTTAATAAAGCTAAGCCAAGGCATGAATTGCCTAACTTGATGAAATTCAATGTTGTCGCTACTGAAGACGAATACAGAATATTAAAAAATGGGTAGAGCAAAAGCATGGCGAGACCAATTTGTACCTGACACAAGCCTTCATACACCATGGAAGCTTCAGAAGCTACCTATACAGCTTCAAAAAGAATGAGGACAGCAGGTGTACCACCTGTGGCACAGAAGATGGCGCACAGCATGTGTTATTTTGTTGCTGAGATTTTGAAGTTGACAGAGAAATAACCATCTCCAGCATTGGAAAGGAGATCTCACAAGAATATGAAGTGGATGAAATGCAACAAGCAGAAGAAAACTGGGCCACAATTCATAACTATGTGAAAAGAGTTATGACGAAGAAATCTTCAGAGGACCAGAATACAAGGACCTTAGAGATCACCGAGCAAGACTGGCAAGATGAAATACCGTAGCTGCGATTCCTTACTAAGACATTCTGGCTGGAACGGATGGGGTTTTAGAGGGTAGAGTAAGCGAGTCCGATACACAGGGTTTCTAAAACTTACGATGATCTGGGCTGTCCGGGTGATGCCGCATCGCAGGCTGGAGTGCTGACGTTTTGACCGACATACCACGGTCCTCTTCAGGGCTGTACTGCCAGGCCTGTAAGGCCTGAAGAGGACCGCGATATGTCGGTCGAAACGTCAACACCCCAGCCTTTGACGTGGCATCACCCGGACAGCCCAGATCATGACTCTGGCCACGGAAGCCTAGGATACCATAAAACTTACGATGCTTAAAGCATTTTCCCCGCCTCAAAAAACACAACAACAACCCACTAAAGTTGTAGGAACAGAAGGGTCTTACTGTTTACAAGGCCAATCAGGTATGAACCCTTTGCTCTGTAAACTGCATAATTTGGGGCACTGAGTTATGAATGTTTTGCACAATGGTGGAAACTTACATAAAAGATGAGACAAATTTAATATGCAACATTGCCTACACAGTAAATAATAATAATAATAATAATAATAATAATAATAATAATAATAATAATAATAATAATAATAATAATATCTTCTTCTTCTTCTTCTTATTATTATTATTACTAACACTATCACTATCGTCGTCATCATGAAGTCTGAGGTTGGGCAGAATTTAAATACTTATATTTGAAATACATATTTTAAATCCATTTTGTATTAAAAAAAAAGTATTTTTGAGTATTTTGGACATTTTAGAGCTGTATTTAAAAACATAAAATAGGTGTATTTAAAAAAAGAAATACTTTAAATACAGTTGAAGATAAATAAGATTTTCGTTTCTTTTCGTTTGAGTTTGCCAGTGAAAGAACCTCACTGAAACAAAAATAAAAGTCAGTTTCAGCTGTTGAATTTGAATTCTCTTCATTTTTAATGATAAATCTAAATCATTAAAAATGCTGGACAATTATCCAACATCAAAAAATGTGTTTATTCCTTATAACTAGAGTTCGGACAATGCCCTTTTTGCCAATTTCATTTCTTTGAATGTATTTTTAGGCAACTTACCCCATTATAAATGTTTGCCTGAGAAATAGCATAGATATTGCCTAATCAAGCGTTAAGAGCCTATATTGAATTTTCTGCATTTTTAATATTTTTTGTCCTTTATATTTTCTTTTCTACAAAATCACGAAATCACTCATGGGTAATTTTTTACCAAGCAAGTAACAACCACATAAAATCTGCCAGGGCAATCTCTGATCAAGAAGCTCTATGCCCTGACTATTCTTGCCTGTTACGAGGCGAGCAGGGACACTACTTTGAGACACATGAGAATTTGACACCATGCAGGATACCTTATCTACTTCACCAAAGCCCATCAAGGCACTCCAGAGAACAGGAAAATGTTCTCGTGTTTCTGATCTTTGCAGTGATTAGTTCTCTGTTCCTTACCAAGAACTCAACTGTCTTAAAAAATAGTGCTCCCCAACGTTTCTCGCTTTTAGAAGGTGAAATTACACAAGATGGGTGGAATTTTTTTTGATAATAATTTTGTATTGGTTTCGTAGTCTGGAGCATGCCAAATCAGTAAATTCGCTGTTAATTTTAAGCATTCTTGCTACAATGCTAAAAGAGAAAGCATCAAGAAGTGCATTGCTAAGTGGATATGTGGAAAAGAAGATTCACAGTGGACAAAAATGTACTATTTTGCCAGTGTGGTGAAAAGGTGGTACACTGTGCCAAAGATATATCTTACAACATAAAAACATTGCAATGCATGCAAAAAATGCGAAAAATAGAAAAAACTATTTAACCCTTCTTCAGTAAGTGCAATCAAAACACGAAGACAAGAAAGAATTCAATACTGACTTGTGCCATGCCACAAACATTCCCTTTCCAGAACTTCAATGTTCCAGTTTTTTACAAAATATAAAATTCCATACAAGTCAACTCTAAGGAAATATTATTTAACTCTGCAACATGTTTTGACAATCAAAGAAATTAGATTTGTGTAGAGAGAATTACATTCATCCTTTATTTAGTACATATTACATCTAAATTTTAATATTATTTTCATGCTTATTCAGTTTTTTAGTCGTAGTTCTTAGTGAGTTTTTGCGCCCATTTTCAACTATAATGCCCATTTTCCTGCCTATTTTTGCTAATAAGTGTAAATTAGCCAGCCTATTTTTGACTTTTTTATTATCTTCATGTCCAAGCTCTACTTATAACATTAGTTTATGTTCATCCGCACCAGTTGAACGACTGTTCTCCTTTGCGGGTTTTATACATTCGCTAAATAGGAGTTTATTGTCTCACGATTTGTTTGAAAAACTAGTCGTTTTTACAGGAAATTTCACTTATTTGAGTTAAGATATATTTTTGGCACTGTTTTGTATTTGAAAATGTTTATACATGAATACATGTGTGTAATTACAATTAATTACTAATTAATTAAATTACTATTATCAGCAATTCAAAACCTAATGTATTTGGAGTATGTATGTAAAATATCATTTAAAGTATTTTTTCAAGATAATTAAATACTAAATTTGAAGTATTTTGCCCAACCCTGATGATTTGCCATGTGAGACTACAAACAATGACATGTGAGAGTAAATTAAAATTACTCTCACACGTCATTTTTTGAACAACAGTTTAATGCAGCTTGCAATTCTCCCCCACAAGTCTCATACTGTTTCTGTTTATAAAGTTAAATAAATAAATAGCCAGAATTTACAAATAGATAAAAGGTACCTCCGGATAAGATGGTAAAAAGTTCCCCTAAACCAAATGACGTAGGAGTGTTTCATTATCATTCTAACCTGTTTACTGTGTCTTAGAACACCGGCCCAGGCACGAAAAAAACTTAAAACTTCATCTCTGAACACTTGTGAATTTTTCCACATTTTTTAATTGCTGGGCCATAGTTTAAAAAATAAGGCTTTTATAATAAAGAACTTGACTGTCCGGTAGGCACCACGTTCCAGGCACCTGCAACCCTCCTCCAGGAGTAAGGTCATGGAATGGCATCTGAAACATCTGTAACTCTGCCTAGGACACAGCATCTTCCAGACAGCTAAATAGTAGCCGACTCCAGCAGCAGACAACTGCGCTGTCACATCTGTAGACGTTTCAAACTAGAGAACAAATTGTCTTTTCCTTATGTACATATTTATTCATGTATACGTATGAATAAGAATATACAATTCGAACTCTGTGATAACTCTGTCTTTTGTAAATAATAATTGTATGAAAACTGAAAATGGATTTAATGTAGCACCTAATTGCAAACACTCATCCCCCAAAATGTGATTTACAGAATTAGAGATCCAGCACTGTGTGAGAAAACCCATTCCAATATTGCTGAGCATTGAGATAAAAATTAACAGAAAATAAAATAGTTCTTTCAATTTTATCAAGCCTTATTTTGTAGAATACTGCCTAAGGACATAATCCGGATTGAACCTTTCCCCTTGATTTCCTCATGTCACCCATCTCTCCTACACCTGCACGCGAACTGTACCTCATCATTTCCCCATTTGTCATCATAGAATTTACTTGTCCCAAAAAACGTTGTGTTCCCATGAGACACGCAAACCTTGTGTAAAAGGCCTAGGAGACCTAGGCACTTCAGAATTATTTGCGATTATAATGTGTGTTGCAATAATCTTTTTTTGAATGTTATAATCAGCAAACTTTTATTTTTTCTTCTGAAACCTTTTCGATGGAGGATGGGGTGTAATTCTCTATCCCCCAGGATTACACTTTCAAGGTTTTATGTCGATGGTTTCTTATAAACTGCCAAAAACTATAGTATTTCCTTAGCGTATGATATACTTATGCAAAGGAATACAAAGATTAAAAAAATGATGATTTATAACTAAATTCCAAAACCAAAATATTACTGAGTGCTACAACAATGTATACAAATGTATAATAAATACTCAAATAAATGCACAGAAGTGTTGCAGTCATTTTCATAGTATATTTAAAGTCAAGGTGATTTAAAGGCGGGAAAATGGTTTTATTTTTTAACTGCGGCCCAAGCATCGAAATAATAAAAAAAAAAAAATCACAACAATTTGTGTTTTAAGAGAAATGTTTGAGATTTTTTTGGCCTGTTTCATGATTATAAGACACAATAAAAATTATTTTTTCAAAATTATTTTTTTGTGTTTGAATTTGGGTCTGAGAAAATATAAAAAAATGTATTTTCAATAGTACAAATTGTTTTATTTACCATTTTTTTTTCAGTCAGATAGAATAGTGAAAAAAAATTTAACTAAAAAAAACATGTTTTTGGCTGTAGAGGGGTGTGGGTGGTGGGATGGGGGCTAAGAAACCTTCCAAAAATTTTATTTTTATGTTAGAGTTATAATGTAAACACTCTTAAGTCATTTGGTTTAGGGAAACTTTTTATCATCTTATCAGGAGTCCTGAAGTCCCTTTCATGAAGTCTACCTAGCTGGTTGGAATTTTGAACTGAACCACTTTTGAAGATGCATATTTTTTTTTTTCATCTATCTTACAATCAAAACATATGTGGCCAGAAAGCTCAATTCTAGAGACAAGCATATGTCTTTTAGGAAAAAAAGAAGAGAAAAAAAAAAATAAGACTTTTGTGGAAAAATATGAACAGAAATACTAGTGTGAATGTGTAACTTAAAAACAATTACATTGTCATTATTCTGTACATACATGAGAGTTTAAAATTAGCAATTACTTATTTACTTATACTTGACATTGTAAAAATTAATAACAACAAAAATAAATAACTAATTGTCAAAATAAACAAAATTGAGTATTTTTACAACAGTGATGGAAAAAGTGTTAAGAAGAAAAGCTGGTTAGCACACTTATCCATCTTTATGAATTCAAAACTTACAGTTGGTTACACATAGTTTAATATTCCAAAGGTTTTACCTGTTACAAGGGTGAGGAGGTTCTCCACAATGAGCAGCAATGTGCTGTTTTAGCAGCATCTTCCGTGAAAATCTTGCTTCACACAATGTGCAAACAAATGGAAGGGGAGAACTGAAACCATTTGTTATAGGTTCTACTTGCTGGTTAATTGAGAATGAATCGCCATTAAATAGCAGACCGGTTTGAAGTGATTGCCCACTGTATCAAAGTCCTAAGAGGGTAGTAAAATGGAACATATTAGCAAATTACTGTTGAAAAATAAATACAAGCCCAAAGAGGAAACTGCCTTATGACAAAACTCTAGGAATGATTATTAATCAAACAGAACATATCACTCAATATTACATTTCCTGGTCTGAAAATTACTTTAGAACAAAATTTGAAGATAGAGACAAAATAAAATCATTATGACACGTAAGTTCTATTTATATTATACATAACATACACACACTCACAGGCACAAAAACAAAATTGACATGTTTACAGATTTGATTAGTTTACATATGATGTATTTCCTTGTTTTAGAAGCTGGATATTATATTGGGAATTACAAGCTTACAAAATAAATTCAGAAGTGTTGAACACAATGTTTTAATTCAATAATGAGATACTTGAGAGCAAATCAAATCAAGATGTAATCAGAAAGATCTTAAAGAATCCATGCAAAAATCAGACAAGAATTTATCATTTTCATCAGAGAATGATTCGGTAAAAATATGATTTCCCAACTTCACATTCCAGCATGGCGAGATTCCTAGTTTGAAACACCGTTTTGTGTTGTGAAATAAAAACCTATTTATAACTACTTGAAATGGTGATGTGTAGAATAGTAGAATGCAATTATGCATAGGTTGCTTTAAAAAAATAAATTAAAAATAAAAAAAGGCCAGGCCCTCAAATCGGCATTCTGCATTCATTGACGATCAGCAAGTATTTTACAGCAGATGTCTCTTTATTTGTCTATTTTGGAATTATTCCAGGCTCATGATCAGCATATTTGGTTTTCATACACAAGGGCTCTGATTTGATTCTAGGCTGGAGAAATTCACAATGTGCTGTCTCTGGAGCTGGGGTAATAGAAAAGCTGCTGAAGATGTAAATGGTGGTAAAGGGCATTTGTGCTGAAAAACAGTTACACTTAAGGTCGGTTGGTTGGTTGATTAATTGATTGATTGATTGACTGAATGAGGTTTAGAGAGCCTTTCAACTCGCGAGGCCTTTGGCATCAACGTCAAAGTAATTTCAAAAACTTAAATTGATTTGATAAAAACAACATTCATATTTTAAAATTAAAACCGCACAAGTTTAATAATAACAATAATAAAAATTGAAAAAACTCCAAACTGGCTGTATTGAGGTCAAGTAACACATGGGGGGAAAATGCCATCTTACATGCATCACAGATGGGGAGTGGGGGAGGAGGTCATATCAAACAAGGATACCATGTGAAAAGTGGCAATGGCTGACACGAAAACACGAGTTCCTCAGGCCATGATTAACAAAATGAGGAACATTAGAGATTAAAAGAATCTTTAATCGCCCTTAATTTAAAAGTGGTTTTGTGTCACTCTGTCTGTCATGCACTGAATATGGATCATTTCAGAAATGCTTTCAAATCTGCTGAGAGAACAAACAAAACGTTTAATGAAATTCTCTGAGTCGCAGTTTTCATGACCAGGTCAGCTAGCTTATTGCCTGTCATTCCCACATGACAAGGGACCCAATAAAGTTGTAGTAGCAAGACAATAGACTGGAATTCAGGTGTACTGACTATGATGACCAGACGTCCTCTTTTATCTGGATATATCCTCCTTTTTATGCTTTCGTGCGGGGTCCAAGCAGATTTTTTAAAATTCTCAAAATGTCCCCCTTTTGTAACTCGCTTATCAGAGAGCATGATATTTTGAAATTAATTGTTTTGACTACTGTTTACACTGATATGTCTGTAACCCTATCACTGGAATATTCTCTCTTCTATGTAAATTCGAGAGGTTCACTCATTCTTGTTTTTAGCAGTTTTATGAAATGTTGATGTTCTGTCAATGAAGGAAATGCACACGATTTTTCTTTTGCTAGACACATCTTTTTTCTAAAGTTATATTTATATAGTGAAAATGCCAAAGCAGAAATGCAAGTTTAACTATGCCTTAACCAACAAATACCTTGCTTTCAAAATATGAAGGAAGGTTACTAAAACTGAATGCAATATTTGTGTACCTACAACCAATTTCATATATTTCAAATAAAGATTCATTAGTTTTTGCATGTATCAGTACTGTCAGTAACATCTGTCAGAATACATCCATAAAAATATGAAGTAACATATACACACTATGTGCTACATATTATATTGATAAATAAAAATATTATGGACTGTTTTCTTTTTTTCACAATTATCCTCTTAAGCCTCCTCTTGTCCTCCTTTTCATCTATGAGAATCTGGTCATCTTAATACTGTTATCGGATGGCCTGAGGGAGAAAGGGTTAAGAGTGACTGAAGAGCATTATGTAAATCACTGCTTGTCATGACGAACCCAATATATTATATTTCAGGGCTTGCAGCACAGTGAATTTCTCACCAGAGAATATGCTACAAAAAGTATGAATTTGAAATGAGCGAGTAGCCATTCTACAACATACAAGCCACTGAATCATTGATGACAGAGCTGCCAGTGTAAAAGAAAGTGTGGTCAGGTTAGGCTGCTCTCAACCCATGGAAGTGTTTCAGGTATACTAAGGGAAGAGAAGTGTGTTCCAGGAGATTGCAGTTTTTAGCCTACAGTGGGGAAAGGAGTTCCCAGGGAGGAATCAAGTAGCGGATGGGATTCACATGGGAGGGGAGGTGAACACAGCAATTTCTGGAAATTGATACTTGAAGTTTAGGCATAGTGATGGCATAAGAGAACACAAAAAAGGTCGTTGAGGAGCAGGATGACTTAACGGGTTGGATGATCCAGTAGGCCTCAAAGTTTTGCTCCGTGGGCTGCAAGCAGAATATCATGCCTTCTATTCAAAGGTGGTTTGCCAGGATTTGCCAGGAGGCACTTGTTGTGACTGGTGCAATAGACTCCAGTGGCTATGCAGATGCCAGCATTGTGAATAGTAGTCTAAGTGTTGATATGGAAGCCCGTCGATAAACTACAGGGTCTTTACTCTACCTCGCAACCCATATCTGAGAACACCTGTCGTTTTGGCAATTTGGCAACACGTGAAATACCTTTGGCTCCCTTTTCACTTTTATCAATCCCCCATCGCAGTTGCATGCCCACAGACTTCGGGGAGGGAGAACAGGCTATTTTAGTTTGAAGAAAGAGAAAGCACTTTTTCTTTCCTTGTGTGGGTCATTCATTCACATTTCATTCACGACCGTAAGAACTTACGTTTAGGGAAGAAGAATCGCTTCAAAAATGTTGACGAAGGATCAACATGTATTTTTGGTGGAAGTTTACTTCGGCACTATATCTTATTTAAAGTCAGGAAATGTTTCAAGAAAAATTTCCGGAAATGCCAGTTCCCAACAAGTCAACAATTTGTAGATTAATCCAGCACTTCAGGGACATGGGGAACGTTATGGATAGGAGTTGCAGTGCCACTTTTTTAAAGGAGGAGAAATTATTAGAAATTCAGGAGGTTTTGAAGCAGTCTCCTGACATATTTCTGTCAAAATTGCATCAGCAATGCAATGTTTCTCTCAGCAGTGCATATGTTGCAATGAAGAAATTGAAAATGCAGTCTGACAAGTGGCAGACTGTTCAAGAACTGAAAACACCACATAGGGACACATGTATGCATTTCTACCATTGGATTAGGAGCTTAGGGCTTCCTGATCTTGACACGTTTTTTAGTGATGAAGCTTGGTTTCATCTGGATAAAAATGTAAACAAACAGAATTGTCGGTTGTGGTGCACATTGAAACCAGACGCAACTCTTCAAAAACCTCTTCATTCTCCGAAAGTCAGGGTTTGGTTTCATGAGACAATTTCTTCGGAAAAGTATAAAGAAATTATTGAAAACTTTGTGTCTCTTTTAGAACAAGACGAGAGGTACTGCTAGTTTCAGCAAAGTGGTGCCCCACATCACATGGTGAACATAATATGAATTTCTTAGTGGAATGTTTCTGAGAAAGAATTGTTTCAAAAGGTCTGTGGCCACCAGATCTTACTCCATTAGACCTTTTTCTGTGGAATTTTCTGAAAAGTAAAGTTTTTACCCAAATAAACCAACTTCTCTTGAAGATTTATGATGCAACATCATGGAGTCTATTGGGCATATTGAAGAAGTTACTCTTCAACGTGTTGCAGCCACTATGGTCACTTTATTTTCATTTTAAGAAAATGCTAGTTTATTATTTTTCATTAATTATTGTCAATAATATTAAGTTTTGGTTTTTTAATTTTTTTTTTTATAATAATAATAATAATAATAATGTAATTGTTATAAATAATGAAGAGATTGGTGGTGATGTTTCTCGAGGTATCATTCTGATTTCTCTTTGAGCCGGCTTTCATGAAATATTATCGTTACATTGCTGTTAATAAATTGATAAATCAATCATAATCATAACTTCCCTTCATATCTTCAATATTATAGTTT
Source organism: Teleogryllus oceanicus (assembly GCA_964035755.1). Taxonomy (NCBI): domain Eukaryota; kingdom Metazoa; phylum Arthropoda; class Insecta; order Orthoptera; family Gryllidae; genus Teleogryllus; species Teleogryllus oceanicus. Next base: position 4,427,787 of record CAXIVR010000001.1, read on the forward strand.
TGTTTCTTAAGCACACTGGACAGAATCGCCTAAAGAGACGATTTTTTGTTCACTCATGCGTCTGTCCACCCCACCCACCCTACACAGCGCAAAAAGATTCTGGTGTATGGGCCGCGTACCTGCCCGCCTAAGTTCTTGAATGGGGAAAACTCGGAAAGAAGGAAGATCCTGCAGCTTATAACCTGATGCTCACTTCTTCCTCTGCGGTCTCAACATCTCAGCCTTGGAAGGAGGCAAAGACACGCGGTTGCCAAATTGCCAAAACAAGAACAGGTTCTACCAGCAATGAGTTGCGAGTTAAGCTTAAGACCCTGCATACCATCATAGTCTGTTATTGAGCAAACGAGTGTTCTCACGAACTCTCAAATCAAACAAAAGCCTAAGCTCTCTAACTCTGAAATCGCACTAAGCATATGCAGAGGTTGAGAGAAGAAACGCATCTGGCCTGATACTGACAGATATGGTTGCATCACATTTATCAAATACGAGTCCCACAAACCTGCAGTTGTCAACAAAGGGAAACTAGTGACCACATAGGAAATGCTCCCAGTTGTTATGGAGGTGGTAAATTCTGCAGAGGAGCATCCAACATGTTTTTGTCGATCAAGCTCATTGATGGATCAAGCTCAAGTTGAAGCTGCCATTCAATGACGTTTAGGCTTCTGGACATACAGAAGATAGCAAAAGTCTATTCACTGTACTTTAATTTAATACTGCTTAACACAGTCAAATGCTATGGAAATGAATTTTTGGAGACTGTGTTGTCAGTATACCCTGTTTGATAGAATACCAAATGAAGAGATTAGACAGATAATGAAGATAGAGAGAAATGTGATTGAAACTGTAGAATCCAAACAACTCCAATGGTATGGCCATCTAATGGGAATGAATGCTGACAGAATACCAAAAATTGCCCTTTCGAAAGAAGAAAAGAAAGGCCAAGGAAATCTTGGAAGTCCGTGATCAACTCGACAATGAAGAGAAGATGAATAGAGGAAGATGCTAGTCAGAATAAAAAACATTGGCATGTAAAGTGCAAGAAATGGTCATTCTTCTTTTTCTTCACTTCACGGATTAGGGAAATTCGCTGTTCCGGCTTCATTATACCATCTCTGTCATGGATGGCCAATGTCCATTCTTCCCCGTGGTCTGTACAGAAAGGCATGTGGGGGGATTCTTTCGTGAGACATTCTTCCTAATATAGATCACCCATCGTGATCTGTAGTCATTTATTTTTCATTGATAGAAAATATGTTAAGTTCCTGTCTTAAATCTTCGTTTTTTATTTTGTCCATTAGGGTGTCCATTAGCGTTTTACACTCTGGAGATATTTCATTTCCGAGGCTTGTATCTTCATTTTATTTTGTTTTCTTAATGTCCATGATTCACACCCATAAAGTAGTTGTGGTACTGCCATGACTTTATAAAATTTTAACAGTGTCCCACATGTAGTCTTATTGCAAAGATATTTGTTTATTGTTTCATAAGTATGTTGGAAACATTGTAAGTTTGTTTTCATATCATCACTGTAATCATATGTGATATTACAGCCCAAATAATTAAAATGTTTCACTTGCTCTATTACTTTGTCTTCTATTATTATTTTAGTTCTGATAGGATACTTGCCTCTGAAAGCCATCACTTTAGTTTTAGAGACAGATATTGAGAGACAATATGGTTTGCATATTCTTTTTAGCTGGTACAAGGACTTTTGCAGACTTATTTTGTTTCTTCGATATTATAAAGAAACGTCATTAGAACTGTAAAATACTCTCTTAATAATAATAATAATAATAATAATAATAATAATAATAATAATTTTCTCGGGGTACAGCCGGTAGCCTCGGTAGCTCACAGTATACGCCACTGCTCATGGTTGGAGGCAAGTTCCTAGGTTATTATATCTATTGATATTTGCAGCTGCCCATTCATACTGAAGCCCTGCAGATGAAGGGAGAGATACTTGCGAAGAAAAGTAGGCTCTCTAGAAAGTGGATTTGCTTTCGCGTATGATTCTTATGGCTCAGGCTTGGTACACTAAGAGATTTTCAACGGTTGGATAATGGTTTAGACTTCTTCTTGACATTGATGGCATTCACACAATCTAAGTGCAACCATGGTTATTGACTGACGACTCAGTCTGCCAGTAGTGCTAGGAATGACATCTGTGGCAGCGGCGATTCTGGGAAACCGTTGTACCGTTGGGAGATCGTAGTACAAAATGAGGGAATGTATACGGGAGATCGTTGTTCTAGAAAGGCCCGCTCGAATTTCGGGTTAGTCCACTCGCTGAAATATCCAGTAAGGGGGAAAGGTGGGGGTGGGGGTGAACGGGAGATGGAACGAGAATCTAGATACGCAATACGACTGCGTAATGACCACTCCTCTACAAATCGCAGAGGACAATCCAGTTCAGGGTTGGGCCGAAGTATTAGACGCAGATGGCTAAATGTATGTATGAGAAGGTCTCAGAGGCAACTGAAATTTGTGCGAGAAGACAGTCTTAAATAGAATGAGATTATAATTCTCTCTGGATTATTCCACACTGATTCTCTTCTGACAAGTTCCAGAAGAGCCCCATAGAGGATTGTGGGCGTTGAAGTTTCCAACGACGATGAATGATTGTGGCGGTTGAGAGATTACATCTGAAAGGTCTTCGTCCGATACTGCTTGACCGGGCGGAATATAAATATTGCAAACTGAGAAGAGGGATGGAAGGTTGACACGCACACGCGATATGGAGTCTGGACAGGACTGTGATTTCTTCACAAAAGAGATGGTCAAGGACCAACAAGGCGATAGGAACCATAATCAGCTTCAAATCAAAAACTTGAAAAAGAGAAAGAGAAAGAGAGAAAGAGAAAGAGAGAGAGAGAAAGAGAGAGAAAGAAAGAGAGAGAAAAAAGTGAAAGAAAGAGAGAGAAAGAAAGAGAGAAAGAGAGAGAGAAAGAAAGAGGGAGAAAGAAAGAGAAAGAAAGAGAGAGAGAAAGAGAAAGAAAGAAAGAGAGAGAAAGAGAAAGAAAGAGAGAGAAAAAGAAAGAAAGAGAGAAAAAGAAAGAGAGAGAGAGAGAAAGAGAGAGAGAGATTATGCCTGTGTAAAAGATATGTTTCATGCAAATACACAATAGAGGGGAAATAGCGGGAAAGAATTAATCGAATGTCTTCCGCATGGACGAATACACCATTTACATTCCATGGTAGAGCCATTAAGAGTTTCACTTCCTTTCCTTCGCTTCTGCTGTTCGCCCGAGATGAAAGGAGGTCGGCACCGCCGGGAACAGCCTCTGCAGCGCAATCCTCCAGACCACTGCTAGAGAAGTCAGGGGACTCGTATGGTGGACCCTCGCCCTCTTGTGCAAGTGGTCGGGCCTTGGTTGTGGTCTGTTTACTACGTGGCCCTAGGAGTAAGGATCGCCTGCCAACAGAAACTTCCGGAGCAGACTTAAGTTTTCGTTGTAGCATCTCTCTTTTATTTATTTATTTTCTTATTTATTTCGACTGTACCATAATCTTGGCCGTTGATCACGGGACATGGGTGCCAGTTTGCATTCGGCTTAGTCATTGAAGGAGTAGTACGTTAGCACGTTTGGATGCTCGCTGCCATTTGGGGCTGATTTAGCACACTTGGAAAGGTTCGCGACATATCCCGGAAGTATTTGACCTGCTATCTACTACTTGCTTCCCAAAACGAAACCTTGAAATTTTGAGTTTCCCTCTTCTTGATGAACACACCGTACTGGTGCGAAATTGACTCATCATCGATCATTCTTGCAGTTAATGCAATGGAATGGTGCGAAGCAGGGTGTTTCCTCGTACGAGATTGCGCAACATTTGGCGCATACGGGGTTTACTGATAAGTAGCACTGAACGGTATGGCCTAATTTCTGATATTTGTAGGAGCACAGGCGGTTTGGCACGCACTGGCGCCCCTCGAAGAGTATTTCCAGAAACGAAGGGAGGTCGAAAGTAACGATCACCGTGAAATGGGGATTTCACCCCCCCCCCATTGTCTTTCCTCTGGTTCCTATCATACACAATATCATATCAACACCTTGTGCCTTGAAGGATTTCAACTTCTCATTTTCTCCCGCGAGGTCTTCGTGATTCCTTTAGACGTATTGAGTTTAAAGACGGCAGATATCTTAACCTTGAAGTCGGCATTCTCTTTGGATGTCAAAAGATTTTTTTCATTTTGGCTGTCACTGCGGGTTTCGAAGAGAATGGTACCATTCTCTGACAAACCACATCCTGAAGCTTTCCCTCAATAATCGTTGATGGCTCGAGCCAAACGCACAGAGCTGACGCTTTTAAACGGACGACCTTGTTCAGCACACTCGATTATAATAAAATGCTGCTCAGTCAGCTTTTTAGAGTCTCTACAGAAGAAACAGCCGAGATCCACGTTTCTTTCTTCTCGACCTTCAAAATATCTTCTCTTTCTTTGGGAAGAGGGCGGGTGGGAGGGGGATCTTAAATCCATAGAGAGGATTTTAGTTTCCCTTTGTCCCCACCCACCACGGAGTTCAACAAGAGAACACTCGATTGGACAGAGGATTTGCCAAGGGGATATAGCGAAGTGACATGTCTTCTTCCCCGCCGCACACTCGCAGAACACCATGACACCTCCCACTCACTCTGGAACTCAGTCCCAGTCCGAGCCAATTGAACAGGAGTGGGTTAGCTCCCATCCGCCCGTCTAGATGAGACCGAAGCCACAGTGTATCGGGACACGCAGTATGTTCCCACTCACAGTCACCAGGACTCACCGGGGATTCGTGTAACAAAGTTAGACCCGTCAATCTTCAGGTCATCCATTCTTTCCACACAGGACACCATGAATGGCTACCACATAGGCGTGAGATCAGCAGATACACACGACCAATGAGGGAGAAAAAAACGGATTATACAAAGATTGAAGGTGACTTGTTTAACGGGGGGCAAAAGAATGGAAGATGGAGAATGGAACTCGTGAGGATCTTCGCTGCGTACCCCCAGGATCAGCCCCCTTCAACGGGGAGAGGAATTGCAGTATTATATTACGTAATCGTTATTGATGTGAGGAAGTTCATGCTATTGTACCACTTTTATTTCAGCTGTAATTCAATGTAGATAATTTATACTCTATTTATTCATTTTACGTCAAAATAAAAATAAAACAGTTGAAACTGCGTATGACGTGCTATGGGGAGAAGGGAATTCTGTGATCCCTACACTGAGTCATACAGTACATAAATTTCGAAAAAAAAAGGAAGAATACTTAAGGAAGAAAATAAATTGCAGTTTGCACGACTGGAGAATCATCAATTAAATTCACATCGTGCAATACCTGATGAAAGGTAGAACGATCTCAACATGTCATTTCCATGAGGACTAAAATTTAACAACTTCTACAGAAATATTTGCCAATAAAAAAGTAAGTTTAGGACTCAAGAAATTACGAATTACATTTTTGGCTCATTAAACTTCAAAATTCAATGTTTGGTTCAATGCATTTAGCGAATTAAAAATTTGAGTTGTAAAACAAATATTTGTACTGAAAGAATAAATACATTTCGATAATTTTTTTTGTATCCTGAAAATTTTTCTTTTTGGCACTTATAGTGTTTCCCACAAACACTTCTCAATTAACAGTTAGTAGCAATTCATCTGCATCGTTTCAGTAAGAGAAAGTGAATGAATGGTCAGCAATCATCAATTTCATCTGAATGATGGTTTCAAGGAAACCTTCTACACAAAATTTTTTTTTTCATAGGTCAGTCTCTTCTGTGACCATGTAAATTCAGTCGCTTTCTTCTTCTCTCACAGGAAATGAATTTGGAATTGTACACAGTTAGAAATTACATTCAATTAATGGAGATTTAATGTACTTTACATTCAATCTAATCTTAAATTAAAATAGATGAAGATATAATGTACCTTGTACAATAATGGAAGGATATTGTACTTTTACATTAAATTTGTTTAGATTAAAATTCATCCACATTTGATATATATGATTACGGAACACATGGAACGTACACACTGTTTAAAAACTTAGAAATATTTTCTTTCACATCTGAACATACAATAAATTTAAAATATAATTCTTGTCTGAGCTTTGTATTTTAATCTGTACAATAATATATTCATTCGGTTCGGTTGTGCTGCATTTTTGCAAGGTTTGCTGGATGTGGGGTCTCGCCTGGGTTTATTTTGGGAGCGGCTTAGGAAATTCCTAACCTTTTCACTCCCTTTTAGTGAGGACAAAGGGTGACAGGTTTCCAAGCCTGCCTATTTCAGGTACTTAAGGTTTTTCGCATTCATTCGTATTCTGAAACTCTTGTAGTTGTGTTCTTACATGGTAGAGTAATAGAAGACTTTCCTAATACATGTGCTAAATCAAAGACACTTCATAACTTTCTGATATGAAAGCGGGTGAAACTTATGCTATTCCATGGGAATGTTATTCCTCACGTCCTGTTCTCCTCGCAGCAATTTCCTGGAGCGGTAGGCGGTTAACATCGAGAGAAGCTGAAGCAATTCAGGCATATTGGATTTGTAAAGGTAAAACCTGATTACTATTAATTAGAATTATTTCTTTAATATTATTTTCGTGAAATGTGAAATTTGTTAATCTCTACCTATTAATGGATTTGTGCTGCAGATTGCAAGAGACAGTTTAAATATAACAATGGACCAAATAAATTAAGGGAAAAACTGAAGTTCAGGAAATGAGTATTACATCGTAAGTTCAAAGTAAATAACTGCGTTGAGGAGCAAAAAGTTCCAGTATTTCGTACAGACATTATTGAAGGTGTGATAATAATATTTGCCAGCTATTACATTTTGGATATACCTATTCTGAAAATTAGAAACAACCCTTGAATCCATACGAAGGTAAGTTGGATTTGTACTACTATTACACACTAAATGAAAAAAAAAAAAAAGTTTCATTAAGTACAGTTTTGCTATCAATAGAACATGGGAGAAAAAGTAATGGCATTACATACTTGAGAATTTTTAATAAATTGACAATTGGTCTGAGTTTTAATTATCAGTAAAATTGCATTAAAGTAAACATTGTCAAAATGGATATTGTAAATAGATAAGATTGTATCCTTACAAACCAAATAGTTTGTAAGGATACTATATATATATATATATATATATATATATATATATATATATATATATATATATATATATTTGTAACCGCTCATAAGTCGGTTACATCGTTCAAACAGCGCGCGATAATGGTAAACGAAGACCCAAAGCAGTAATAGTACCGCTGAACTCCAAGGAGGTGCGCCAGAAAGAAAAGACATTCTATATTCTGAGTAAAAGTTCTGAACGCACTCAAGTAGCGGAAATTCAACATCCAATCAGGAACCGCTTTGAAGAATTTCAACGGCGCGATCAGCACGCAAGGAAAAATTCGCCAGTTTCTGTCAGTTTCTGCGAACGGTACAGACCAGTTTCTCTCTTTACCGCGAACCTTCGAACGGATCAGTTTCTTTTCTTTGCTATGAACCTTCGCACGCAACGGACCAGTACTGTCTTGCGTTGTATTTCGCTTGGACATTCTAAGTAGTGAGTGGCGTATATTTGTTGGAGACCGCCGTCGGGCTGTGTTGCTTTGCGAGATCGGCGAGCAGCAAACCGACGAAGAAAAGTACTTCACGACGCGAGAGGTTAATTCGACCTTGGACGCAGCCGGACCATCGCCGTCTTCTGGAGTGGCAAGAAAGTGTCTTCGCAGCGACGTCGTGAGTTAAAAAGACAAAATTTCAAAATTTTAACAAAATCCCTTTTCAAAGGACAGTTGGAAGGCGGATAAATCATGCATTAGAATATAGATTTCACCTCACGCCCAGACGGAGATAGACGTTTAAACCACAGCTATTAAGCATAACTTATCAATATTTCTATATCGTAGCGAGAATTCTGATCAATTATTCATACGAAAAGATGTAAAATGTATTCCTTTCGATTTTTTGTTTAACCATTTTATTTGTTCTTGTCATGAATATTCTTTTTTTGCAATACATAATTTAAATTGAGTTAATTAAATGATAAAGAGGTTAATAAATTGTGTGATAGTGTAACCGCTTAAGGGACCTCATTCATTGTATTAGTTTATGTGATAGGTATATGAAAAAGGGTATATTGTACATATGAATTTTTCTTTCAGCAGTGTTTGTGATGTGATTTTTTTTGTTTTTGTGAATTGTATAAAAGTTTTTCGTTGTATTAACGTAAAACTGTAAGATGATTTTGGATCATTGAAAGCATTTTTGTAAATAGAAAAGGTATATCTGCAGTCAATTAATATTTTAGGAATTCGCTGAGCCATACAGCAAGTTACTTGAATTTATAGGTAATACGTAGATTAGTAACGAAATTGTACCACAGAAATTTGATAGAATATATCAAAACGTTCTTAAAGTTAAAAGTTAACTTGCCTGTTTTATTTAATATCTTAAAACAAAATAAAGACGGACCCACTCCTGTAGGACTTCCTAAATTTTGGATATAACATCAAGTTATTGGAGTGACCCGCTCTTTTTTTTTTTATTCCATAGTAGAGAGCGATCACACATCGGTCTCTAGATAGGTGAAGTACTATTGATATACCAGGCAAAATTCACTCCCTTTCTGTTCGAATTGATGATTGATGCATAAATCAATTTTGGAGAAATATAACTTAAGCAATATTGGGAAGACATTGCCTGTCAAAGGTTTAAGATTTCAAAATTTGTTGTAAATAGTAAGGTTCATAATTTTTCATAAAAGTAAATATATTTAAAGAATTACGAAACACTTCATATTAGTATATTTACCATTAAATACGGTTTTTCGTACTTGGAGCAGAGACAGTGGTAGCGGCAACGCAGTGCACAGCGGGCGGCGTGGACATATCCAGAGCGGACTCGTGTGGACGACCACACCTGAGGGTGCAGGTCCAAAGGGGAGGGGCCATGCAGGCGCCAGATGTGTCGCACGACCACGCAGTTGCACCCGGGGGGATGACATGGTCATAGCGAGCCTATGAAGGTAGGGTGGGGGGCGGAGGGGCTTGCAAAAGGGGACCATTTCCCACAAACCTTAGTCGCGAGGGGGCAGCGTGCGTGGAAGGCCGTAAGCTTGCGAGTAAGACAGGCCCATGTCGATCATTGTGTTCGGTAGTTGGCAGAGGAGGCGAATGCTTTGCAAGTAAATCTCATATGTGTGTGTGTGTGTGTGTCTTTGATTTGTGCAATCCACGGCGTCATACAGTCAAATTGCACATGAGCCTTCCTTAAATAATAAAAATTACAATATAAATAATAATAGTAACAATAACAAGTAGAAAACGAACGTCATTATATTCTATTAAAATGCCTTTGGCGTACGTAAATCGTGTAACTTGGCAGAACGTTTAGGCCTACTGCCACTCCCACCAGAAATTTCAAATGGAGTTTAACCTCAGCAAGTATTAAAAACATTAGTATTCAATCGCTTTTTATTTATAATGACCTTAGGAACGCAAAAATACATTAGAGAGACCATTAATTTGGCGCAACTTCAGAATTAAAAGGATAACTTAGTGAAATTTTAAAACCTCAAACCCCTTTTACCGTTTTCTTAATAAAAATAATTTATGAAGTAAATTTATAGAGAATTTTATGATCTTTAAAATTGTATGCAACTCATTTTGCAGTAAGATCAACCATTAACTTAACACATTATTACACAAAAACCAAAAAAAAGACAGAAAACGTACTAGGCGTTTTGGCTACCAAAATTTGCCCCGAAGTATTTCAACGTGGAAAACTTAGGTTTTTCTTACAATAACAATATAAACAAAATAAAATCTTCTACTTCACTTTTTGCAAGGTAAAATAACTTATCGACTGCACTATAGCGTCTAATAACATCATAGGATCGTGAGCGACTCTTCTTTTTCCAGATTATCTAAAAGAACACGCTTAATTGATATCGTAGCTATTTGCAAGTCTATTTTGTCGAATGGTGAATCTTAAATAACATTTCACTCTTTCCAAACACGAAACACTTATGTACTCGCTGCAGCTTATTGCTGGAATAGCAGCTAAGCAAAATAGTTTGTAAGCTTTCGACAATATATTATGAATATCACTGTTGTAAATTTTATGTCTAACACTGAGAGATATGAACTGTCGGAGTAGACGAAATGCAATTCATTCAAACGAAGAAAATCAAAATAAGGGGAGGACTAACTTTTCAGAGAGTTTAACGCGCGGACGAGAAGTGTTTTGTTGTACTCTTTGCATTTGGATGAGTCTTCTAATTGGAAGAATTATAAATTCTGATATTCTTTTGCCCACGACTATATCCTATCTACACACGAAACAATAATATATAGTTGTGATATTTCTGTAATGACCGTCGTATTACACTGGATTGAAACGCTTCCTTCATTTGGCGTTTACCTCTCATAAATACATTCAATACGGGCTCTTAGAAAACGCTTGAATTGAAAATATGGTTCGTGCTATGATGAAGAAATGTTCATAATAGATTTACAGATTAATACATTATATTAACGTTGTAAGAGTAATTTAATAGTTTTATTATGAAACGCATTAATCTAGTTCCCCTCTTTATCCACAGTAGGACCCGGCAATAATTTTTTTGTCACAATTTCGCCGTTTTCGGCGCACTATTACAACACTTTCTCTTCTTACGAATCAAGGCGAGAAAGTCAACAGAGTAGATTTCTGAAATTTCTGCTTGAAGATAATGCAATTTATATTTTTTTTTTCAAAAACGGCCTCAAATTTTTTCAATAACAGTGCAAAGAATGATTAAGAAATGGCGCAGGTCTGCTTTTCGTTGAGCTCTCTAAATTTTCGAAATTGGAAAAGTTGGAAATAATGCGAGAAAGTATTTGTTGTTCCAGGACTTGTTCAAAATGAGCAGTTTTTGAGTAATTTTGAGACGAAACGTGAGAATTTTCCAAAAATACATAAACAATATTTTCTTCGTCAAAATTGCCAAGTTCAAAATTACTTCGTCAAAAAAAAGCTGTTAATTTCCCGTTTTTTAAACAGTCCTCCACCTTGAATATTGAAGCTAGAGATTTCTCCCTTAATGCAGACTATTTCGCAATACCTGATCTTCAAATAATGTCACATACACATTTCTTCGATTGGTTGATTGATTGTGATTCCGGGCGCTTCAACTACTATGGTCATTAGTCCCGTAAGTGTAGTGCGTGTTTTTGCTCGGAGGTGGCGGTGGTCTTCCCACGCTGAATGGCCACATTCGGCGCCGACCTACTGTCGGCAAACGGTTTTCCCCAACCAGGTATCTCCCACCAGTGGGGCACCGCCCCCAGCCGGGACATGTTTCAAGTTCCCGAGCGGTCTCCCGGCATATGTGGTAGTGTAATGCATGTTAGTGTAAGTGTGTGTGTGTGTGTGTGTGTGTGTAAGAGGAGGATAGGGCAAGGAAGAGGAAGGAAGGATCGCGTGCGGACCGTGGCCCGTTTGTTAGGGCACTTCTTTGACATTCGCCTGGTGTTGATCGGAGAAACTAGGGAAAACTACCGATCAGAGCAGCCGGCCGCTAGAATTCTGCTCCAGATAGCGACTGAATTCGACCTAGCTGAAAAGCTAGTGTCGAAAATCCAGCCACCGTCCGGACTGGAACCTAGGACCTCCTGGTCAGAGGCGCTACAGTGACATCAGTTGATGCACTGAGCCGCTGCTCCCGGTATATTTCTTCGAAATGCTAATATATTTTGTGTAACTATGAGTTAAATTTCTTGGGAGTTTTTGTTAGGTTCGACAAGTACGAATGTATTAATCATTTATAGACATGAACTCAGAAGGTACAATAATAGCTGAGTGGCTATCGCGCACTACTCGGAAGTGCCAGTGTTGAGATTGAAATCACTGTTGAAGCAAATAATCGTTTCTTTAATTTTTTTATCAGGACAGAACGTAGTATACAGTACAGACCTCCCCGGGCGAACGTAGGTAGAACCCACACGTGTCTAGCGGCGGCATTCATAGACCCCCCCTCAACTTCCAGATCACCCATTCCCTGTGCATATGCCCGGCAAATACACAGGAACAAGTTCCACATAAAGAGGGCAGTAAAAAAGGTGATAAAAAGAGTGGTGGTATGAAACACTGCAAGAGAATGGAAGATGAAACAAACATGGCAGCTTTCTCAGCATCCCCCAGTCATGACGTGGACACACGCGCTTCAACAGGGACTCTTGAAGCTTGTGTAGCATTATGGAATTTTTAACCGGGTGTTTATTTACAGAAATGCGGCGAAACAATAAGATGGATGTAATTGAATTTAGAGAAAGTGAAAAGCAGGTGGTCACAAAAACAAACAAGTATATATTATGAATTAAAATCGTGGTACAAATTCGTAGTGTGTGAATGATGAGACCTGAAATCACTGAAAACTTCAGGTTCCAGACCATCTCCATGGGGATTTAGGACTCACTTCCGACGACGTTGATACGGATCCTGATTTTCTGCCGGTGGAATCAACTCCGAGCAATTGCTCCGGGAAAGATTTAGAAGAAATTTGTGGGTGGGATTCTTTTGCAACTTCTCAAGAAAACGAAGGACAAAGTCAAGATATAGAAACGTGCAAACTTCGATCACAGGAATATGATAAAATCATTTCATGTGCAAGTAAAGAAACGGAATGTGATTAGCTTTACTCAGCTAGTAGTGTTACAACAGCACATACTTTCTCGAATTTGTAACGGCTACGGAATAATATACATGAAATCTGCAAAAGTGTTAACAACGAGCAAACATTTTTCTCCGTGACGACATTTGAAATCAGGTCCTTCGAGTTAACACGCCACCATACCTGGGTTTTCGTAACGTGGCGCGTGAGGGGCTTGTCTTCACGATGGAATATGGCACGGCTTTTGCGTCTTTCTCGATCGTGCCGCCAGATGTCGCATGATCGCGACCGTATCAAGCAGTGCTGCAGATCAAGCGACATCTAGCGACACTACCGAGAAAGACGCGAAAAGCCGTGCCATATTCCATCGTGAAGACAAGCCCCCTCACGCGCCATGTTACGAAAACACAAGAATAGTGGTTCGGCTAAACAAAACTTTCCTGCGTTATTTTTAACTTATGCAATTTTCGAAAATTCAGATAGCTCAAAAAAAAAGACGAATGTGTGTCATTTTTATACCACATTCCCTCGATCCATGGAAAAAAATAAAAATTTGGAATCGTTTTGATAAAAAAAAATATTTGGAGTCGTCTCTGAGAAAATAGTTTAAAAATTGCCTAAATTTCATGCAAGATTACGCGAAAACTACTCCTTGTATTACATGACCTTAGTTTAATATATTTTTGAACAATTTTATTCAGAAAAACTCTGCATCCGCAACATTGTAGTTGTAGGAAGATGCCGGAAAATTTTGAACTTTTGCAATTTTCGAAATTTTAGAGATTTTAACAAAAATGACACCTGGAGCATTCCATGTGAAATCGAACACCATTTTGCATTTGACTTCTCTGATATCATAATTTTTTTCTGCAAACTATGATCAAATTAGCGATACCCGTATTTTTTATTTTCAGCATTGTGCTGTGACGTCGCAGACCGAATGTTCTCATTACGGAGTTTTGGGGCCAGGTGCAAAACAGGGACCACAGTCAGCAGCATTCCAAGGCTACCATCACAGATCGCCCCCCCCCCTGCGCTAGCTGACACCAGCTTTCCAAGAATACGCAACCTCCACGAGGACTTCCGGCAACCAGGAGCCCCGCCGGCCGCACACCCTATAGGGTCCGACAAGCAAAATGCGATGACTAAACCCCGAAGTTTGGCAAAATGCTTAAAACTGATACGATTTTATGACTTACAATAGGAATCATTATTGTACTTCTGGAGTTGTTTAAGTAGATTTTCATTTTGACTTTTTGTGCCTTTTTCTTCAATATTTGTGGCCTTTTCTGCCTTTTCCGTTATTATTTTCCTTTCCCCTCCTGATCCCATTCTCTATCACGTTGGTAACATACCTGCTATCCTGGACAACAAGAAGACACGGTCGCGCATTGCCTTTCTGTGGACGCGGAATCTCCAGTGTCAGATCGTGTTAAAAATCTACAGGGGAAAGGACGATGATACCAGTAAAGGTTTTTTGGATATTTTTCACTGATGCTTGTTCGCTCGTACTATGTTTGTGTAGGCCTCGGATCCCTAGAGACAGGGTCGCGAGTAAAATAAATTCGTAGTTGTCAACTGGATGGTCAAGTGCGATCAAGATTACAAAGAAAAAGTAGTTTCCTTCCACGTTGGTGCTAATGTAAATTTTAGAGTTAAAATAAAAATGTGAATCATTTGATTGCTAGTTTTTTTTACACAAGTTACTTTTAAATGTGTTTGCTCCCTACTTTAGCCAGAATAAATGCCTTTTTTGCATACTTATTTTAGTAAAAATTAATGCCTTTTTGCTTGCCTATTTTAGATAAAATAAATGCCTATACTTCCGGGCTGTAGCTATGACGTTATAGTGCATATAATTTCAAAGTTATAATTTTTTTTGAAATTTGAGCAAAACCGCGGCTTTTGGCGAATCGATATTTTGAATGTACAATAACTTCGAAAGTCTTTAAATTAGAGAGACAAACTATAACTCATTTCACATGAAATTAAATGCGTTTTTATTTGATATGTTTTACAACTTCGAAAATTAATTTTAAAAAAATGTTTTAAATTAGTTTTGAAAACAAAATGTGATCGCAATTTTGAAAATGATAACAATATAATTCATTTTTCGTACGCCTTATGAAACTAAATGCAATATTCGTTTTATGATAATTTTCATATACACACGCGCGCGCGCCCACACTACTCATCTACATATCTCCGCAAGCGATGGGCATGTAGAAGTGATATTCATATAGTGATATATGAATATCACTTCTACATGCTGAATGTGAATATATATAGAAGTGATATAATATTAAATATAGTTTAATTTGTTACATTTTATCCTTCAGGCAGGTGGAATCTACAGGTATCCTTTGTGCAGTTGAAAATATAGTTTCAAGTGCTTTCTCCTCTGCTGCATGACCCTTAGAGATTAAAAAAAATAACATTGAGGACGTTTTCTGAACCCTGAATGTAAAGAACTTACGACGGGTGTTTATAGATACTGTGAAGCAATGAAGACTGGTTTTGCTGTCAAACGTTTAATCATTCCCTCAACGACATCACAGGGTCGCTTACCGAGCGATGATGCAAAAATTACCATTTTACCGGAACTCTAAAGTCTTCTTTATGACAAGTTTATAAAGTTCTTTGTTTTTATAATGAGAACTTGTACCATCGAAAATGTACATTATTTTGTTAATGAGATTTAATTTTTCTTTCATAAAATTTATTAAAGGACTGGAATAATTGAACGGCTGTAGTATGTTTTAAATATTCCAAAATAGCAACAAAAGTGGTGTGCTTTATCTCTGTGCCATTTTTATAATAAATGACAAATGGATGCACCGCAACTTGTTCGTTGTTCAAATGTTCCAGTGTTGTTCTTGAATTGTGTCATGAATAACTAATAATTTCCATAAAATTCACATAACACTATTCAATGGACTTCTTTTAAATTTAGTTACCGTTCGTTTATAAATATTGATTGTTGTTCTGCAATTAATTAGATCTTTATTAGCGATGTGAGCCGATTGGCAATTTTGTTTTTCAGAAAATCCTCTGTTGCATAGTGCAACGTTTCTAAGGTATGTTGACACTCATTTTTTGTACGTTATATTTTCGAGCATGTCGTCTTCATAGAAATGCTGTATTTTTGTGTAAGTAGGGATGATCCAGGACACTCACTACACTGTAGTTAACACAATAATTCGAGGGGATTGCAGTTAATTTGAGCTAAGCATTCTCTAAACTTAATAATCGTTGCGAGTTCCAGAATATGTCCACGGTCTACCATTAATTTGAGAATTGAGAATTTGATGAATGGCACACATACAAATTGAATGCGTGTCACTTGCTCCGGCTAGCACACATTACATCGGTCGAAATTCTACAAATTTTCAAAACATTTTACAATCTGGATTTCTTTCTTCGAACAAAGCGAAGAATTCTTTTAAGTGGCATAGGACGAACCTTTTTTGCATTTGTATTCGTTTGCCATTCTTTTCCAAGGATATCCTCTTTCTTGCCAGCCACTAAGCGACTCATTTCATTACATTCACAAAATGCCTTTACTTTTGTTGCCACATCACTTAGCAAAGGTTTTCCGATTTTCAAATAAGGAGTCGAGAGAATTCCTTATGACTTGCTACTTGTTTGGCTATAAAGAAATGATGCGTCAAAATGTTCTCGAATTTTTCTACAAGACCAGTCTTCAGGCAATGTGAGAATTCTGTTTTGTTCATTTCTGCCTTTTGTTGCTAGAAATGCTTCTTTCAGATTTTCTACCAATCTTGATTTACATCATATTCCTCCCACTCATCTTCGGATAATACTCTTCTATCACCTTCTACACCACCACCTTTTTTCTAGAGCATACTTTTTTCTTCGCAATTTAGGTTTTTGATTGGAGCTTCGTCGAGCGAAACAAGACTTTCGTACAGTTGATTAACACTTTCACTGCATAACGTCAGGGTTTTTTGTACCTCAGCTTCTGGGTCAACGACCCCGATTCTGATCAGGTTTTTCATCCAGTTTCCCTGATCCTTTGAGCGAATGCTGAGATGGCTCCTGATTTTACTTCTAGATATAAATGTAACTTCACTATTTGTGCACGTCTTCTGGAGTTCAGTAGGAAATATAGTTATTCAAATAATCGTTCTCCACGCTGTCGCGGTAGGAAGTATATTCCTTCACGAAGGACATGAAGGATAAGAGCACAAGTCTCTAGCTGATTTGCACTTGAAAATAGATTTTATTACATCTGTTTACATCGAGATAGCTTATTTTCCCCTCAAAAACCTCAGACTACATTACAGGGAGAATGAATCAATTTGCCTAAGAATACACGCTCGAACTACTTTAAAGATAGTCAAAGGAGCACAGAATCTGTCCGTACGGCTGAAGCGAGAGTTCCGCTAGACTCAATTGTCGTTATTCGAAGAAATTGGTTCCTTTCAACTTAAGACGCTACGGGCGCTCATTGTTTCGAAAACCAGCGGACGAGCCATCTGGGTGGCAGATAGTCTCGCTCGTGAAAACCCAGAAAATACTCTAGTACCGACTGCACTGGGACGTTGGATAATTTATGTACGGTCGGTGTCTCGGTTTCGATGTTCGGTGTCGTTATATTTTTCATGTTCCCGGTATCTAGGCCCGTCATAGCATAGCGTAGTCTACACTGTAAATAATCAATTCCCTTCTCTCAGGACACATGTAACATAGATATTTTCTTTAAATGCTTTTGTTTATTTTTGTAAAACTATGTGTGACGTGCTATGGGGAGAACTGAATTCTGTGCACGTTTTCAAAATTCTGTGATCCCATTCCTAAGCCATATACTAATTGAATTTGAATACAGAAAAAAATGACTTTTTTTGCAAGGATTGTTTACAAAAGTATTCGCTTCAATGCAATAAAATCTATTTTCAAGGGCAAATCGGCAATAAATTTGAGCTCTTCTCCATCATGTCCTTCGTCAAGGAATAATACTTCCTGCCGCGACATGGAGAACGATAAGTTTAATAACTATATTTCCCATAGAAGACGTGGACAGATGATGAAGTTTGCAAATGAAAGTATCGAAAGTTTTTTATGACAATCATTTATTTCAGCAATTGCACAACGCTTCATAACTAGTTTTGTTACATCATCAGGTGCTTAGTGAGGGAACTACTATCCCATTGAATTACCTCTGCAGTAGAACCATCGAGGAAACATTTCGAAATTAACTCACTCTCACTCAGTTGATACTCAACCCTGGGTTGGTGTCATTCATTCTTTGGAATGGAGTGTCTGTTCGTAACTGTTAGTTATGTGATATCAACTGAGTGAGTTATTTTCGTAATGTTTCCTCGATGGTTCTACTGCAGAGGTAATTCAATGGGATAGTAGTTCCCTCACTAAGCACCTGATGATGTAACAAAACTAGTTACGAAACGTTGTGCAATTGCTGAAATAAATGATTGTCATAAAAAACTTTGAATACTTTTATTTGCAAACATATATTGACAATCAAGAAGAAATACTGATTTAAGATGAAGTTACATTGATGTCCAGAAGCAAAACAAGGGGCCATCTCAGCATTTGCTCAACGGATCAGGGAAACTGGACGAAAAACCTGATCGAGATGGGAGTCATTGACCCAGAGGCTGCGGTACAAGACCTGTTACAGGTTGTTTAGAATTATACAGCCCAAATGGTAAATAATACATTAAATATCACTGTTCAAAAAAATGTTACTTTCTCTTTGATGCTCAGTATAATCTCTAATTGTATAGAAACAGTTATGCAGCAGAAACGATTTTACTTGGGATTTAAAATTTTCTATCGAATTTAATCGTTTAATGTCATTTGGCAAAGTGTTATAAAATAATATACATGTATTGTAAGTGAAGTTTTTGTAATGAGCTGTTGATACAGTCACCTGATGGATATGATTACTACGTCGAGTGTTATAGTTATAGATATCGGCGTTTTCTGAAAATATACTAACTACAACAACTAAGTAAAATAAAACCGCCCTTAAGCAAGTCATTTTTGACAAAAATCACTGATTCGTAAATCAACAAACAAGGTAATGGTAAAATTCCTAGATTAATAGAGAGAGGCTTACAAGAATCACGTGGGTGGGATTCGGTTATTATTCGTACAATTCGTTTTTGTAATATAAACGTCTGGGCGCTATAAGATGTATTTCCCCAGAATATTATGTCACATCTCAGGTGGGAATGAACATTCGCGAAATATACACAACGAGCAGAATGCTTCATGTTAGGAAGCAGATTCTAACAATGCGTGCAGTCTCAATCTATGTCATTTCAGAAATCTCTTTGCACGAAATCAGGAAGACGCTTTACAAGTATTTCTGCCCCATTTTGCAGCTCTCCCTCAATCAGCCATTTCAACGCCTTAAAAAACCTCAGAACCAATATTTTCTTAACAAATTTTGCCAAAAACGCTCATTTACTTCTGTATTCAGAATCCAACTTGTATATGCTTTAGGGTGCGGATCTCTGAAATAAGAAAACGAGCACAGAATACACTTCCTTCGCGTAGCACGTCACACAGTTTGTAACTGTTTTTGACCTAAAATAAATTTTAAAAAGTGCAGGCCACACTTATCACTGACCAGTTCTGTTGACGTGCCAGAAACAGAACTTTTGCACTGCTTGTACCTTCTTCCTCTCGATCACTAGTTTTTCTGATAGGTGAAATTTTCAAAATTCACAGCCGATAAGAATCACATACTTTTGAATATGGGGTCAGCTTAATATCGATTCTATTGAACTTCTCTAGTATCGCTGGAGTCACGTGCCTCAAAGTTTTGGCGTTTCCTCACATCTTTTTCTAAATTAAAAGAATTGCAACAAACGTGATCAGTGTAGCGTGATCTTTTTCCTGGGTAGGCTCCAAAGCAGATTCGCGTATTATTTAACACTCTCCATCTGCCTTTTTTAAAGGAAGATTTGGTGTAGGTCTTTTAGTCTTAACTTCTAGTTTCCCTTCATAACTTAAATTACTGAAGAATTGGGGGATTGTAACTAACAGTCTACGAGATAGTCGTCCGGTAAAGCCATATTTCCTACAGTAAACGATAACACTTGTATTATTCATCAGTTATTGATCTGAACTAAACGCGATGAACATTAATTTCTCATCTGTCAGATACAAAGAAGTGAAATCATCTTAAATTCTTCAGCTAGCTCGTTTCACTGTGATATAGAAGGTCATCCCACACTATTTCAGTGTGTTCGTCAGTACTGCAAGAACCCAAACGAGGTCTTATTCTCTGACCATGCATGCAGATCTCGCACACACAGGGGTGCAGGGGTGGCGAGCGGGGCACCATACCAGCGAGTGAGCGAGTGTCTGCGTGAGAGGCCCCGACTGATCTGAAGGATTGCCGGAAGGCACGTTTAGGCGGGCCTTCGGGGGCAGCCATTTTTGCTTTTCATAAAACATTTGGGTAGGCTCCGCCTTGCAGCCTAATAGGAAGCTACGCCACTGAACATAGGAGCATGACACCTAGTCGCTCATTTTCTTTTTACTTTTATAAAACACTAATAACTGTGTTCACGTTTTCCATCCACCACACTTCGAAACCACCACCGAAGTTGAGACGCAACGTTCAAGTAACACGCTGCGGCGACCAAGCGAGTCGTTTGCGAAGCAACAAAGAATTTACTCTTTGGAAATAAAACATTTAGCTGCTCACCCTGTTTCACGTACTTCCCAGTCCCTGGAGCATCGTTTACGACACTCTGCGGGCAGGCGCCTGGCCGGGAGATGCGACCCTTTCACAGTGGGTCGAATGGGTTTGAGACAAAAATTCTTTTCGTCGCAACCAATGGTTACTCCATCCTGAATAATTTTTATACGTGTAGAACATTTGAAATAGATTGTAGGGGGGAAATGCCAACAAAAACTCTTGTGGTCTGCTATATGAAAAGTACAAACCACAATTTTATTATTCTTTCAATGAAATAGTGTCTAAGATTCTCAAGTTAATGGTAATTTTTTTTTATTTCAAGAAAACTGTCAGCATGCGCTCCTAATGAGTTTTTGTTGGCCAAATTTTTAAAAAATGATAACTTCGGAGAGAATAACATTGACGATTCAAAAAAGTACGGGTCTCATTATTTTGTCAGTTAAAATGTGTAAAAAAATTATCAAGAATATTAAAAATGGTGAGTTTAAATTTTCTTCAGAAGTTTTTGACTTGGTATGTCCCGCTCTCTTCGACATTTTTAAGGATACTTGACGCTATTGGAAGACAATGTTTAATACAAGCTTTTGAGTCATTTATAAATAAAATTAGAAAATGTTGGCGGTTCAAGTAAAGAACTTTAAATTAAAAAAAACTATACGTCGATTCAATACAGAAATGTTTAACCAAGAACCAATTTAATCAAACACAACAACGATGAAGATGATGTGCCATGTGTGAAAAGAAAAAAGGGAACGAGATTTAATAATACCTCCAAAACCAACAAAAAGACTCCTCCTTACTGAGAAACATAACAGACACAGCAAAGTTGTGAAGTCAAAATCTAATACCAAGTGTACAAGCATACCATGAATATTATTAAAAGTTCACATCAAACAACAACACTCCTCCCAAGCACCTGGTGACGAGGATGTCTGTTCAGGCAAACGTGAGAAATTATTGCAGCTCAATGTATTATTCTAAAATTTGTTGTATTTGTTTAATTTTGAAATTGACCACTTTAGATAATACATTTTTATGTATTTGGCTTTAATTTTAATTTACTACACAACAAACTTATTTCAGTACAATTGAACTTCCAAACTTTGCAAGTTTAAGTACTGAAAATCTGATTGCAGCATTTTATATAGCAATAACTAATCCTGATTTTAATTATTTGATAGTTTACTTCAATATTATCTGATATATAGCATTGACGCAGAAGTGCAAATATTGAAAATACTTTTGTACTATTTACAAACAAACGCCTT
Organism: Teleogryllus oceanicus; assembly: GCA_964035755.1. Lineage (NCBI taxonomy): Eukaryota > Metazoa > Arthropoda > Insecta > Orthoptera > Gryllidae > Teleogryllus > Teleogryllus oceanicus. The sequence continues at coordinate 4,449,414 of CAXIVR010000001.1, forward strand.
TTTCTTCTATACAAGTACTGTAAAAGGATAGACTAGTACACATTTCAGGAGTAACATTAAACTAACTATTGAATGGCCTGGATAGTGAGTTTAATTTTAAAATTTTTTGAGCATCTTGAAAATCACACGGAATAGTCTGCAGTTGGCACATGACCATTTAATATTTTGGATTAATTAGGAATTAGTAATAAATGTTTTTATCATCCTGCAATAATTGGTTTCAAATAACACTGGTCAACAACATTTTTATAACAAAGAATGTGAATGTTGTTCGTAGCTAAGGCTTGGACACTTAATTCGAATATGAAATCGTTTTTACCTATTGGGCTCAGTTTTCTTGTGACATGCTACTCTCTATCTTCAGAAATGCTTGAAAACAGTGCATATTGGTTATTCTGCTTTAACTTCATTTAATTATTTTACAGATGTAATTGTTCAAGAACAATCGAAATGTGTACAAGGAATTCTTATACATGTCACTGAATTCAGAAAATACACCTTTAGAAAATTAAAAAGGTTTCGGTAACATTGCTCATAAGTAATGCTTGAAAAGATATAATCAGAACAGATACAATCACATTTCTTGGCGGTTGCGTACCAACATTGAGAGATCTGTCAGCATGAAATGTAGCTTGGATACGACTGCTTGTTGTTCTCGGTTTGTGAAGGTTTGTGCTTCGTATTAATATAGATGGAGAAATGCCTTGTAACTGTGTAAATAGCCCAAATTCATTTTGTTTTGTGTGTGGAAAATTAACTCTGAAATTGCAAATAAGGAAATATTACAAACTTTATTTCAGGTGTAAGTTTGGCCATCAGGACAAGAAATGGACCCCCATATATGCTGTGTGTCATGTGTGACACTTGTGACATGCTGGTTCAATCGTTCATGACACATATCTTAGCTGTCTCCTACATTTGGGGGGAACCAACGGATCACACAAGACTTATTTCTGCCTGACAAAATTGCTAGAATCACCTTAAAACTGATGAAAACTGCAATAACCAAATTTACCATATGCTATAAATCATGTATATCACAGTGAAGAATTGGGTACCTCTTGAAAATGTGACAGTGAGTGAAGATGAATGCTACAGTGATCAACATTCAAAAGATACAAGGAGATGTCCATGCTGAGCCAATATTTCAAGTCTCCTGTAACTCAAATGAACCACATTTTTTGTTTCAAGGGGATTTCAACAATCTTATTCTGAATTTAAATTTTTCGAAGCAACAGTCAGAGCTTTTAGCTCCTTGACCAAACGAAGGAACTTTCTCCCAGTATGGAAGTGAGTGGTTTTCATAATCGCCAAGCAGTTTTTTCAAATTATTTATCCATCTGTTCATAGATTCCAACAAAATAAGTCAGAAAGTAGTACTTGACAATGGGAACAAAGTTCTTTCTATTCTGATTGTTTATGCAGTTAACCCATTAATGCCCGTAATTCTCTGATGAATATTTTTTAATGAAATTTGAAATACGAATACTTCTGAACTCTTATTACAACATATTTTGAGTACGAAGTCCAACAAGATTGCCAACATAGGAAAATTATCTGGCAACTTAAGTTGCCATTGGGATAAAGTGGTATCAGTAAATGATAAAATAATATCATGAAGAATATCGAAATATATATTTCGTTCTCTGAATTGAACGTAAAACATAAGAATCAGTTTACATAACTTTGATGGCTCTAAAAAATCTTATCTTCTAGGACTATGGAATGTTTTGAAACAATTTGCTGGTGAAGTGATACATTACATTTTTTACAAATGAATATAGTGCAGTTTCCGAGACTTTGCATCGACAATACTTATGTTCACCTTTCTCTACTACATGATCTTTGCGACCCACACGTATTTCATGAATTGCATTTGGAAAGGTCCTTCGTACGCCAGGCGATATCGCTGCTGTGTCAAAAGATACAAGAAACTGTGTGGCACATTGATGCTTGAATTCTAGTAGAGGAATGTTATTTCCACAGCATCGGTAGAGAAGCCATCCTTGCACACAACACATATCAATGCCCCAAGCAAAAACGGCCACCACCATTTCTTTAACCTTATGTCGCATCTGTAGGTTGACACGAAATGATCACATAAATCTACCCCACCCATATTTTTGTAGTATTTGTCTATTAGTCCTGGCATTTTTACAGCTATTTTTTTATTTTCTGTATGTGAGTACCGGCTGGCAGTAATCATGGGATGAACTCCATCGCAGTTTGTGAGAACTGTGACAAATTATTGTGTTCCAGCGCGCAAATCCCATTGAGGATGCTGCCATACTTCCTCTTGATTGCTTTTTCCAATGTTTCTTGTCAGGCAACTTCATGTTACTTTGACAACAATTCTCTCGTAGAGTTCCTGTACCCCCTAATCCATGTGATGCAAGTTCTTGTAGAAGTGCTGCAGATGTGATCAAATTGTCAAAGTAAAGTCTAACACCTTTCTTCAGATCTAAATGTTCTAGAAGACCTAAAACCACATCAGCTCCTTGGCCTAAGCTGTAGTAGGTAAGCAAGTAGAAGCGCCACGTAGGTTGGCATGATGAACATAACCCATGGATAGCTCTACCCAGACTTTGAAGCAATCTATCGGCTTCCCTCTAATAAATTGCTTGGCCCGTGTCTGCCATAGTAAGGATAATGCATTCTCAATGCTAACAGTCGGACCCGGATTCACCTGCTTGAAACTGGAATTCATAATATCAAAGAGAGGGCGCACTTTGTATAACCGATCACCCCATCGTTGGTAGAATTGTCCGCAAGATGTAGTACACTCATGACTTGATCAAAACGATTTCGACATATAGCATTTGCAACTATGGGCACATGTACATCGGGATCAATCTTCTAATACAGCCTTCTTGAAGGGAGGCAATGACAGCCGGACAGAAGCATAACACCGACAATGCATAAAATCTCATCAGGTGAAACACACACATTGTGACGTAAATGTTGACCTGCATATCTGTTTATTTCAGTTACAATGTGGTTTAAAAGATTACTGCTAAAATAAGCCTGAAAAGCATTGGCAGGGCAACTAACTGTATTCTTCAAAAAATCTTCTGCATTTGGATGCATTTCAGATTCCATTTCAGGAATACTATGTGACAGGTCGTTGCTTTCCTGCCACTCGATAGAGGATGTTCGTTTGGATTTTTTACCACGACGTACTACAGTGTCAGAGTTAGAGCTCCCTGAAGCGGTTTCTTCACTTACTCTCACGTCATCTTCCACGTCGTCTCCGATAAGATGTCTCTCTTCATTTCTTGAAACTTGCAAAATTGTTTTGGAGCACAAAATCCGGGCAGGAAGATGATCAGGTTCACAAGCTACTTCATCAGAGTTGTCAGAATCCTTGTCTGTATCAGCATTACAATGTTCATCAGGTGGACAAATAGCGATAGTGTCTGGGCACAAGCTGTCATTTTCTAAAACTTCTAGCACTTCATGCAAAAGCAAACCATCACCATTCCTGCCTCGAGAAAACCTGCCAAAATATAAAATATAAGTAAAACTACCCAAAATAATTCATCATTAGAATTTAGTGTCCATTACACAAATGTCACACACAAAGTTTCAAATCTTGGCAAGTGAGATTACACGTAGATATAATTTTACAAATACAATATTGAATGAGCCTAGTGGCAATTTAAGTTTATTTATTTATTTATTTTACGTCAAAAAAACAGTTAAAAACTGTGTATGACGTGCTATGGGGAAAAGTGAATTGTGCGCACATTTTCAAAATTCTGTGATCTCTACACTAAGTCATATACTACTTAAATTTTGAAAGGGAGAAAAAAAAAACTCCCATGTAGTAAAATCTATTTTCAAGGATAAATAAGCAATAAATTTTTAATTTTGAAAGGGAGGGGAAAAAAAAAAATAAAATAAACCTCCCATGTAATAAAATCTATTTTCAAGGATAAATAAGCAATAAATGTTGGCTCTTATTATTTCCTGCCGCGACAACAAGGAAACGATAATTTGAATAATTGTATTTCCCACTGAATTCTAGAAGACGTGCACAGAAAATGAAGTTACATTTATGTCCAGAAGCAAAACAAGGGCCCATCTCAGCATTTGCTCAATGGATCAGGAAACTGGACGAAAAACCTGATCGAGATGGGCGTCATTGACCCGGAAGCTGTAGTACAATAGTTGTTTCAGGTTGTTTATACTCATTTATACAGTCCAAATGGTAAATAATGCATTATGTATCATTGTTAAAATTAATGTTACTTTTCTTGTGATGCTCAGTATAGTCACTAATTGTATACAAACAGTTATGCAGCAGAAACAATTTCACTTGGGATTTAAACTTTTCTATTGAATTTAATCGTTTAATGTCATCTGGCAAAGTGTTGTAAAATAATGTACATGTATTGTATGTGAATTTTTTGTAATGAGCTGTTGATACTGTCATCTGATGAATATGATTTCTACGTCGAGTGTTATAGTAAGACTTCCGCATTTTCTGAAAATATATTCCCGCCCTTGAGCAAGTCATTTTTACAAAAACCACTGATTAGTAAATAAAAAACACGGTAATGGTAGAATTCCTAGATTAATGAAGAGGCTTACATGAATCACGTGGGTGGATTTGGTTATTATTCGTAAATTCGTTTTGTAATCTAAAAGTCTGGGAGCTATAAGATGTATTTCCCCAGAATATTATGCCATATCTCAGGCGGGAATGAACATTCGCAAATATACATAATTAAGGCGCAATTTAAAACGTTCCATTTAAGGTTTGAGAATTAAAAATTTTGTTGCCTTAACATCAGTCAATGGTACACTGTTCATTTTCAATGGAGCACAGAATTGTTTTATTTGAAATGGAAAACTGCATTAAAACCATTTTCTTTTCGTTTACTATTAATTTGTTATTTCGGAACCAATTTGAAACATCTGATATTGTACTATTTACTGTTTCTTGTTGCCAAACACATTTAGATTACTCTAATGAAAATGAATACAATATTTTTGCACAAATATTTATCTAAATATGTTCCTGTATGTATTACTATTGATAAATATTCCATGAACGCAAAAAAAGTAACTACGTGCAAGAGAAAACTTACATTCTAAACACCACTGTGCAGCAACAGTTTTCAGCATGCGCGCACGTCGAGAAATGAAATACAACAGACCCTAATCTAAAGAGAAAGAGATAACCTTCTCCGGAAGATACGAAGAAGAAATATTGAATTGCAGTATACAACAATTAGAAACCACTTTTGAGCCAATTCTGCGAATCTAGAACAAATTATCTGACGTGGAAACTTAAGTTGCCACCGGGCGCTAATGGGTTAACTTGAAAGAGATATATGAGAACTTTAATCTGCTCCTTACACTTATCAAAATGATAAATACAAATGGAATATAAAAGAAGATCTCAGATAACTGCAATTCTCCACAGCATACAGCTCAGGTACATGGGGCTGCTTTCTATGTGAATGAGACATAAGAGATGGAAAAAAAATCACTATTGTGGGGAAAAATAAGCTTTCTCAGATTGAACTACTGCCTAGACAGAAAAATGTAGTTAACACTCTTATTATTAACACTAAAAATGTGTACCTGCCTCCATTGGTACACACTGGGTCTCATCAAAGTCTTTGAGAAAGCATGGACAAAACATCACATGGATTCATGTGTTTGTGAGAGAATTTCCCAAGGATCAGTGAAGCAAAAATAAAGGAAGGACCACAAATTAGGAAATTAATGGCTGATGAACCTTTCATTGAGTGAAGTTCTGTGGTATGGCTGACTTTCACAAGTGGCTGTAAAAACATATTAGACACCCATAAGGCTGAGAACTAAAGAGATATTGCACATGAACTATTGAGATCATACCACTGTATGGGATGCAACATCTCTCAAACTACATTTATTGAATGATCATTTGAACTTCTCAGAAACCCTTAGGGCCATTAGTGACAAACATGGCAAACAGATCCACCAGAACATTTCTCAAATGGGAAAGTGTTATCATGACAATTGAAGTGATGCAATATTGTCCAACTACTGCTGGACCTTACGAAGAGACGTTCCTGAGGCAAAGGTATTACAAGAAATCGGGAAGGAAATATTTTTAGGTATGTTTCTACACTTATATTGTTATATTTTATACTGTATACATTTGGATCTGTTATTAGAGAGTGTCATTTTGCCAGATACATGTAATACACAGGGAGAAAAACGCATTTACAAAAACCATCATCACGTGAAAACTGAGGCCAATATAGAAATTCTGAAATTAAATCTGGATTGAGATGCAAATTATCTTCCAAAAACAGTGTGTTGTTGTTCTTCTTCTCACAGAAAAGTATTTTTTATACACCAGTGTAATTATTCACCTAGGAACCATACAATAACAAGGCAAGGCAGTAGCGAACAGTACATAAAAATATTGTTCATTATGGAGATTCTGATACATTTCAGCTTTGTACACATGCTTTAGAAACTGGATTAGTTAAAAGAAAATAGAAATAAATATCCATGTCTTTTCAACCTCAATAGACAATCTTACTTTCACTGCCCCTTAAAAAATATTCTATTCTCAGGATAAATTTCTAATCTATCATCCAGCTGTCACAGCTGCTAGCTACTTAAAAAGATGGAAGATGATACTGTTTTAATCTTCAGATGGAAATTCATTTCTGCTCCTTATCAGTAGTTGCAAGCAATATCCCTCACACCAATCATTAACTATCAGTTTATAAATAATTGACTTCTATAATTACAAAAAATTCCGCTTACGGTACTCGGGAAAAAGAAACAAAAAGTTTCCACTTCAAATGAATGCAACTACAGACAACTTAGAAACCCACCTGGCGCAGACTAAATGTTGTGGAAATTCGCCCTAAGGTTCCATTCTCCTCTCCCATGGAGTTCTCTCCTAAGTTGTGGGTAGGGCTATCTGAATGGAGAAAAGGGGATGTATATGTTAGTGTGTCCACTGTTTCTGGACCGCTTGATATCGTCACACTGGGTTCCTCCTTAATCCGCAACTGCTGCACAAGCAAACGGATAAACTTACCAGACAAGACTACATAAAATTCAAGACAAACTTTACTAGGAAGAATGAAAAAGAAATTTTACAATACAGGCTCAGTCATTTTTGACTTTCAACTACCAACTTTTTAAAAAAATACAGAACAGTGAATTTGTAAACGATTGTTCTACCCACAAGATTCTCTAAGACACTTCCATATCACAAAATTATTGTAAAGGAAGTTAACAATACTTGAATCACATCAATGCTCTGGCATTTTCTATTATATAAAATGATTATGTCAAAGATAAAATAAACTAAACTTTTAAAAAAAATAAATTAGAAAGTGATAAGATGCTTCAATTGCATGTTTGCTGTGGATATATTAATACAATTTTTAATTGCGACAGATAATTCATGAAATTGAACATCTACAGTTTGGTACTTTGTTTTCAATATTGCAATTCACACTTCAAAGAAATAAATTATTGCCCCTCATCATATATAAAAAGGAAGTCAGAAACAAACTGAATTTCACAATTTTCACAAGTTTTGGTTAACTATTTTAAAAGTCCTTTACATTGACAATTTATATTTCCTCAATTTTGAAACTGCTACCAATCGTAGTTTTTTTTATAAACATTTCAAACTGACTGTTCACACTATCTATCAAAATTAGTACACTTTTTCAACACTAATCACTAGTTTCAATTATTACTAGATTACAGACATTTTAACGAAATAAAGATCATTATCTTAGAACCGCATTTATAAATCAATTTGCAAAATCCAGTCCAAAATGTGTTTACGAAATCTGTCAACATGAACTTTTAATGAGAAAAAAAAAAGTAAAATTCTACTATTTGTTTAATATTTACTCAATCTCAGAAAGTGATAATTAACTTGTGCATTGTCCCATAATGCATTACCTGAAAATATTAAAAATAACATTACAGAATACCTTACGAACAGACATCCCAATCTCACTTGGATCGCAGACAAAAATCCAATTCAAATAGTGAATAAATGATTCTACTACTTTTAGACATGCAGACTACCAACCAATTACTACTAGCAGTTTCTTTCAATATGGGTAATGCTACTTTTCTTTTGTTCAAATCCCACTAATTCAAGTGACCCAGCTAGTACTTGTGATCCTATATCTTTCTAACTGGCATTTCTATGAAGCATTTATACTCCTACCAGAAAGGTTTCAGATATAACGAACATTACACATGAGCAATTCATAGATGTTTCATTTTCAAGCCAATGTCCAGTTTATTCCATTGATGTAGTTGCTAAAAATAATTAAATATTTCAAAGAGCCATTTTCAATATGCCTAACAGTGCATGATTTATCTTCAGAACCAGAAATTGCCTGTTTTTCACTGACATTGTCAGTGAAATGCCCATGATGCTTTCCTTAAACCATGACCAGGGCTTCATCAGAAACAATGGCAGCTTTTCTCTCATCACTGCACTTTGTCTTGAATTACCATTGAGTAAAATTCATTTTGAGAATGGACTATCAGATAGATACCTGAAGTAAAATTTTTAGAGAGAAAAAATATTAAGTCTAGTGATGAATATACCTACACAGTGCTAAATCATTTTCTTCCATTCTTACCTACTACCCGTTTTTCTGATGATAACCTCCAATTGTGTGAAACAAATTTTTACCCATTTTGTCTGATTTTTATTAAAAGCTACTTAAAATTGTATATTTGGCTTTTTTCAAGTCAGTTTAGCTCATTTCAAACAGAGGGATGTTTATATTTTTTGTACAATGGCCTTGGAAAATTAATATGATTAGAGATAATTTCAAACAGTACATAAACAACTCTCATTGGAACATTGTTGAATGACAGGTCAAATTCAAACAATCAAGCTTTCAAAATAAAGGAAACTCTATAACCTTAAGACTACTTAACGGGTTGTCAAAAATTGCCATTGTTGGGATCTAAACTTCCCAATATTAATTGCTTTAAATGGAGTTGTGCACCATCACTAGGACCAATGCAATTAGTAATCATCTATTGCAGTCTACTACAATTACTAGCAAGGATTTATCCACAACAACATTCAATTCTGTTGGAGTCTCACCATTCTGACTAGTCTTTGCAAACTTGGCACAACCTATCACCAAAAAAGTTTGAAAGCAAAAAGTTCTCGAGTTTAATGGATACAAAATCATTGTTTGAAAGTAAATCTGGGCATTCCAGTGTTAACTTGATAGACTTGTTTTTCAGGCAGGTTATCAAGGACCATTACAGAAGATAATCAACTTCAAATCACTTTGGCATTGTATCATCTTTGAACACTTCCTTTCCAGAAATACAGACAAAATGTACTGAAAAATTTTATATAGACTTTTCTGCATTTTAAAATCCTTAAAATTCCTTTTATTTCATATTTTTTTCTGTTATAAAGCATAACATACCATTGTAAGTTCTTTGGTTATGGAAATAACTGCTAAAATGATTTTGGATTCTATTTTGTTTGCTGACAACACACCTACTATTATGTATTTTGCTAGTTTAGTTCATGAGGCTAACAGCTCAGCGAGGCTCAAAATCTGCTTATATATTTTGTCAAATTTTCCTCGACTTAATTTTCCTTGGCTAAATTTTCACAATTGAAAAAAAACCAAATAACATCAAAGTTTTTACTATCTCATCATCAAATGTCCTACTGACTTTGGAATAGTCTACAGTCAGGATCTTTCAGCCAGAATGCAAATAGTAATAGGGATAAGAAAATCTAGAACTGTTCAAGACCATCATCTTTCAATTCAGCTTGACACAGTAAAGATAGGATGGTAATTGAAATATGTTAGTATCATGATTGACATAAGTGTATCATTCTTTCATCAATTCTCTTCTAGACACATGATACTGGGGTCACACAATTAGATCTGGGTGGAAAGGAATACTGATTCACGAACACATAGCTACGCAAAACATAGAAGACCAAAAATCTTCTAAAATAAACAGGATGTTATGTTGTGCAATCAGTTTAATCAGTAAAATCAGCTTAATGTTATGCAATCAGGTCTTTCATGAGCTGTCAACGTCAAATGAACAAATGTTATATTTTAGTCTAAAAAATACTACAAATAGATCTTTCATATCTTCCCCAGATGAAAATTAGTCAAAATTTCAAAACTCTGACTCACAAAATATGATAAAAGTTTTAGTTAAGTTTATGTTAATAAATGTTTTTATGTCAAATATACACTTACTGAGCTCAGCTTGGAAAATAAAAAAAAGGTGACAAGTATTGACACACACAAGCACTTCAATGGCTGACTAGTGTGGTTCCCAGTGGCATAGAATTAGGAGAGGAGGAAGTCACTGTTTCCCCACTGAAGAAAAATGCAAGGAAAATAATAATAGAATCTGGCATACAATTTTTATACGATATATTCTTCATCAAGTCTTTTCGAAGCTGAAGATAAAAGTCACTACACCGTCAATTCTCTGCGTGCAATAGCATGAGAAACCCAAGCGGAAAGCCACAGAAGAGACAGAGCCTGATCTGCCTTCTAAGGTTAATTTTCTATAAAGAAATCTGCCTGTGCACTACAGCAGAAACCTAAGTGAGGAGCGTTCGGGTATAAAGCCCATTGTATCAACAGCTGGTGTAAACACATCTTTCTCATTTGTACTGGCATTATTACTTCAAATTTGTAAAAACATAAGTTTTCACTGATATATCTCTATAGTGTTTAAAAGTCTTAACTATATTTGGGAATTACTACTTCGAAAAAGGTCATTCTTGGCCCTGCTGGCCATCTCTTTGATTATTTCACCCTTTGCCACTTCTTTACATTATTAACCAACATTAATAAAATCTAAGAGTCAAATTTATCTGTATTAATTTATACATATATATATATATATATATAGTGCAGTCCCAGCCTGGGGCAAACTGCTTCAGTTGTTTGCTCTGAAGCAGTTCAGTAGTTTAAATCCATTATTACACAAATATTGATTTCTGATGTAAAATAATTCTCATCTTAAAACTATTAAAATGCAGACTCAATCCACCTAATTAACGAAGCTACCTAATGCCACAGTTAAGTGACATTTGAAAATTGTAAAAAAAATAATAAAAAAGAATCTCAAAACAGCATTCAAACAGAACAAAACTTCACACATGCTACATTAATGTTGAAATTGTTTGACATCGAAACTTATCACACAACGTGCATAATCATTCTTTGCAATGCATTCTTGATTAAACGACGAAATCATGACAAAATTTAACAACTACTGTTGTGCTTTTAAAGCAGTCTACATGACCTTAAGAAGTTCTAAAATGATACTAGTACAGGCAGATTACAAAATATGCTACTACAGAATTCAAGTCAAATCCTGCAGTTTCAACAACAGAAGAAATGCATGACACTGCAATTAAACAATGAAGAAAAGCAAAATGAGAAGGTACAAAATAAGGAAAATAATATTTCCTTGGGCTAAGTTAACAGACAAAAACAAAGGAGCACTTGCAAGGAAAAAGGATGGAAAGGAAACGACAGAAGTATCTCGATTAATATCCACTTTCTCTCTTTACGGCAGATGAATTTCATAAATATATGCAGAACGAATAAAAACATTTTACTGCGAAAGTAACATGTGAGCATAAATTTTACTACTGAAAAGAACATCAACATGCATACGTAGAAATTTGACAAAAAGTCATTTCATAAACTTTGCCACAGGACCCCTTAACTACTAATGCATTCAACATTCAACGCATTTCATATTAAAACCTACAAAACATTGATAGAAAATTGTTTCATAATGTAACAATGCAAAGATCCATAAGATTATATTTTTGTTAGCAATTAAATTCTAAATTCATGCAAGTATAATAAAATGGAATAAAAAATTGTTTTATATGCAAAAATTAAACAAAATTTTCAAAATTTAAATATAGAATATGTCAATCTTCACAAAGACAGTAGTACTGTGTTTACGATACAGCAAACAAATTTACAAATTATTTGCAGAAACTGACAAAGCAGCATCACACTTCTTTTCTTTTTTTATCCATGTATAATCAGCTTGTCTGGGATAAGGTCTCTACATGCAAATCACAATTTGTTGGACCGATCATTGTCAATGCAATCAAACTGGGTGCTTGGCATTACCACCATCCAACCAACAACCTGATTTTTCAGTAGTGTTTAGAATTTCAGCAAGGGAACATGAGAGTATTATGGAAATCAGAGGAAACTCGAGTGCTATTGCACAGCGCGTCCCATATCTCCAAAATCTGACCAAAATGAAAAAAATTCCTACTCAGGGCTTTTTATGTTCATAGTAGTTTAAGTTTACCCTTAGAGTTCTAGAGTAGGAAGGCTGGTAAGGGACACATCTTTTGGATCCTGCTCGAAATCGAACTGTGTGCAGCACAGTTCTATACCAGTAAGGGTATGAATAATTAGGTTATGAAAATCTTTGACAAAAACATTGTACATGGTAACATATAAGATTTTATATACTCGAATACTGAATATTTGTTAATAACTAAAGTGAAAAAAAAAGGAAATGAGAAACAATTGAAATTCTTGAAAACCTCGATTAAAAAATGCATAATTCTGCTGTCAAATTTGCCTTTTCTGAATCATTACCTTTCAAGATCACAAAGTTGCAGCAACTGCGTTGCTGGCACATGTTTGAATAAAGGAACTTTTAATGCTTTTTAAAACTATTTCTTTTAATATTGTAATGCTACAATTTATAAATAAAATGTTTCTTTTTCCAATGTTGCATTCGTTCCTACACTTATTACCAAAACCTGCTTACATTAATACTTTGAGCATAAATTTGATTTTTTTTTCTTTTTTCTACTTTTCTTTCTTTTCTTCCCCAAGAATATTGGAACAGCAATTTTGACTTTAAAATGTTTGACTTCATATTTTTAATCAGCATCCCCAAAAACCCTTATATACAAGGGAACTTTCCAATTAACAAATTCTTTCATATTTCGGCCACTGCTACAAGGACTGGAATTAATGTAGGAGGGCCCAACACTACTATACACTACACAGTTCGGTGGAGAAATTGGTAGTTGTGTGGTCAGAATCAATCAGTTGCCCAAACCAAAAATTTCTGTTGGATAAGTTGCCTCCACGTAATACAATTTGTCAGAAGGGTGGCCCAACAAATTGGTATGTGTGTAGAGGTCTGTAGGAAAAACAAATGATCTAGAGTAACAACTCTACTTAGCATGGTGAACAATGTTAAATGTACGTTATTCTTTATAACGTACTTAATGTAACGTAAATGTAACGTAAAATAATCTTTTTCTGAGGGATTCAAAACAATTTTCATTAATTAAAACAATGAAAGGTCAAATGCTGCTCACACTCCAACATCATTTTTAGTGCATTCATGAGTAACTAAAGAAATTTGTTAACACACTACAGGAAAATAGAATGAATATCTCTACATTTTGGTTAGTTTATGCTACAAGTGTCACAAACCATTATAACTTCCACATCAGAATTTGAATGTCCCAGTTGTTGCCGTAAAATTGTATCACTGCTTTCACATAACATTTTAAAATCATACCAGCGGTTTATTTGGGCAACACAATGCTGGCAGGCTTGCTCTGGTAACTGATCTCCAGGCTCCACCTTGATAACCAACAAAATAAACAAAAATAAATGAAACAGTCGAACAAAATTCATCAAAAATAAAATAATATGCATGAGAAAAATATTCACATATGATATTCTCAATAGCCCCCTAATATCTCAATATTTTAGCACATCAAAGTGTGCCCATTTCAATTTATTTAAGATCTGAACACTAACAAAAAAAATAGTCATAAGAGAATGAACCCAACAGTAAAGCAACTTCCTGATCTGAAACAATACAAATCTTGAAAATATTATTAGATCAAACTATATAATTTTACAATTGAGAAAACTGATGATGCATTATACCAAAGAAATGTCAGATCCCATGAATGTTTTTATACATGATACAGGCAGCAAAGGAATTACTGCATTTAATTATTATAATTATTTCAATCACCTGCACACTTTCAAAATTTTAGATTTGGAACGACAAAATAAATTGTATTTGCAACAACCTAAAAAAAAAATTTCCTTCCACAATTTCACAAGGTTTGCAATTTAACAGCAATTAAGAACCGTGCTGTAAATCAAATCAAATACGAGACATACCCAGGTTAAACTCAGGATGAAGAAAATCTACTTATATACTCCTAATATACAGTATTTATAAAAAACCGGTCTGGATACATAACCCAACATTGAAGAACATTACCTTCAGGGACGTTACCGCTTTTATTCTAGACGAAAGTTGAAATCTTTCACCATCATGCTCACACTCAGCAAATATTTGTTGCATACATTCAGTTCCTTCCGCCATACACAATCTACAAATATTAGGAAGATTGGCAGAAAAATTCTCCTCCGGCCACTTCATTTTCTTTACGTCCTTTTTACAGGGGTGTTGTAAAAATGTTATGATCACAGAAAGTATAGCTGGAATCCACACATGAACCAGCTGGTTCCTTAATTTCCTTCTTGAATTTATAATTATTAGCAAAAAGCCCACACCTATGTATGTCTCTAAAAACACAAACAACCTACCAACCCCGACACCAATAAAGGGGACTACCTGAGAGCAAAACACATGGGTCGCATGGCCCCTAACTACCCCCTCCCTTTTACTGAACTCAAAGTCGTCTGGAGCAGGTCTGGAAGACGTAACCTGAATGTATTCGGAATCTATGACAATAAACTCTGAAAACCATTCAGCAATTTTCATATACACATATAGCATAATAGTCATTATTTTAAAACTTATTAAACAGAAATCCGTGATATGAGGGGACTAATGTAAAAGCACACTATGCAAGTCTTTGGGTCCCTGTTGGATAGAGCCCCAAATATTTTTACAAAATTTTATATCAGTTTATTATTATGCAGATATACTTTAACGTCCAATTTTTAAATCGAAAAAGTCATAGTTTGGATTCAAATCAATGTTGATGAGCAGCATTTTAGTATTAGTACAAGGCCCCGTGGTTTTGTCACAGCCCCTATTAAGATATTAACCTTATATCAACCCAGAAGTTCGTGCCCCAAAAATTTTTAACCAACACCACCCCATCCAATTCTTTTAACCGCGAAAAAAAACTCGTAAAATTGTATTTTTTCGGGGGTTGTTGTCAGACCCAGTCTTGACACATATTTCTCTACGTGTAGACACGGTGAATCCCAATCTGAAGCCAGAATACCGCCACCACCCTCCAGTAAAAACAAAAAATCAGATTCGGATTCACCGCGTTGAAATACACAGAGAAACATGGATCAAGGCTTTGGGTCTGTTTTTTTATGTGCCTGTGTAATTGACGGAGATTTATATTGAAAGAACAACTAACGCTATAAATAAAGGTATCTTTGACTAAAAAAAGTATGTTAAAAAATTAAACGAACCAATGCTTATTTTGATAGTACTATATCCTTCCAGGTATAATTTTCAATGAACTCTTTTCCTGGGTTGAATGGAGGATATCTGAATATTTCTAAGAACTAGTGCTAAACCAGTAAGTACTTTTTATTTATTTTTTAAATTTATTTTCTTCCTGTTCGACAGTTTTGCCTTTCAGGGGTTTGTACATTTTTATTTGTAATACATAACGTTTGGGTTTTTAACCCTAATTTACAGGATTTAATACTTATATTTCTAAACTTCAACTAAACAATTTGACATACAATACACAAATTTTACATACATTATACATTCTTAAATCTAGATACACACTATACATACATTGGGATGGAGATTTACATATTATGGGGGTTTAAACATGTCTTTGGGATATCGAGAGCGAATTCTTTTGGGATTGTTTAAAGTTTTTCCCATTGTGCATTTTGTACTGCAAGGAGAGGATGAAAGAAGAGTAAAAAAATGTTACAGTTTTTTCTTATATGTTCAATTACGGGTTCTATTTGAAGTTCCCTTTGAATATGTGTATTTGATATGAACCAAGGGGCCTTTGCACATTTTCGTAAAAATTTGTTCTGTACTATTTGGAGTTTTTCAATGTTGGTTTTAGTTGTGTTATTCCAGACCGGAGAGGCATATGTAAGTGATGGTCTAATAATATATTTAAATATTAAGATAGCACATTCCAAATTTAAGGCTGAGCGGAAGTTAATTAATGGGTATAGTTTTGATATTTTGGCGTGTGTTGCATTGGTTATTACTTCAATGTGCTTTTTCCAAGTTAACTTGCTATCAATATGAACCCCAAGGTATTTTACTGGTGTATCGGATGGAAGCCATGGGATTATAGTGTTATTTAATACTAGTGGGCGAGATAACTTTGGTTTACAAAAAGTAAAAATGTTGGCCTGGTTTTTAGTTGGGTTTATTTTTATTCTCAGTAAGTACTTTCTCGCTCGTATTTTCATATAAAATTACGCGAAAAGTACTCAAATTATCGGAAAATTGTAGATGACCTCATTTCAAAATATATTTTTAAAGAACAGATTTCATTAAGGGAAAAAATCTGTCTTCATAATTGCAGTTGTAAGAAAACGCCATTTTTTTAAAATGTTTGCAATTTTCGAAAAATCAGAGTATTCAACGAAAATGAGACCTGCGTCATTCTCTTAAACGTCCTTCGCAGTATCCAACAAAAAATGTAATAAAAGCGATGGAGCCATATTTTTTAAAATTTTGAAAATGTCCCAGGTGTTTGATACAAAGTACCCTCCAAAAATTAAAATATCGGTTTCAAATTCAAGGGACAGCGACATCAGCCAGATCGACTGAGGAATATCAATTTTGGAGAAAATCGGCTGAACTGTTTAGTTGCTAGCGTTGTTCACAGACAGACGGACCTGGCCAAAACCTCTGAGAGCTCTAGTATGTTTTCTACGACGACCAACATTATTTTGGATTATCTTTATAATGTAAGGGAGCTGGTAACATTATACCAGAATGATACACTGCTTCAATTTATGAAATATAAATACATATTTTTCTATATAAACTTGGTTAAATTTTATCAATTCACAAAATTGACTTTAGAAAACGGCGATAGTGGGCTCAGGCAAATGAGACAAAGCATATTTGTTCAAGAATTTTAACTTTCTTTTGGGAAGAACCTCAAGCTGGAAATGAAAGGAATAGAAGATCTCAACAGGCGATTAAGCATTTCCTGGATTAGGTACAGCCTTGAACATATTCGCTAGAATCCTTCTCCACACCGTCTTATATCTTTGAGAATAGAGTCTAGGCATGTAATACCATGAATATTTGGAAACACAATTCTTGGCAATTTCCAATGCGTACTACTATAAAAAGTAATGCTGCTGGCGTACCCACTGGACATTGCCAATAATTTTTTTCTAAATCTCTTAATTAAACCCTCATCTATTCCCGATATTTCTAAGGAATTTTTAGACTTCTCAAAGAAGCGTCTTGCTGAATTACTATCGTTGCTATTAACATTATCCTGTTTGGAAAGCCCTTTTTTAATTTTAATTACTTTAATGCGTTTCTTGTTCATATTGAAACTGTAGTTACAGTATTATTTCATTAAAAACAATATAATACTAATTTTGTAACAATAAATGTAATAAAAATAATTGTTGGTATGTAACTTACGAGTTAAGTAAACAAATATTACTTTCCGATCAATTGAATTTTTGATTTAATTTTTAAAAATTTAAAAAGTGATACAATGAGTTTCTTTGATACCACGTATGCATTTGACCTCTCATCGAGCGCATTCCCTTCCTAAGCCCGAGTTTTGATGACACATATTAAGTAAATATTACTTTAAGTGCAATTTTTAATGAAATAAAATGTGCCTAATCCAGTCCACCCGATGTAATATGTACGTAAATATTATGCGCCGACCTGGATGGTCGAGGTGACTAAGAGCGAGTACAGACTCAGCGCTTCGGTCCGGGAAGGGTCGCGGGTTCGAGTCCCGCCTTGGGCGTGGTTGTTTGTCCCTTGATTTTGTATGTGTTGGCGCGGAGGGCCTCGCGTTCTGCTGACCCCGGACCAGAGGACCCCGCAAGTGTGTTGGTCTAGTGTATGGTCGAATATGCGTTCCAGCGGGACGTAAAGGGTAACCGGCTGTCGGCTGGATAAAGCCCTAGGGGAAAAATATTATGTTCATGTAATATTTGTGAATAGTCATAATCTATTAAAAAATTAAAAATATAATTTTTTTATTATAATATTGAGTAAATTTGTTATTTCAGTAAAAATAATCAAAATTTTCCCTTAGAAACAGCGTTGTAAAAGCAGTTCCCGTTCTCAGGACGGATCTCGACGAGTCATATTCGACCGGTACGCCTACTCGACGAAAAGTTAATTCTTTGTATTTACTAATGGGGCAAGTTGGGGCATGATTTTATAACTGGATTCGAAAGACGATAGTTTCAGCTAGTAAATGAAATTAGAAACATTGCGGAATTCCGCGAAATTGGTAACTTTCAGCTTACGTGAACTTACGAGTAATTAAAATTAATGTATTAATTTCATGCATTTTAATATTTCATCCCACGTCGGCATTATGCATTAATGCATTATAAAACAAACATGAAAATACTCTACAAACCTTCAGGAAGAGAATCAATACTGCCAGTTTTCTCTGCACAACTTTGTATGGCCACCACTTACAAATAAAGACGGTCTCTCTATGTTATATTCTCGCACTGCAGGTCTACCGAACGCCGCGAAGGGTAAGTTCGGGTGACTACTGGTGCGAGAGGAATTGACCCAGAGACACGAAGTGGGCAGAAATTGTTGCCCCAAGTATTCAGTGTGTCGTATTATTTGCAAACGTTCAGTAAACGCAATTTCATTTTTGAGGTTTTGGCCAGGATTTCGGGGAAATGCACCACAGTGCATGGATGCGACGCGTCAAACCAACGCCCACCATTTTTTGCCATTAAAAAATGTGGCAATTAATTTCGAATTATGGCAATTAATCAGCAATAAATTGTTTGAGGGTTTCCGTCGAACTACGGCCCTAATTTAACTTATGTGTGAGCTGGCTTGGCACATCAAGTCAGCTCACACCCGTTTTCGCCTCGCCAACACGTGGCAATTAATTCCAAATTGTGGCAATTAATTAGCAATTAAACGACAATAAATCATTTGACATACTTCATTTTGATATGCTGACATGGCTGTTCCAGCTTGACACACCTGTAATAATCTTATATACTGTGGGGAGACAAGTGATATGCCGACGGTTGTTGGCAGTCTTGTCAAAGCGGATATTTATTTACTTATTTTTTTACGTAAAAAAAAACAGTTAAAAACTGCGTATAACGTGCTATGGCGAAAAGGGAATTGTGTGCACATTTTCAAAATTCTGTGATCCCTACACTAAGTCATATACTACTTAAATTTTGAATTTTGAAAGGGAGAAAAAAAAAAAAACTCCCATGTAATAAAATCTATTTTCAAGGATAAATAAGCAATACATTTTGGCTCTTATCATGTTTGCTTCGGAATAATACTTCCTGCCGCGACAACATGGAAACGATAATTAGAATAATTGTATTTCCCATTGAATTCTAGAAGACGTGCACAGAAAATGAAGTTATATTTATGTCCAGAAGCAAAACAAGGGGCCATCTCAGCATTTGCTCAATGGATCAGCGAAACTGGACGAAAAACCTGATCGAGATGGGCGTCATTGACCCGAAAGCTGTAGTACAATAGTTGTTACAGGTTGTTTATACTCATTTATACAGTTCAAATGGTAAATAATGCATTATGTATCATTGTTAAAATTAATGTTACTTTTCTTGTGATGCTCAGTATAGTCTCTAATTGTATAGAAACAGTTATGCAGCAGAAACGATTTCACTAGGTATTTCCACCCTCTGAGATCGTTGTTTAAAGTACGAACATAACCAATCGAGAGCAATACCACGAATTCCATATGAAGGTAATTTTGAAAGTAAAATGTCATGATCAATGATGTCAAAAGCTTTTGAGAGATCTAAAAATAATCCAATAGGTGCCTCGTTTTGATCCAATGATGAGGCGACATCTTTAAGAAAAGAAAATATAGCTGTTTCCGTTGATTTTGATTTTCTGAATCTATGTTGGCAATCTGAAAGCGCGTCGTGTTTAGTGAGAAAGGTTTCCATTCGTACGTAAAAAAGTCTCTCTAATATTTTTGAAAAAACTGATAGAAGAGAAATTGTCCGATAATTTTGAAATTCATTTTTGTTGCCTTTTTTGAAAAGCGGCTTCATTTTAGTTGTTTTGAAAATATCTGGAAACGTTCCAGTGCATAAAAATGCATTAAATATGTGAGTTAACGGGTGTATAATGGCATACGCACAAGTCTTTAACAAAGAATCCGGGAATTCATCTAAACCGGACGAATATTTATTTTTTAGTTTACAGATTATTTTGAGAATTTTATAGGAAGAAGTTTCGGAAACGAACATTGTGTCTAAAATTTTGGGTGAACTATCTGTTTCTGAATTTTGTGCCTGAAGACCCTTAGTGAGATCGGCAGCAATTCTCGAAAAGTATTGGTTAAAGAGACTAGCCACTGTTGCCTGATCGTTTACATTTATATCGTTGTATTTTAAAACAACATTCTCTACGGGTTTTCTAGTTGATTTGGTAGTATTTTTTTTATATTCCACATTGCTTTTGTTTTATTATTTGAGTTCAAAATATCCTGATTGTTTTTCATGATCTTAGCCTGCCTTATGACTTTTCGTAACAATGTTTTGTATTTTTTAAAGTAGATAAGGAAATCTTGAGATACGTCATGACGTTTAGAAATGAAAGAAAGAATTCGCTTGTTTTACAAGATGTCCTAATCCCTTGTGTTATCCAAGAATTGCTTTTCCGTGAAATATTTAATTTTCGTTTTTGAAGAGGAAAGCAAGTGTTAAAATGAAATGAAAGAGTTGAAAAAAAGAATTATATTTGTCGTTTGTATCAACAGTATTATAAACCGCTTCCCATGACTCCTGCATCAAGTAATCAATGAATAATTTAATTTTATCATTGTAATTTCTTAACATGTTGTTCAGGTGTAAAGTTACCGCCCAAGTTAATGTCATTCTGCCCTCCTATGATAATGACTGTGTCCTGATTGGTCAGTGTTTTCGTGTGGGTGTCCAATTCTGTAGTCACATCTGCAAACCTCCCGTTAGGTTTAAAAATAGACGAGAGTCAATCAGAAGTAATCAATGAATAATTTAATTTTACTTTTAGTAAACAATCTAGTCATACGTGTATTATTTATTGTGTCAGTGATCGCATTTCTTATAATGGTAAGAATTTGTGCATCGTGGTCACTGTATCCTAAATCTTTTGTTTCAACTTCATATCGAGTAGTAGTTTTGTTAATTATAATTTGACAGACTTACGTCTCAAAGAGCCGGAATTAATGTTGGATTGTCGAGTGCAGCTAGCAACTACTTGGCGAGAATTGCATGTGTACCTGGGAAATACTTCCACTAAAAAAATCGAATCTAATCAATACCTGGCGCTGTTCAATTCTGCGATATCTGATTGCATTGAATATGTCTATATGTATAATTACCGAGGGACGCATTCGAGGGATATCACATCACTTCCCTTCTTCTTTTAGTATAAAGTAATCTCCATCATGGGGTTTGGAAATATATAATACAATTTATTTATTATTATATCAGCTTTTGAGGGCAGCAATTTGAAAGCTTGATGGTTGTTTGAATTTGACCTGCCCCTCAGAGCGGAGGCAGCGACGTCCCTCCCTCGTTAGAACGTGAGATAGAGGATCGTCCTACACGTATATCCTTTTGGGGGTACCCTCTCCAGGTATCTTCGCCAGTGGGGTAGATGCTGCCCTAGACGGGTAAGCTCTAAGTTCTCGACACGTGTGGCAGGATAGTGCATGCAAGTTTGTGTGCGGGTAAGGAGAAAAGATAGAACAAAGGAGAGGATGGAAAGATCGCGCGCGGTCTATGTCCTGTTTGTTAAGGCTCTGCTCCGACATTTGCGTGTTCATAGGAAAGCCACGGAAAACAAGCGATAAGAACAGCCGGCCGATAGAAATCTTCTCTGAATAATGTAGTTTTTAAAAGAAAGCTACTTTTGATACGAATCCAACTTTAAAATAGTCTACCCAATTTCGAAAGCAATTTTTGCGAGAATAATATTATGTACACAAAAAGACACAAGTCAACAATAACAATTTATTGATCAAGCTTTTTACAGTAGTGATCTTGTTAACCAAATTCCAGAAGCGTAGTCCGTTGTACAATGCCACGGTGACCAATATCCAGTAGAAGTCCCAAGATGCACGCACAGTCGTTCAAAATACCAGGAGAGAGAGAGAAACCAATTAACTTCGCCGAGTCCGCACTAGGTACACTATACACTGGGTTACTGTTGGATCGCACTTCGGAACTGTCTGTTCTTCCCGTTGGTATACTTGTGCAGTTTTGTGAACGCACGTACGGTGAATTGTACGTTCACGCCACTGCAGTGCGATCATTCCTACCCTTACGGGCATCTATGGCCAATCCTGCAACATGAAAAGAAAAACAGATCAGTTAGATTTTAGCCAACTGGCGCGCGCATTGCGTGTGCTGAAATTCAAAGCTTATATTTCAAGTCTCATTTCGCTGTTTCAGATTTCTCTTACTCCAGAAATTGTTTCGGTCGCTTATACTTCGCCCGTTGATGGGTTCGTATGAAGCGACCTCGGAAATGAGTGTTTTCCGAGTCAGCGGCTTTTTTGAAAAAATTAGTACTAATTCTTTTAAGATGCTCTTTTAGCAGTGGCATTGAAACATCGCGATGCAAATTTTGAATTAAAGTGTTTTGAGGGGCGCAGAGGGCGGCCCTAAGGCATTCATTTTGGACTACTTGCAGTTTATTTAAATGATTTTCTGCAGCAATCGCCCAGCTAAGGCATGCGTAGTCCATTTGTGGCCTGATAATTGCTTTATAAAGCGTGAGGCAGTTTGCCGTTGACAGTTGCTCCCCTTGTGTAATAAGCATCGCAAGCGGCCTCTGGTCTGCCGCGCTTTCTGCCGCACGTTATTTATGTGCAGGCTGAAAGTGAGTGAGCTATCTAATGTCACTCCTAGGTACTTGACACTTTTGGCCCAGTTAATTACGTCTCCACTAAGCGCGAGCGGCTTCGGCTGCGCGAAATGCAGTCGCCGTGTGAAGAGCACGGCCGTGCTCTTACTCACATTGACTTTGACCCGCCACAGCTTCAGCCACTCCTGGATCTGAAGTAGATGTTGATCCAAATACTTCTAGGGAAGCTCGATCTTTTTCGACGTGGCTATTACAGCCGTATCGTCGGCGTACAGTGCGAGTTCCGTCTGAGGGTGCGAGGGAATATCACGCACATAGAGGCTGAAGAGCGTAGGAGCTAGCACGCTCCCTTGTGGCACTCCGGCCCGTATGGCGCGACAGGTAGATTTAGCATTCAGAAGCGTTACTCGGAACGTTCTGTTTGCTAGGAAAGAGTGGACAAGGTGCACTAGGTAACTAGGAAGGTTCAAGGTGTGGAGTTTGTAGAGGAGACCGACGTGCCAAACTTTGTCAAATGCGCTGGCAACGTCGAGGAACACTCCGCCTGTGAATCGGCTCTCGTTGAAGTTGCGTCTTATGCGGTCTGTAATTCGCACAAGCTGATGCGTTGTGCTGTGGCCCGCGCGAAAGCCAAACTGCTCCTTATTCATTAATGAATTATCTGTAACATATTTTAAAAGTCTTTTAAATATTAGTTTTTCACATAATTTTCCGAGTGTATTTAATAAGCTGATAGGCCTATACGACTCGGGCAGTTTAGGATTTTTTCCCTGCTTATGAAAAGTTAGTACATGAGCATGTTTTCACTGACTCAAAAAGTGCCGAAACGTAAAAATTGAATTAAACAGTGCGACAAGAAACATTATGGCTTGTTGCAACAGCTTCTTCAGGACGTCGTTGATGATGCCGTCTGGGCCGGGAGCTTTTTTGGCTTTTATCTCTGCAATGGCCGCTTTTACTTCTGCTTCATCTGTAAAACTCGGCTCGTCGGCGGGCGCGTGCAGTGCCGCCATTACCGTTTGTTGCACTTCGACAACGTGCGGGATTGGCGGCGCCTCCTCTACCGGCTGAAACTGAGATTCTAAAGGCTCATTCACAATGCAATCACAAACATAAGCATAACACATAGACATAGACATTAACATAAGCGAAGAGTTGGCGTATTCACAATGTGGAACATAAACATAGGCAAAATAAGAGGCTATGACAATATTTTAGTTTACTATTGGTTGGATATGAGAATCGATTTCGAGATTTCAAAACAAATACGACAAACACAACCACGCAGCACACGAATAGTTCGCCTATCGACTTCGATACTCGATTTTGAGTTATCGAACTGTGATTGGCTCATTCCTTATGTCTGACATAAGCATAAGCACAGAAGCTTGAAGCTTGCAAGCTCTTAAGTTAACGTCTTACGTGTTATGCTTATGCGAACGCATTGTGAATGAGTCCACTTGTAGGCGTAGTCCTAACTTTTATGTTAACGCCATGCTTATGCTTATGTTTGCATTGTGAATGGGCCTTAAAGCATTAGCGAGGAGTTCCGCTTTCGCCTCATTCGACTGTTCTTCTGGCCGGCGCGGCCGGTTAAGAAGCACGCCGCGCCGTAGTCTCGCCTCGTGGCTGATGATCCGCTCGCCAGCCGCTCCCGTCCTATTGGCCGGCCTTCGCGCCGGTTTGTGGGCCTGCTGCCTTCGGTAGCCTGCGTCCCGCGTTGCCGATTTGGAGCGCGATACGAATCCTCGTATATCGCCGCAACAAATATTTTCGAGATTATGTCATTTTCCATCTACCAGCAGAATTATGATATTTTATTATTTTAAACACTTCCAATTTTGTCCATAGAAATTAAAAACACCCCGATCTCATCTGTGAATAATAAATTCTTCTTCTTCTTCTTCTTCTTCTTCTTCTTCTTCTTCTTCTTCTTCGTGAGACATTCTTCCTAGTGCTGTACCCACCGTGAACTGTATTCATTTATTTTTTCATTGATAGAAAATATGTAAAGCTCCTGTCTTATATCTTCGTTTTTTATTTCATCCATTAGGGCGCAGCGTTTTACTCTCCGGGGGAATTTCATTTCCGAGGCTTGTATCTTCATTTCTTCTTGTTGCTTGTGGTAGTAGTTGTGGTTCTGCCATGATTTTATAAAATTTTAACAGTGTCTCTTTTCTAGTCTTACTGCGAAGGTACTTGTTCCGCAAGTATGTTGGAAACCCCATCTCGATCAGGTTTTCGTCCAGTTTCCCTGATCCATTGAGCAAATGCTGAGATGGCCCCTTGTTTTGCTTCTGGACATAAATGTAACTTCATTTTCTGTGCACGTCTTCTAGAATTCAGTGGGAAATACAATTATTCAAATTATCGTTTCCATGTTATCGCGGCAGGAAGTAATAAGAGCCAAAATTTATTGCTTATTTATCTTCGAAAATAGATTTTAAATAGTATATGACTTAGTGTAGGGATCACAGAATTTTGAAAATGTGCACACAATTCACTTTTCCCCATAGCACGTCATACGCAGTTTTTAACTGTTTTTGACGTAAAATAAATAAATAAATAAATAAACGTAATTTTGTTTTCATATCATCACTGTAATCGTATGTGATATCACAGCCCAAATAATTAAAAAAATTTACTTGCTCTATTACTTTGTCTTTGCCTCCCTGTGGGATACCGACTTGTAGTAGCACCATCCGTGCCGGCGGGGAGGCTTGTGTGATCCAATGAAGTCAGGG
This sequence comes from Teleogryllus oceanicus, assembly GCA_964035755.1. NCBI lineage: Eukaryota > Metazoa > Arthropoda > Insecta > Orthoptera > Gryllidae > Teleogryllus > Teleogryllus oceanicus. The sequence continues at coordinate 4,475,258 of CAXIVR010000001.1, forward strand.
GCTATGCCGGCGGCGGTAGGGTCTCCCTTGCCGGATTGGCTCTGGTGGAGGAGTCAGACGAAGGTATCCCTCAACGACCTATCAGGCCATTCAGGCATATTCCCATTCCTTTACCTTTTCTTCCTACTCTTAATTAATTCCTTTCTTCTCTTGGGGCAAGGGTGGGCAGGACTCTTTAGGCGGGAGGGTAGCCAGCCTGTCTAGAGGAAGGTAACCCCGAAAAAGAAATCTCCGTTCCTCCAGGTGGGGGGTTAGGGCGTAGGGCCAGCACCCCTGGCTCTGTCAAAAAACGTTGGATTGCTAAATGTCCCAGAAAAAATATAGCCGGAATGTCCAGGAAACGACAATGCAAACGGAAACGGTTTATGAATATAGGAACATGGAATGTCTGAATCTAAATCTGAAGTCTGAATCTAAAATGTGTAGAAGTCTTTGAGAAACGAAGTAGATGGGATGTGGAAATTGCTGTCTTCTCAGAAACGAAAAAAAGGGTCAAGGGATAGAGGAAGTTAAAGACTATATTCATATATTTAGTGAGGTGAACAAAAAAATTAGAGCAAAGATAGGAGTCTCCATCGCCATATCAAAAAATATAAAAATAGTATTAAGAGCTGGACATGTGTCAATGAGAATGTTTTAAAATTAGATTTTAAAATAAAGGGAATAGAGATGATTTTAATTGGTATATGTGCCATAAATGATGATGCTACTAAAAAACAGAGAAAATTGCATTTTTAGTCAATTGATGAATGTCTAAAAGGAATAGATAATAGAAAAGATGTATTTTTACTTGGGGATTTTAATGGTAGAGTAGGAAGGCAAGTCCAAAATGATGTGATATGGCGAAGAAACTGTGAATGACAATGGTAAAAGGCTGATAGAAGTGTGTATACAAAATGGTTTAAAAATCTGGAATGGGTTCTTTAAACATAGGGATATTCACAAATTTACATGGATTAGAGGAACAAGAAGAACAGTAATAGATTACGTACTCTGTAAACATAACAACAAAGCCAAAGTGGAAGACATCAGAGTATACAGGGGTGCCGAATGCAACTCAGATCACTAACAACTGAGGTCAAAATTATATCTTTCATTGGTGAATAAAACCAAACAAACCGATGTTCAAGACACACCTTTCAGCATACAAATCCCGAAATATAAACTTCATCTTCTAACTGACCCATCAAAAAATTTTCTATATAAATTCAGACTTAGTGGAAAGCTGTCAAATATAGAAAACAAGTACCCAATCCCTCCCTACGATGGAGTAGTAAGAGCAATCCATGAAGCTGCTTATGAGAGCCTTGGAGAAGCAGAAAGTGATAAAGGAAAAATAAGTGATTTTGGTGGAATAGTTCCGTAGAAAAGAGAGTAAGAGAGAAAGAAAATGCTTATAGAAAATGGTTAAGTACTCAAGATGATGGTGACAAAAAGATGTAAACTCGAATAAGTAGGGAAACAAAAAAGGAAATTATAAAAGCTAAGAATGGTGCTTGGAAAAAGAAATGTGAAGAAATTGACCAATGCATTGGCAGTACCAAAGCAAGAGAATCTTGGAAACTTATAACAATCTAAGAACAAATGAGACACAGTGTTCAGCCTCACAACTTATATGCTTACTTCAATGGAAACAATATTATCAAGAGTTGATGAAAGAAGACAGAAAAGAATTCATCAATGTTTACAATATTATGGGAAGTAGTGAGAATGCCATAGAAGACATTACAGTAAATGAGATTGGAAAGGCTCTCAGAACATTTAAAAACGAAACGTCTCCAGGTCCTTGTACAGAGTGTATGGAGCTGTTAGAAAACGGCCCTAGTGTAATTCTCCAAATACTCTGCCAACTGTACAATAGATGTATAAAAGGAGCGACCCTTCCAGAAGACTTTAGAAATGGTTACATATCTAACAAATACAAAAAAGGTGACCGAAAACAATGTGGGCATTATAGAGACATAACTGTGCTCTGTAGTATTGGTCGGCTGTAGTGTTTACTTGTAATTCTTCTGACATTTTGTTCCCAACTTGTAAATTAATACTTGTTTTGTGATAGAAGGATTTAACAACTTTTATGAAGTGGAAAAGACAGCTTCTTTTTCGAAGAATCTCCAGAGACGTTCACGATTAACTCTTTCTCATAATCTATAAAAGCTATGTGGGTCTCTAAATTGAACTTTTCATTATTTGGTTTATGGTAAACACATTATCTGTGCATGACCTTCCTTGCGTGAAACCACTTTGTTCTTCCAATAACAGTGAATCTGAGATTGTTGTGAGCCGTTTATTTATTAGTTTTGTGTATACTTTATAAGCGTTGATCAACAAGCTTATTCGTCTGTAATTATGTGGTTGGCTTTTATTTCCTTTCTTAAAAAGAGAGATGACTTTTGCTTTCCTCCACGCATCAGGTATTTGGCATTTTGTCCAACAATTATTAAATAGTTCAAGAAGTCTGTTCTTCTGTTCTTCACCTCCATATTTTAGGAGTTCTGCATTGATACCATCTACCCCAGGAGCTTTTATATTTGTCATATATAGTAAAGATAAAGACAAGAGAGAAATTGGCCAATAATTTTGAATGTCATATTTGTTCCCTTTTTTAAAAAGTGTCTTAAATTTTGCTGTTTTGAAAATATTTGGAAATTTTCCTGTGCGTATAGAAGCATTGAAAATGTGATTTAACGGGTGTATAAAGGCAGGTGCACAAGTTTTTAATAAACGGTCCGGAAATTCATCTAAACCAGATTAATATTTATTTTTTAGTTTACTGACCATCCTGAGGATTTCTTTGGAAGAAATTTTGGAAATAGTCATCGTGTCGGAAATTTTTGGGGAAGCGTACGATGTTAGATTTTGTGGTTGTAGTTCCTCGGCCGCAATTCTAGAAAAGTGTGGGTTGAAGAGATTTGTAACTTTTTTCGGATTACTTGCTTCTCTTTCGTTATCCTTTAAAACAACATTCACAAGGTATCGAGTTGATGCGGTTGTATTTTTTACGATATTCCATTTTTATACGATATTCTTTGCTTTGATTTTGTACTTCTGAAGTTAAAAATAGAGGCAGGTTATTTTACCGTTTTTTTACCGGTATTTTACGGGTTTACCTCTGGTGACAACATATTTTGCGCATACATCTTAATGATCGCGAATTAATAATTTTGTAGAAGCACTGTGGTTGGAATTCAAAACGTTTCCTATAGTAGCGTGGTTTACTCAAAGATTCCGTAATTTCTCTGTCCATTTTTTAAAAAATTTCTTGCGCCTGCATCATCACGCAACGCGTCTCATAACCCCCATTGGGGCGTTGAGCGCTTAGGCGTTATCCTCCGTTATTTATATTTTTAAAGTCAACGTCTTTGGGGGTAACCCTCCATTACGTAGTCCATTAGTTGTCAAGAGGACCGCCAGATAGCATCTCCGCGCACGCGCTTCTTTCTTGTGCGTTCCCGCGTCACTAACCAACGGGCAGAATTTGGAAGGAACTAGGATAGGATTTAGGACACTACACAGAGGTTGGACTAGCCATTGTGAAGCAGCTGAATTCGTTTCGTTGAAACAAATTTCACTTGAGATTGCCCGGGAATCGAACCCGGACCTCCTTTGTGAAAGGCGAGCGACGTCGCTCTTGCGTCACGAGACAGCATTTTCAACAATTTCAAATGTTTCGTATGTATTAGAATTTTCGTAATATAATATGCTATATTTCTACGACGTCGTAGAATACTACTCGACACCTAACCATTCTTATGCAGTTAGGGTTCCCAATCGGTGAAATTTCAAAAATGTACTATGACCTCCAAAAGTGTACGCCACTTTTCAATACTTGTGACAAGAAATTTACTTCAGGCTACTTTTATCCCCTTTGAAATTAGTATTAATTAGTTATAAGCGCTGGAGACATAGGTTTAATTTAGTTTTAGTAGGCCGCGTAAATTAAGAAATATATTATGCAAAGGCGGGAATATAGCGGGACGAAGCAGAACATCACCACAGACGGAACTCCTTCCTCCGCAAATTCTCAAGTAGATAAACCAGACCTTTCAGGAGAAATTAATCAATTTCCTTTCATTGGCATGTACATTTTTAAAAAAAGTATATCGTTCCTTGAGTATATAACGAAACACAAAAACAAACTTATTCAGATAATTCATTCCCGACTCAATAGAATTTCACCACTATACCGAAGTCTACAATACGTCACACGTAAGTAATTCAATATATCCCGTTCGATCCTTATAGATATTCTCTTCCTTTATACTCTTCCTTTTCCATCTCTTATAACTTTATATATGAACGACTCCTGCATATCATGGCTTATGGAATTATTAGCATCGGTTTCTCATTTAATACACATTTTACAAAAGTGCCGCGAAGCAATATTACTAGGGGGCGAATTTTGATGACCTAAAACATCGCCAAAAATGATCAATAAAATGCTCTTAAAAAGCTTTAAAAATGCCCTAAAACCAAAGAAAAATTACGTAAAAATCCAATCAAAACCAGTTAGGACGAACAGCTCAAGCTGGTGGATACGTTACTGATGTAATCGAGGCTTCTTCCGTTCGTTCGAGTGAACACGTCTAGCAAAAGTTTGGTTTGGACTGTTTTTACCAGGAAATCTGTTTTTAGTATACCGAAATCACCCGAACCGGCGATGGCGCTGATATACGTCACAAGAATTACATATTCACAACGGCTGTCAAAACAACCTCTGAGCGAACAAATCGAATAAGCTACTGAGTAATTCTGTGAAGAACATTTGTTACATCTCGTAAATATTATTCGAGGCAAGTACCATTAAAAATGACATTAAAATCGATTAAATCAACAAAATGCACTTAAAATAACCGAAAAAGGTAAAAAAATTCTTATTAGTAGAAATCGACAAAAAATGCACAATAATGATCTTTAAAATGGGTCATTTCCTTTCGTCATAACATAAAATGAACTTCTATACTAAAGGATATTGTTCTAAAGTGAAAAGAAAAAAAAAAGACATATCATTAAAATCTGCCCCTAAACATTACGCATAGGAATCGTAAACTTGTCATTAGACAATCTTAGGATTTTATAAAAGCAGAAACCTTCGAAAAGCAGAAGTCGCGTACGGAAATAACACACCACACTTACTTTCACTTTGCCGCAGACACCACCCACCCCACCCTCCCTCCGGCCGCGCTTCTTGAACCACAAAACATGTTATTACACAGAACTGTAAGCGCGAGCACCGTTGAAAAATCATAAAAAAAAAAGAAACTATTGTTATTTTGCATTTATAATATATGTATTAAAAAAATTATGATGATAATGATAATATTCACAAAGTTGAATGCAATTATAATGATGATGATATTCACAAAGTACGGTTTAATGAGTATATATGGTAATAATGAGGATAATATAAAAAAATGAATACGAAATCCGTAAAATAATATAACTATTCCCAAATGAATGGCCACTGCGAAGAATAAGGAAATGTGAATACCGATTGTAAACACATTTATAACGAAGCCCACATGTCTATTGCAAAGAATCTAAAAATATAAATATAGATTTTGAATACAGTAATACTCCAAATCTAAATACTGAAACTAGCATCACTATTTTCCTTTACTAATTCCTTTCCTAATAAACTTCCAATAGCCAAATTAAAAAAAAAAATTAATATTTTTGCTTATATCAAGTCTAACCTGATGAGCGAAAGGAAATGACACCCCCCAAAATCATCAACACATTTTTATTACTGCGTTATATACCACCTTAATTTATCCTCTATACAAATTTATCCACCCACGTTTTAAAAAGTATCATTTTCCAGAACTCTTTCACCAAACATAGAATTAGTCCCCAATTAATCATTCATTCCTCCTCCTTTCCCCAAGAAATCTCACATCGCTACCCATAAACACTACCCCTACCCTGTTGAGACCAGCACCGAGGGCCACCTCAATGAGTCGGAGGCTTGCGAGCAACCCCTTCTGCAGCCACCACCAATGCGCCTTCGACGCTGCTGTTTCAGCACCATGACAATATCCTTCAAGCCCACTCACAGTTCCAAAATGTGTACCTTTCTAGTTAACAATACAACAGCGAAGTGCCACGGAACGGTGAACTAATTCCAAACAATCAGGTATAAACTTCAAACGTATTTACACTTTCAAATTTATAGTGACACTAAATAATAAACACCGGGAGCGGTAGCTCAGTGCATCAACTGATGTCACTGCAGCGCCTCTGACCGGGAGGTCCTAGGTTCCACTCCCCACGGCGGCAGGATTTTCGACACTAGCTTTTCAGCTAGGTCAAATTCAGTCGCTGCGTGGAGAGAATTCTAGCGGCCGGCTGCTGTGATCGGTAGTTTTCCGTGGTTTCTCCGATCAACACCAGGCCAATGCCGACGCTACCAAACGGGCCTCGGACCGCGCGCGATCTATCCTTCCTTTCCTTGTCCTATCCTCTCCCCTTACACACACACTTCACTAACATGCACTACACTACCACATATTCCGGGAGACCGGTCGGGAGCTTAGAGCTTGTCCCGGCTGGGGCGGTGCCCCGCTGGTGGGAGAGTCCTGGTTAGGGGGAAACCCCACTAGCCGACGGTAGGACGGCGTCGGATCTCTCCATCCAGCGGGCGAAGACCACCGCCATCTCCCGAGAAAAAGCACGCACTACACTAACGGGACTAATGGGGAACACGAAAACACCAAACCAAACCTAAATAATAAACGCAAATGAAATGTACCAATTTTTTTATAAGAGATATATCTTGAAATCGTAGTGGAAGTGAAATTTACGTGTGAAATCTCCGCAATGTATTCATTTAAACACGCAATGAAAGTGCAAAATTAAGAAGTGAAACAGAAAATATTAATTATACAATTAAATATAGCCGTTAAAAAAATAACTCCCAAAACAATTTTTTTAAAGCGTGTCTATATCTCAATCAATTTTCATTTGTGTTTATGTTGGTGTAGGAATTGTATATGTTATTGCATTTTTGTTATTATTGTATATTGCATATCCAACTCTTGTATGTTTCTATCATTCCTTTAACCACTCTCGACACAAAGCATCTACACTATCGCCAACCGAGCGTGCCACCGAAGTCCTACTGAAGATCTTCGCCATCGCTTCAAGGCCATCAGCATCCACACTGGTGACCGCCACGCCGCCTGCAACGCCCTCGACGAAAAACGCCACCAAGTGGCAAGGTTTTTCTGGGAAATAAGGGAGCCATGTGATGGGCCACCATTAAAATGGCTATATTCTGTATTTTATCATATAATATTTCATCGCCATGTGACTCCGAACTCAAACGAAAGGGGAAAATTTCCACGTAACGAATTTGAAAACATGTTGACATCACCGTGGAGGCCCTCCTTCAGTTCTAAAAGCTTCCAGGAATATTTCCACAATTACCTTGACGGTGTATAAAAAGACCGCCCAAGCTCCTGAGGAGGCAGTTCCTTCGAAAGTCATGCCAGGTGTAGTTCCCTCGAGAACCCCGTCAGAGGCAGTTCTGACGACAGCCACGCCAGGAGGCAGTTCCCTCGGGAGCCACGCCAGGGAGAGTTCCCTGCAGAGACACGCCAGAGGCAGTTCTGACGACAGCCACGCCAGGAGGCAGTTCCCTCGGGAGCCACGCCAGGGAGAGTTCCCTGCAGAGCCACGCCAGAGGCAGTTCTGACAGAGCCACGCCAGAGGCCGCCGGGTTCCCGGGCACACCATAGGAGTTTCGGCAAGAGCCACGCTGGAGGCCCACGCTACACTACTACGAGTAGCCGTTTGGCGGGAACAGTGAAATTTCAGTCGCAATGGAGACGTATAGTGGCCTAGAACCTGCTAACTGTAGCTTGTAGTGCCATGAAACGCAATCACTATTGGTGTAAGAACATATGACGATGCTTCAGAACGGAGTAAATTGTAAGCCGCGAGGCGGGCGTATACACGAAGTCCAAGGAAATCCACAGAGAGAGCATGTTTGGAGCTGAATCTTCCCCAGCCTACGATTTGGAGAATTTTACGACTGCGACTGCAGTGTAAGGCGTACAAGTTGCAACTAATACAGACATTGAGTGATACTGACAAGCAGAAATGGTATGTCTTCTGTACGGACATGATGAACAGAATGGAAAGTGAAGCTATTTCTTTCGGAAAGATTGTGTTCAGTGGTGTAACGTTTCACACTAGTGTTACCATTATCTGCTTCGGTGTGCGGTTATGCGGTATACAGAAACCGACGGAGATCTTGGAACATACATGCGACTCTCGAAAGCTGAATGTCTTTTGTGCATTGAGTTACGTCAAAATTTATAGACCAGTTTTGTTAATGAGCGAACTGTAACGGGAATTACATATCTTGATACATTGCAGAGCTACCTGATACTACTACTTCAAGAGGACATAGATGAAATCATTTTCTAGGCCAGATGGAGCGCCCCACAATACCACCGAGAAGTCACAGCGTACCTATCTCGCAATGTACCTGTTTGGGTTGGACGAGGTGGGACCATAGTTTGGCAACCGCAAACTTCTGATCTAATTACCATAAGACTTTTCTCTGTGCGGATATGTTCAAGACAAGGTATACATACCTCCACTTCCTTCAACTATCGATGAGATTTATTAACGCATCATTGGTGCGCCGACTGAGATAGATGTGGACAAGCTCTCGTGTATCTGGGAAGAAATTTCGTGCAGATGAGATATCTGTCCAATTAAAAAAGGAAACCACATTGAACCTTTGTTGGAAGAAACTTGATCTGTTCATTTGTGAACTGAGAATAAATTGTCAAGTAATACAAGTAATAACGTAGTAAAGTTAAGTAAGTTGTTAAAGTTAAGGCATTGTGACGTACTTCCGCTATATGTGAATATGGTTACTCCTCATGGCTATTGGTCAAATGGCTTTTGATACACGGACTTGACTTTAGATACCGAACATTGGCTACTAAGATTGTACTTGATGACGATCTTGCTATTGTCATTTCGATTTTTACATAAGCTTTGTCCTGTTGCGATTTCTGTTTAGAGAAGCTAGCCTATAACTACAACGTAGGTACGAATATATTCGTTGTTAAAACCTGTATTTCGTAGTCTCCTGACAAGTGTTATACTGAATATTTAAAATTGCAGATTTAATGAATTGTATGTTCTTGTCACACAGAATAAATTCATTCTGTCTTTCAATGCTCCTTTAATGAAGAAAAAGCAAGACGCATACATTGAAAATTTATTAAATCAGTCAAAAATTGTTTTAATGATATCTACATTTTATTTAACGACCAAAGGATATATTTAAAGCACAACAATGAAATTTGGCTAAAAAGTTTCACTTTTCAAATGCATGGAATGTCCTATCGAAAATGAATTATGCAACCCGCAGTGTCATGTTTTAATAATCAACCTGCACACCGTATCACTCCCTGAAAATGTGAGTGTGTGTATTTCGTATGGTCCCCGTTGTGATTTTGTAGCTGACATCGTGAACTCTCGATAATGCAATGTGCATATGATGGCAATTTTTTCAAATATGGTGCCCAATGTATTGATTTTTTATGCCCAAGTTTATACAATTTATTGACACATCACAGGACAATGATTACAAACTAGTGGTGCTACAACATCACATACTTTCTCGTATTCTTTTTTCATTTGCAATTTTCGAAAATTCAGAGATTTCAACCAAAATGAGACCTTCTTCTACCCGTGGAAAAATATTTAAAGAAAAATTTGAAGCGGTTTTTGAAAAAAACTTTTAATTGCCTACATTTTGTGTCAACTTACACGAAAAATATTTATATTTTTGAAAAATTGAACTTGAAGTTATTTAAAGATCCATCTTCAAGGAAGATATATCACTAAAGAAAAAACTCTATCTTCAATATTATAATTGAAGGAAGACGCCTCAAAAAATTGCACTTTTCCAATTTTCAAAAAATATGTGATCTCGACGAACATGAGACCCGAGTCATTCTCTTAAATGTCCTTTTCGCTATCCGCAGACAATGTATTATCAAAATATTTGGTGCCACTCGAGAAAATTTTGAAAATGTTTTTGAGGCTTCGTGGAAAGTACCCTCAAAAATCAAAATATCCGTTTGAAACTCACAGAGCTTCGAGTTTAATCAGCTCGATTGGGGAATATCAATTTTGACGAAAATCGGCTGAACGGTTTAGGCGCGTTAGCGTTGGCCACAGAGAGTAAAACACGTTTGCCGTCAATCGAGCTTTCGATGTCAAAGACCCACATGCATTCTGGCTACCAAGCGTGTTAGAGAACGTAATTTACAGCAACAGAATTTATCCACTTTTTCGTTACTATTCATAGGATGTGGCAATAAGAGATCTGGTGAAAATTCGCCGTTTTCCGGCGCACGAAAAATATTTATAACATAACTTATAACTTTATACATAACTGTTTCTTCTTAGGAAGTAAAAAAAATTCTTAAGAGCGAGAAAGTAAAATTTTACACTGGGAATAAATCACCTATTTGTCTCAGCGATGTAAGGTAGAATATTAGCACAATTATATATTTCGCATTTTTATTAAGATGCTTATGACAGAGTTTGAAATACAATTGTGTTGTTTGCCTTTTAAGTCTCCTGTGCTTTTGTGCTTTTTGTTTTATAAACAAATCTACGTTTTATGAAGTATCCGAATGTTCCATTAATACACTAAACTGATGGTTCGTAGATGAAAAGTAACTTTTGTTTTCGAAAAATTGTACATTCTAGTAATTCAAAGATCTTGAACAATAGACTTCGTTATTGGAAACCAATCTATCTTCAATATTGTAGTTGTAGGAAGTCGCCGAAAAACGTTTAAACTTTGCAATTTTCGAAAAGTCAGGGATTTCATTTCAAATGAGGTCGGCGACACTTCTTTACGCAATCTGAGAACAAAGTTTAATCAAAAAAGTTTGAGAACATTTTCTAAAGTTGTTGGTTTCCAAGGTTCCAAAGTTATTGAGGTTAAATATAAAGTACCCGAAAATCTGGTTATCTGTTTCAAACTTGAAGGGCCTCGAGTTCGTTCAAATCGATCGAGGAACAAAAATTTTTGGAGAAACTCTGCTGACAGGTTTGGGCGTCGACCACACGGAGAGATGTTTTGCTCTCGAACACTTTTTCGGCATCCCACAAAACATAGACTCTGACTGTGAATGATCTTGGCTGTCCGGGTGACGCCGCGTCGAAGGCTGTGTTGCCAACGTTTCGACCATCTTTTCGTGGTCTTCCTCAGGGCATCGGCAGACCAGATACTGCCTCTGGAACGAAACTTTACTGCAACTGTGAATTTAGTTTCGTTACAGGAACGAAATGAAATTCTTTCTTTGTTTCATAATTTTTGAAATGGAGAAACCGTAGATTATGTGACAATGACGTAACACTATATTTACTGCTCACCCACATATTTCGGAAAGCAGGCGCTGGGTAGGCAGAAGTGATGTTAATTTTCGCTACAACTTACTAAGAACACATACAAGCACCAGTTTGAATAACGACAGATATCATATCTTCAGTTTTTAAAAACAATTGTGCCATTATGGTTCTTTTTGAGTGCGGGGGTGGCGGCGTCGGAAGTGCCCAGCCGCTTCTCGGGAGCGCTGCTTGGGAAGGGGCGGGAGCCTGGGAAGATGATGTCGGTGGACCAAGCACCCTCCTAAATTATGGCATTTCCGCTGTAGTCGGTACTAAACAATAGAAAAAATTCATTTTAATCCATATATCCAGCATGGTGAGTATCGCGAGTAAGAAATGACCAAGAGCCAGGAAGCATTTGAAAAGTAATGAAATTATCAATAGAGGATAGAGGAACAATTACAGATAATGACTGGTGTTTAAGTAGTTCTGAAACAAAATAGTATGTAGAGAAATGTAGTCTAGGGTCCAAATCCTTTCAATGCACCTCTCTCGACTTTCGTTACTAGTCCTGCAACAAATGTTCATTACGAAACTAAATAAGGCAATAACGTTTCTTACCCACTGCAAGGAAATGCACTTTTGTTTCAGTAAACAAACGAAACGAAATGGTTTTCAACGATCTGTTCATTGTGTAACAAAACTAAATTCGCGCATAGTTTCGTTTCGTTATTTGCAACGAAACTAAACTCACGAGAAAATAATTTTGTCACAGCAGCGCAGAAATTAAACGTTTAGTTTCGTTTCCGTTGCGATTCTCCCCCAAAAGTTACGAAACCACTGTTAATTGTAGTGATCGCGTATGGCTTTAGTAGTTGAAAAGCGACCTTAACTAAAAAAAATGTCTTTAAGAATATACTTGTGCAAGAATGTCTATATTTCGTTGAATAGTTCTTTTCTTGTAATTTTTTGTTTGGATGCATGGTGTTCTGATATTCTTGTGAATAGGTATGATTCTTTATAAACTACTGCCCAGCAGAAATTGATTCTGGTGTCGTATAAAAGAAAGTATTTACAAGTAACATAAGTTCGGAAATCTATTGGCTGCCGGTATAAAAAATCCATTATTTATCAAGTCTGGACTAGAAATGCGACTATGGCAAAAAACGTATGATTTTATCAACAATTAATAGGAGTAGTTAATTAAACGATATTTTTGAGCAAGGACGTTTGTTCTCAACCGACGAGTTGTTTTTCTTGAAATTCGTTTCTAATTCTTGCGGTTATGTTTTATACAAAATTGTTTTACCCCATCTGTAGATAATTTTTAAACTATTGGCGTTAATTATTAGTTATAGTACTATCATCACTGAATTTTTTTAAAATTGTTGTCATGTTAATTTTATAAACCTTTAGTTGTTCAAACGATCTTAAAACTGAGTAATTAATTCATGTATGCTCTTAGGCAGTGTTTCGTATTTTTTAGGAATTATATTAATTGGCAGCTAGCTTCAATTAGGAGATAGCTGATCCCTTGTTTTCAGCAAATGAGTGTCGTAATTAATTTATAATCAGTGTAATTAATAAGTAATTAAGAAGTATTAAATATTAGCGTATGTTTGGCTGTGGTATGCTGTGGGCAGTTAGCTAGCTTTTAAGAGATATTAAAATACCCGAGAAGCTTCCACACGCGTCGCTTCGCGTATTTTGAGTTGATGATCCTTGTTAGCAGTGTTAAGGTTCACTGCGAAGCTGTTTGGAACTACTTCGTTTCCTGCCCCACCCCGACAGTAACTACTGTCAAGGATTCGAGACGTGTTGTCAATTTACGGCAGCGCTGTCCTTCATCCCGAGGTTACAGTCGGCCCTCCCGCGGGTGCGCTGCTGCTACCACTGGAAACGACACTTATTTATTTATTTGACGTCAAAAAAGTTAAAAACTGCGTATGACGTGCTATGGGGAAAAGTAAATTGTGTGCACATTTTTAAAATTCTGTGCTCCCTACACTAAGTCATATACTACTTAAATTTTGGAAAGAAAAAAAAGCTCCCATGTAATAACATCTATTTTCAAGGATAAAAAGGCAATATATTTTGGCTCTTATCCATGTTGTCCTTCGGAATACACTGATGCATTAATTTGTGGAGTTCATCTCCTTAGTTACCTCGTACAATATTTTCCAACAAAATATTGTTGTAACGTTTCAACTCAAAACAACTGATGTGTAACTAGTTTACTCAGCAGTCCCTGGAATGTTCTATATCTGCATTGCTGCAACACAGTTACCTTTCTAAATGAGATAAAATTGGTAGAAGTATATAAATAAGAAATTTAGTTCATTATAGGCTTTCACCTTGTTTTAGAAGTCATAATTCTTGACTGCACAAGTGTACAATTTTGATATTTTTTTCTTTTTTCACATCATATAACAACTTCTAAAAATATACAAAAATGTTTCATCTTTCATTGAAAATGAAATGAATGAATCCATCGTCCATTGAAAATGAACAATATGCAATTAGCTGATGTTAAGGTAACAAAATTTCTACGTTTCTCATTCAATCAAACCTCAAATGGAATGTACATATAACAGAATTAAACACTAAATTAGGCTCATTATGTTATGCATTCAGAATTCTTTCTAATTCTGTCAGCCTTCATGCAGCTCGTTGCGTGTATTTTGGAAATGTACATTCCGCCTGAGATATGGTATAATATTCTGGGAAAGCTCATCCTTTAGTGCCCAGACATTTAGATTGCAAAAGAAAATTATCGGAATAATGAAAAAATTCCATCCACGTGATCCGTGCAAGCCTCTTTTCATTGAGCTTGGAATCTTACCATTGCCTTGCCTATTTATTTACGAGTCTGTAGTATTTTTCAAAACTGACTTACTTAACGGTGGGAACACATTTTCGTGTAATACTGATATTTATAGTTACAACACTCGACGTAGAAATCATGTTCATCAAATGTCAGTATCAACAGCTCACTACAAGAAATCCACATATAATACATGTACATTACTTTACAACGCAATTCCAGATGAAATTAAACAATTAAAATTGGTACACAAATTTAAGTTAAAAGTAAAATCTTTTCTGCTGTATATCTGTTTCTATACAGTTAGAGACTATACTGATCCTCAAAAAGAAAAATAATGTTTACTTTAACAAAACCAAGATATAGTATAATGAATTAGTCTACATTTGCATTATATAATTTAAAAGAGACTATACTGAATTGCCCCTTGATTTGCTTCTGGAGCTGGATGGCCCCTTGATTTGCTTCTGGACGTAAATGTAGCTTCACTATGCGCACGTTTTGTTGAACTTTCCTTTTGCTTGTAGTGGTAGTAGAGCTTAGGGTTAGTTTCTATTTTGTTAACAATACAGAAAAATCAAATCTGTTTGTTCCTTTACCGTTAAAAATAAGTTTTCTATAATTTGGCAACGAAAATATCTAGTTTTTGAAATGTTAATCCCTCGATTTTTAAAATTTGTTGTTATTATTATTATTATTATTATTATTATTATTATTATTACTATTATTATTACTATTATTATTGCTATTATTATTATTATTCATCTTTCAACTATTATTAGTTAAATTGTTGGGAAGAGATTCTGAAACTCAAGAAAGCGTGCGCAGATAATTTTCTCCCCCATACGTCACATACAGTTTTTGACTAAATAAATAAATAACGTTCATTTCATATGAGGTCAACGTTTACAAAACATGGATAGATTTTTTAAAATCAAGTGAGGTCATTCCCGTTTTTACATGATTTTTACCTTTAACATGAACCGAAAGTTCCTATTTTCAACCCAATTACCCAGCAGTTGGTAAAGTTTGTCCGAACGGTACAAATTTATAATGAACAATCCTTCCGAGGTAAGCAAGTTATACATTCTTTTGATTTTAATTTTAAGTGTAACGAATTTTATGAGTAAAGTATGCATCCGCAAACATTTAGACGCGAAAGACATTAAATTTTTGAATCACAAGGGAATTAAGTGACTTCCGTTGAGCATTGGTCGTTTCACCAATTCATTACTAGCATACGCTAGCATTTCCTACATTTCACTCTGTCAGAAATGTGATGCTTCTCACTGTTTGAATACCAGTTCAAACATATGAACGACATCGCACACAAACAAGCAAAAACATGTGTGCAGCTCACTAGTGCCAACCCAATATGCGTTAAAAATCGAACGTAGATCTGACACAGAATACCAAGGTTATGGAATCTTAAAGAATAGCTTGTGTGGCACGACTCTTATCACGATTTCTAGAATATTGTCGGACCTCGTACGCCGAAATATTCGGCAACTTAAGCTTTCCCTCGCTTGAGAACCAAAATATAGAGATTCTATTGTTTTAATGTATTGTATATAATTTTGAAGTATTTTTGGGATTCTCACCCCAATTCGGTGCCATGAACCTGAGACGATCGTGACTGGGTCATTCAAAACGGCAACGTCAATAAAAAGGCAATCATTCACTCGACCATTTAAGAAAAATAACGAAAATGAGAGGTGAAAGAAGTCACATAAGAAAAACTGAAGGGAAAACAAACATAAGCCAGGAGTGGTGGCTCAATGCATCAACTGATGCCACTGCAGCGTCTCTGACCGGGTGATCCTAGGTTCGAGTCCTGACGGCGGCAGGATTTTCGACACGTTTTTCAGCTAGGTCGAATTCAGTCGCTGTCTGGTGGAGAATTCTAGCGGCCGGCTGCTCTGATCGGTAGTTTCCCGTGGTTTCTCCGATGAACACCAGGCAAATGCCGGAGCAGTACCCTAACAAACGGGCCACGGACCGCGCGCGATCTTTTCTTCCTCGCCCTTGTCCTATCATTTCCCCTTGCGCACATACACATTTACACTAATATGCACTACACTTCCACATATTCCGGGAGACCGGTCGGGAGCTTGGAGCTTGTCCCGGCTGGGGCAGTGCCCCGCTGGTGGGAAAGTCCTTGTTAGGGGAAATCCCGCTAGCCGGAAGTAGGTCGGCGCCGGATGTCGCCATCCAGCGGGGATAGATCACCGCCATATGACGAGGAGAAACATGTACTACACGTACGGGACTAATGACCTATGCTGTTGACGCGCCCGGAAACACAACCAACCAACAAATATAAAAACATATAACCTAATCATAAAGTTCCGTGTCAGACATAAGTTGTTTATGTTGTTTGTCACCAAAATGACTGTTTTCTGTGAATTAGTCCTTGACAAGAAATTCGTTGAAGTCTTTTCGTATTGAGGTCTCACGCTAATGTAGCACCCATTACTTAGGGAACTACTTTTGCTTCAGCAACATCTTCATATTTCGTGCTATTTGGGCAAATTCACGCATTGAGAGAGAATCCAACTTCCACCTCTAAACCGCATCTATCGACTGGACTTTACCAAGGTTCCACTTATAAGTTTCCACCCATCGCGGCCCCACCACCCGAAGGGCTTAAGTCACCGAGGAGGACCGCTTATCGAAGGACACATTGATCGACGGTGTTTATTGATGGATTGATTGACTGGTGTTTTTGGGCTAAGGTCATTATTCCCGTGAGTGTAGTCCATGTTTTTTATTGCAGGAGGTGGCGGTGATCTACCCCCGCTGGATGGCGAGATGCGGCGTCAACCTACACAACGACTTGCGGAGTTTTCTCCAACAAAGTATGTCCCACCAGCGGTGCACCGCCCCAGCCGGGAAGAGCTCCAAGTACCCGATTGATCTCCCGAAATGTGTGATAGTGTAGTCCATGTGTGTGTGCGTGTGCGTGAAAATAAGGGATGAAGATAGGACAAGGAAGATGAAGGAAAGATTGCGCGCGGTTCGTGGCCAGTTTGTTAGGGTACCGAGCAGGCGGCCGCTATAATAGTCCTCCAGACAGCGGCTGAAATCGACCTGGCTATGAATCTAGTGTCGAAAATCCTTCCACCTTCGGGAGACAAAACAAATATTTTCTTGCCGTCCCGGTGGCCGAGATCGCTAAGGCAGTAGTGTCGTAGTGATCTCGGACCGAAGGGTCGAGGGTTCGAGTCCCGCCTCGGGCATAGTTGTAATTGTGCTCGTCCTCTCACCCCTTATCGTCACCATATCGTTTCATCCACCTAGTTACCATACCGTTAACAGCAATAGTGGTCGCTAATGACCTTAGATGTTGATGCGACCTTAAATAAACCAATTAAAAAAAATATTTTCTTGTTTCTTATGTTTAAATTTTCGGGCTTTAAGTAAATTTGTTCTAGTTTCTTGAGCTCTAAGCGCTACGGGACAGCCTCTGTAACTAGCGACATTTTGCGCTTACAATTTGCGCATTTTGGTGTCGAAATTTTTCCTTTATTGTAATTTTTAGTGTGATGGTTTTTGGTTTTCTGCACATTTAACAAATATATCTTTCCCGTGGCAATAATTTTCAGTGTGATTAAACCCTAATTAGTGGCATTTTTTGAGCTGCTTAATGACGTCAAGTTTGGACCGTTCTTCTATTCTTGCTTTCGTATAAAAGATTGTGTTAATTCGAAAACGTTTTCTTGGATCTTCTCCGCTTTCAAATGTAAGCACATGCAGGGGTGCTTTAACCTTTATTTTCTCATCTTTATTATTTGCATGAACTTTCTTGATTTGTATGTTAAATACATCGGGTAGAGGTCGTTCTCTACACAGACGGTTGGGTACAAGTCGGCAACACTGCGAATAATACCAACCGTACACCCGTGACTGTACAAAAGACACAGACACCGCATCCAGTCACAACTCAAAACAAATTTTGTGTTTTAGATTATGAAACAGATTTTCCTCGCCTTCCTGATCCTCACCACCCTTCTCTACCATCGACAAGTACAAGCACAAACCAACGCAAACAGGCTAGGAAGCTCGTCAAAACCAAAACACGTAAAGCTGCGCATCCTAGCTCACTTGAAAACAAAGACATTCCTACTGAGCCTAAAAAACAGGTACTTATTTTAGCTGACAGTCATGGCCGCCATCTGTCCTCCATTCTCAGTAGGAAGTTACCCTCCAATTTCTCAGTCTCATCTATTTTTAAACCTAACGGGAGGTTTGCAGATGTGACTGCAGAATTGGACACCCACACGAAAACACTGACCAATCAGGACACAGTCATTATCATAGGAGGGCAGAATGACATTAACTTGGGCGGTAACTTTACACCTGAACAACATGTGAAGAAATTACAATGTACCGCCCAAAATACTAACATTGTAGTCTCGACTCTGCCCTTCTGGTACAACAGACCAACACTATGTAGTGAGATTAAGCACGCAAACCAACAATTGAAACTGCAGGTAAGGGAAACAAATGTCACACTTTTTTAAATTAATTTCCTCTCAGCAAAATACTTCACCCGGCATAGTCTTCACATGAACCTTGCTGGAAAACATGCAGTCGGTAACAAGCTTGCACAATACATCATTAACTCCAGTCCTACGCAGTCTCCTGCCAAAAATCTATCCCTTTCACCTTCCTTACGTTCTCCACCCCCACCCTTATTTCGAACCCTGTTGCCTCTTCCTCTGAACTTACTCCCGTTTTTCCCATTCCCACTACCAATTCGTCTATATCCGATGCCCCATCTTCCTCACAACCTGTCACTGCCGGGACACACTACAACCTTCGACCACGCACTCGAGTAAAAATGGAGTAAATATATAGCAACTACAGTCAGATGCAGCAGAAAAACATTCGTGTAGGTACTTGCAAAAAATAAACATTCTGCATGTTCAATCCCTTTCAAATAAAACTGAGTTTATCGAGGCAGCTCTACAGAGCGATCTAAATCAAACGGACGTTCTTTGCTTTACAGAACATTGGCTATCTCCTAATGAACTTAGCATTTTCCAAATTCCAAACTTTTACCTCGCAGGCTTTTATTGCAGAGAGAGAGAGAGAATCCCATAAAGGTCCTACGTATGGGGGTCCCTGTATTTACGTTAGAAATAATATTCATTCTATCCCCTTGGCGGAATTAAATGTGTACTCCATTGAAAATATTTTCGAAATTTCTATTGTACATCTTACTTCACTAAAAGTGATAATACTTTGCATTTACAGACCATCAACAAAGAGAACTGCAGATTATATATTGTTCTTAGAAAACCTGGAGATAACACTTAACAAAGTCAGAAATCGCTCTTTTGAATCCATTGTTGTATGCGGAGATTTTAACATTGATTTTCTGGTCGAATCTTGCGAGAAAGAAAAGTTTCTCAATTTAATTAATTCCTTCAATTTAGACATTACAATTAATGTACCTACACGGATCACACAACATTCGATGAAGGCAATTGATCAAATTATAATTAACAAAACTACTACTCGATATGAAGTTGAAACAAAAGATTTAGGATACAGTGACCACGATGCACAAATTCTTACCATTATAAGAAATGCGATCACTGACACAATAAATAATACACGTATGACTAGATTGTTTACTAGAAGTAAAATTAAATTATTCATTGATTACTTGATGCAGGAGTCATGGGAAGCGGTTTATAATACTGTTGATACAAACGACAAATATAATTCTTTTTTTCAACTCTTTCATTTCATTTTAACACTTGCTTTCCTCTTCAAAAACGAAAATTAAATATTTCACGGAAAAGCAATTCTTGGATAACACAAGGGATTAGGACATCTTGTAAAAACAAGCGAATTCTTTCTTTCATTTCTAAACGTCATGACGTATCTCAAGATTTCCTTATCTACTTTAAAAAATACAAAACATTGATACGAAATGTCATAAGGCAGGCTAAAATCATGAAAAACAATCAGGATATTTTGAACTCAAATAATAAAACAAAAGCAATGTGGAATATAATAAAAAATACTACCAAATCAACTAGAAAACCCGTGGAGAATGTTGTTTTAAAATATAACGATATAAATGTAAACGATCCCGCAACAGTGGCTAGTCTCTTTAACCAATACTTTTCGAGAATTGCTGCCGATCTCACTAAAGGTCTTCAGCCACCAAAATTCAAAAACAGACAGTTCACCCAAAATTTCAGACACATGTTCGTTTCCGAAACTTCTTCCTATAAAATTCTCAAAATAATCGGTAAACTAAAAATTAAATATTCGTCCGGTTTAGATGAATTTCCGGATTCTTTGTTAAAGACTTATGCGTATGCCATTGTACACCCGTTAACTCACATATTTAATGCATCTTTATGCACTGGAACGTTTCCAGATATTTCCAAAACATTTAAAATTAAGCCGCTTTTCAAAAAAGGCAACAAAAATAAAAATTCAAAATTATTGGCCCATTTCTCTTCAATCATTTTTTTCAAAAATATTAGAGAGACTTTTTTACGTACGAATGGAAACCTTTCTCACTAAACACGACGCGCTTTCAGATTGCCAACATGGATTTAGAAAATCAAAATCAACGGAAACCGCTATATTTTCTTTTCTTAAAGATGTCGCCTCATCATTGGATCAAAACGAGGCACCTATTGGATTATTTTTAGATCTCTCAAAAGCTTTTGACATCATTGATCATGACATTTTACTTTCCAAATTACCTTCATATGGAATCCGTGGTATTGCCCTCGACTGGTGATGTTCGTACCTTAAACAACGATCTCAGAGAGTTGAAATACGTTACTGGAATGATGGAACATTACGTACGCACCTTTCCGACTCTTTGCCCGTTGCATGTGGAGTTCCTCAAGGATCGATTTTAGGCCCTATTCTGTTCCTACTTTACGTAAACGATATGCCCTCGACGATTCGAAACGGAAGAACGGTTCTCTTTGTGGATGATACGAACATCCTTTGCAATAAAGAAACCGTAAATAGTACAATATCAGATGTTTCAAATTGGTTCCGAAATAACAAATTAATAGTAAATGAAAAGAAAACGATTTTAAAGCAGTTTTCCATTTCAAATAAACAATTCTGTGCTCCACTGAAAATGAACAGTGTACCATTGACTGATGTTTAAGGCAACAAAATTTTTAGGTCTCTCAATTCAGTCAAACCTTAAATGGAACGTCCATTTAAATGAATTGAACACAAAATTAAGTTCATTATGCTACGCGTTGAGAATTCTTGCAAATTCAGTCAGCCTTCATACTGCTCGTTGTGTATACTTCGCGAATGTTCATTCCCGCCTGAGATATGGCATAATATTCTGGGGAAATACATCTTATAGCTCCCAGACTTTTAGATTACAAAAACGAATTGTACGAATAATAACCAAATCCCACCCACTTGATTCATGTAAGCCTCTCTTCATTAATCTAGGAATTCAACCATTACCGTGTCTTTTTATTTACGAATCAGTGGTTTTTGTAAAAAATGACTTACTCAAGGGCGGGAATATATTTTCAGAAAATGCCGAAGTCTATTACTATAACACTCGACGTGAAATATTTCATCAAGTGACAGTATCATCAGCTCATTACAAAAAATTCACATACAATACATGTACATTATTTTACAACACTTTGCCAGATGGCATTAAACGATTAAATTCGATAGAAAAGTTTAAATCCCAAGTGAAATCGTTTCTGCTGCATAACTGTTTTTATACAATTAGAGACTATACTGAGCATCACAAGAAAAGTAACATTAATTTTAACAATGATACATAATGCATTATTTACCATTTGGACTGAATAAATGAGTGTAAACAACCTGTAACAACTATTGTACTACAGCTTCCGGGTCAATGACACCCCATCTCGATCAGGTTTTTCGTCCAGTTTCCCTGATCCATTGAGCAAATGCTGAGATGGCCCCTTGTTTTGCTTCTGGACATAAATATAACTTCATTTTCTGTGCACGTCTTCTAGAATTCAGTGGGAAATACAATTCTTCAAATTATCGTTTCAATGTTGTCGCGGCAGGAAGTAAGAAGAGCCAAAATTTATTGCTTATTTATTTTTGAAAATAGATTTTACTACATGGGAGTTTTTTGTTTTTTTCTCCCTTTCAAAATTCAAAATGTATTGCTTATTTATCCTTGAAAATAGATTTTACTACATGGGAGTTTTTTTCTCCTTTTCAAAATTCAAAATTTAAGTAGTTGACTTAGTGTGGGGATCACAGAATTTTGAAAATGTGCACACAATTCACTTTTCCCCATAGCACGTCATACGCAGTTTTTAACTGTTTTTTTACGTAAAATAAATAAAAAAACATCCATTATTTTATAGCCTTCATTTTGAAAGGCTACCTTGATATCTTCTGTGTCTACTTCCCTATCGAATCCTCGTATCATGACTTTAGTTGGTCTATTCTGCTTATTTTGGTAATTAAACCATTCTGTATTATTTTTCTCTAAAATATTAGTCATTATCTTAAAATTTTCATCACTACACACAATAATTTTATATTATCCTTCTCTTGCCCTTTGTTATTACTGGAGGTGGGTCTTTCTTTAATTCATTATTTCTTATTCTTATATTTTTATTTAATTGACCTTGTCATATAATACCTTGTCATAACTATGGACATTAATTAGGTTAAATGGTGGATTCTGATTAGGTTGAATGGTGGTTCCTAAATTGAATGTTTGAACTATTTCGTAGGAAGCATTGTCAAGGCAATTGTTGCACTCTTAAGTAAATGCGAAGTCAAAATCTTTTGCATTAAAAATTTTATTTTTTCTCGTTTGCAAAGTTAAAATATTAACGGATTTGTTATAGGACATGAAATGGGAATTCCAAGAACTCACTTTGAGACGATACCTCAACAGAATTCTCCAAACGACTGCCATGGACGAGATATCGAGTGAGGTACCTCTTCCCGATTTGTACACCCCTTACTTTTAAAATTCGCGGCAGTTGTTCTGGTCGCAGTGCCCGAGAGCCCCAGGAAGCGCGTAATTTGCCCGTGACCTTGACATGCCTGTTCTCCACTGTTCACGAAAACATCTAGAAATGTAAACAATATAAGTAGTAAATAAGGGTATATAAGAGGCAATAACATTTGTTAGGAAGTAATAACAAATTTCCGTCTTTCAATTCTAGGTTTATTGGACAAGTAAAAACACAAATAAGTGTTCTTTCCATTATTGCTGCATTTCATTGCAGAACAGTCCACTCCTTTCGACACACAATTGTCATTCATGTGTTAACTGGAGAAGTGTAAACATTCAGTTGGTTCATATCAAATATGCTCTGAAATACGTGAAATATAAGGGTAAAACTTTGGTTCGATGTTATTTTACGTGTCATTTCATGATTTGCTCTTGAAATCCTAAGAATATAAAAAAAACCGGCGTAATTTTTTTTAATTTTGGGGCCTCGAGCGGGCGATAAAAGCGGCGGGCGCGCGCGCGGACCGTCTCTCCGGGTCGGAGCGTGCGCCAGCGTGCATGGCTGAGCGGGAGCGTGTGTCCGTGTGCGTGGTGGGCGCGGGCCCGGCGGGGCTGTGCGCGGCGCGGCAGCTGGCCGCGCTCCCGGCCGCCTTCGCTTTCGACGTGTTCGAGAAGGCCGACCAGCTGGGCGGCATGTGGCTGTACACCGATCGCACGGGCGTTGACGAGCACGGCCTGCCCGTGCACTCCAGCATCTACAAGAGCCTTCACACCAACATCATGCAGGAGGTGATGGCCTACCCGGACTACCCGTTTCCGGACGCCGTCGGGAACTCGTACCCCCCGCATCAAGTTGTCCTCCAGTACCTCCAAGATTTCGCTTCTCATTTTAAGCTTCATCAGTATATTCAATTTAATAGCGTTGTAAAGGCAGTGAGACCACGTCCTGAGGGTTCTGACAGGGCTTGGTCTGTGCTATTGCAAAATCTCAAAACGAAAGAGGAATCTGTGAAATTTTATGATGCTGTAATGATTTGCTCTGGCTACAATTCAAGTCCATATATACCACAAATAAAGGGGATTGAAGCATTCAAAGGGAATGTAATGCATTGTCATGATCACAGAGATCCGGAACGTTATAAAAATCTAACTGTGGCAATTCTTGGAGCTTCGTTCTCTGGTAAGGATATGGCTTTAGAGATAGCAACAGTTGCAAAGCAAGTTTACCTATGTCATAATTTGGAACCTCTTGAGTTCAAAATGCCAAACAATATTCAGCAAGTAACAATTATCAAAGAAGCAACAGCGGATGGCTTCATTTTGGAAGATGGCTCCTCTATTAAAGCTGACGCTCTATTGTACTGCACGGGGTATAATTACGACATGCCATTTTTGAATTCTGATTGTGGAATTTCTGTCAGGGGCAACAGAATAATACATCTGTACAAACACTCAATCAACATCAAGTATCCAACAATGGCACTGTTTGGAGTACCATTCGTTTTTGGTTATTTCCCGTTCTTTTATTATCAAGTAGCATACTTCTTGAAGTCGCTCAGGCAACCCTCCCTTCTCCCCAGCAAAGAGGAAATGTATCAAAGTGAGGAAAAAGAATTCAAAGATATGCTCGCCATGGGAAATCCTCCAAGGTATTTATTGCAATATTCATTTCATTTTTCCAAGCACTCAAATTTTATTTAAGCAAAATTATTTGAAGGTGTTAAGTGACCGTTATTTTTTATTGTAATTTTCACAAAGAAAATCTTTACGAAAAAATCAAATCAATCTTTAAAATGGCTTGCCTATATGGTGTTTATGATCAAAATAACATGTTATTTAACCGAAATAAATGAAAAATCAAAGAAGTGAGAAAGTTGAGGTCTGAAAATGTCTGGAGTGAAGTGACGTCTTAATTTTGAACTTCTAATGGAACTTTCACATAAACAATGTCTTTGATTAATACAAAGAATAAAACGTATTGTGCAAAAGTTACACAAAATTGTATTATCAGCTTTTGATTTTCTTAATTTTGTCGATTTCGTTTCGTAGATTTAATGTCAACGATTGAGTTTTGTTAATTATTCTACCCGTAAAAAAAGTATATTTTTTACGCAAAATTCTTAAGAACGTTCGTTTCGATAACTTGTTCTGCCTAGTTTTCTCTGCATTATCCGACTTCATTCCTGTTTATTGTCTAAAGTTTTGAAATTGCAAAAATTTAATTATTTTCTGCTACTACTGAAGATGGAAATCTTTTTTGACTAAGAAATATGATATTATTTATAATAATAGTAAATTGTTAAACTTTTTGTGTACTCACAATTAAAGTTGTGTGGCTCCTTGAAACCGAAAAATCGATTAATGGACAAAGTCTGTCTGTCCGTCTTTTTGTCCATCTGTGATCAAAGCTAACAACAAAATCGTCGAGCCTATTTTCTCCAAACTTGACATTCCTCGATCAATTTAAAAGAACTCGAGAATGTGAATTTCAAACGGATATTTTATTTTGGGGTATAGTGTATCAGAAGGCTAAACATTTTCAAATTTTTCTAAAAAATCGCCCCAATTTTTTGGTTAGATTTTGTCATGGGATAGCACAAAGGACGTTTAAGAGAACGATGCAGGTCTTATTTTCGTTGAAATAACTGATTTTCGAAAACTGCAAAAGTTTCATTATTTTCGGCGTCTTCCGACCAACACAATTTTCAAGAAAGATAATTTTATCTTAATAAAATCTGGTCTTTAATGACATCTTGAAATAAAATCACGTATAATTTTTCGAAAATATGTATTTTTGCGTATCTTTTCGTTAAATATAGGCAATTTTCATTTTTTAAAACAATTTTTCTCAAAAGGTCTCGTATTATTCCTTTAACAATTCTCTTCGTATGTATCAAAGGGCAGTAAAGTATTGGTGATTATACCATTTTTGGCGAACACTGTATTTTCGAAAATTGCAAAAAGTTAACATTTGAAAACTGCAAAATTGTAGATACAGATTTTTGCCTGACACAAAATCTATAACATTCTATCATTATAGCTCTCATGTCAAGGTCATGTACAATTTTTTGAAAAAAGAGTAGTTTTCGCATAATTTCTTCTTGAAATTAATGTAATGTATACAAAAACTCTCAAGAACCGTTCGAATTTCTTTCTTTAAATCATTTCCACTGACGCTTAAAAGATTGGAGCAGGTCTCGTTTTCGTTCAACTCTCTGAATTTTCGAAAATTCTTAATTTAGAAATACTGTGAAAAAGTATATACTGTTGTACCATTGGTTTAGAACAGATTTTATTGAAGAAAAAATCTCCATACTCAATATTGGACTTTTAAAATATTAACATTTTGCAATTGAAGGCCTCAGTAGAACAAGAGGCTATCCCACATTTTTGGTGAAATTGAGTTATTAGCATTATACAAAAATTCAAATATTATCCTTTTCGTTTAATATATTATTTAAATCTATTATGGAATTATATATAAGTGTGCTGTGTTTTATAATTTAAAAATGTATTGAGTTGTATGAGGGAAGTGCTGGTAAAACCCTCATTATCTCAGAACTACGTCAATGTGCGATAGCCCCTTATTCTACTGGGTACTTCAATTTTCGAAAATACAGAGTTCCCTGGAAATGAGAGTAATTACAATTATTTTTTACTCTCAAATACGAGGAGAAAATTGTAAAGAAAAAAATTGGAGCCCATTTAAGAAAAATAATTATTTTAAAATTTCCTTCATTTCAGAAATCTGATATTTTCGAAAAATATTCATGATGTTATTTTAAGATCTTACATTTAACAACAGATTATTTATAGGAAAATGTTCTATCTTAAATATTACAAGAAGACGCCGAAAATGCTTTTAACTTTTGCAATTCTCGAAAAAACAGGGTACAACTCAATATTATAGAAAGACATGAAAAATGAATATCACAATATTGTCAACAATCATATATTTTCATCTGCGATAGTTGACAAGTTTGAGTTGTAATAAATGTTTTAAATGTCTATCTCTAATACTGAGGTATACAAAGAGAAGAAATAACAAGTGAAATTCAGAGACTCATAATAACCGAAAAATCAGATTTCAACTAATAATGAGACCTGCACCATTCACTTAGGAGTTCCTTACGCTAACCGAAAACAAAGTTTAATCCAAACATTTGCTACCATTTTTTAGTTAATTTTGAAAACGTTGAGGCTTCATGTAAAGTACCCCAAAAATAAAATATCTGTCTCAAAGTAAAATAGTAGTTCCTTTAAATCTATCCAGGAATATCAATTTTTGATAAAATCCACTGAACGTTTTTGGCGCTAGCACCAATCACAGATAGGTACTGGTTTTGCAGTCAATCGATTTTTCGGTATCAAGGAGCCACAAAACAATTAATCTGCCTACACAGTGTTCGTGGAAGTAATATGCTACAAACAGGAATGTTTATCCCCTTTTTGATACCAGTGCCTAAAAAGTTTTTCTATCAAAAATTCGCTGATTTCTGGCGCACGATTATAATACTACCTATTCTTACGAATTAACGGCGAGAATGTAAAAAGCTTCTTAAACACAACACTGAATTCTTAAAAATTAATATTTGTTGTAATTTTACATCAGTGTTCGTAAATATTATTAATAATAATTTACATACATTTCACTCCATTTCAACTTTCAGGTCTCAAATTTAAATTGAAGCTTTATTGTTCTTTGTACAACAGTGTATTTATTACGAAATATTATTAAAAAAGTTTTGCAACTGCAGTATGTAGATATTTTTCTCACTGTTGTAGCCAACCCCTAGAAGCTCGTGTCTAAATTATGGAAGTAATTACTTGTAACTACAATAAAAAGTCGTGCGACACCAGCACATTCTTTTCGCATTCTTTTAAAACTTGCAATTTTAGAACATTCAGACGAAAATAAGACCTGCACCACTCTTAATCGTTGCTTCTTCGAACAGTGGAAAATACGTCAAGAAGAAATTTGGAGCGTATTTGAAAAACTTTTTTTTAATACATTGCATTTATTTCTAGCACGAATGACTCATTTTTCGAAACATTGTACATGATTTTTTTAAAGAGTTCATTTGAAATTTGTTTTTGTTTTTCGAAAAATCAGGAATTTCAACGAACATGAGATCTGCACCATTCTCTTAAGTGTACTTGCGCTATCCGAGGACAAAGGTTAATGGAAAAATTTGGAGCCTTTTTGAAGAAATATGTAGAAAATGTTAATGAGATTTTATATAAAGTACTCTCAAATATCAAAATATCCGTTTCAAACTCGCAAAGCCTCGAGATCGTACCGATTGATCGAGGAATATTAATTTTGGCGAAAATCCGTTGAACAGTTCAGGACCTAGCGTTAAGGGCGTACAGACAGACATTTGGCCTTCAATCGATTTTTCACTATCAAGGCCACCAAAAACATGGATTCTGACTGCAAAACGTGCTAGAGAGTAATTGATTATATATAAGAACACGATTTATTCACTTTTTCGTTGGTAGGGCCTTGCAATAAGAGTTTGTTTTTTTCGTGAAAAATTCGTCGTTTTCCATCGCATGGTTACAATACTTTATCATATAACGAAGTGAGAATATATATAATAATACAATAATTTATATATATGACGTATATAATCCATTCAAGCGCTGCTTCAGCAGATTTCTGGACAATTTAATTGTAAAGCTCTAAAGAATACAGCCGAATAAGGTGGTGAAAAGAGCCCCCAAACCAAATCGATAATCACGATTCTTATTTGAAGGAGAATGAAAGAAGCCGTACATTCCCAAACAGTCCGCCTCCTAGGGTAGTCTGTTGCAGAGATACAACGCGAAACCTGTGTTTCATGTTGTTGTTTTTTTCACACATTCAGATGCATATATCAGGTTGACGAAAATTGCAGAGCCGGGGGAAAATAGTTGAATTTGAAGGTATTTTTGCCAATCAATTTTGACGCCGAATTCAAATAGAAAAAATAAATAAACTTTTTAAATTAATTTTCGACGCGAAAACGTTGGAGCACTGTCTCATTTTTTTCCCTTAGAATGTGTCTAATAAATATATGTTTTCAGATTTTTGTACAATGTGGACAATAGTGAAAAAAATTAAATCCAATTTTGTCAGTTTAAAAATTTGAAATTCGCAAGTTAAAAATGTGATTGTAAAATAATTTTTATCAATATTTAAACACAGATTCAATCACAACAAATGAACTCGAAATATTATCGGTGTTACATTGATTATGTACCAAACTCAATCGGAATACCATGGTGGAAGGCACCTGTTTGCATCATAATATTAGCAGGAATTTTAAATACCAAAATTATTACTGTTACAAGTCATTGAAACAGCAACAGATACGATTTTTTTTTTAAAATATTGCATCTTTTATTTCACTTTCATTGTGTTATTTTTGGTTGGTCACCGCTGAAAATTGACACGTAATCCCTACTACCACCAATCCGCGACTACAAAGGGGCTGCCCCATACCGTCTGACCACGAGGACGGCCGGCGGATTTATTTTTTCTATTTGAATTCGGCGTCAAAATTAATAGAATAAAATACCTTCAAATTGAACTATGTTCCCCCGTCTTAGCAATTTTCTACAACCTATTACATGCAATAAAAGCTAAAGAAAAATAAAACATGAAAAACACGTTTCGCGTTGTATCTTTGCAGCAGACTGCCCTAGGTGGCTGATTTTGCGAATCTACGGCATTTTTCATTCTCTTTCATATGAGCATAACGATTATCGATTTGGTTTGGGGGTACTTTTCACCGGCTTATTCGGCTACCCTTTGGGAACCTGATTGTTTCTTCGCCGTGAATAATTGTCTAAAACGGTTAACGTGTCGCGTCTAAAAGTATTTGTTTTAACACATTATGACAGCAAAACTTTAATAATATTTTTGTATTTCAGACATGCTCATAAACTGGGTGCTCTACAATGGGAATATGAAGATAAGATAGCAGACGAACTGGGAATTCAAAGACTTCCTCCTGTGTACAGAGAGTTGGTTGAAATTAATGTTGAACTCATGAAGGATTTTACTACATTGAGAAGCCACTGTCATACTGATCTTTACAAGAAAAAGATGGAATTAAGCGAAAATAAATTTATCTTTAATATAGAAGATCTGTTGTAAATAAGAGTAGACGGAACCTAAGGAAACCGATAAATGGTGAATGAAATGTTTTCACATTGTTCATGTTGGAAATAAAATGTATGTAAATAAATAACTTTTCAATGTAAGAGGAAAAATAAATAGTTTTATTCTCTACTGGTTTTACCCATGCGTAGACAAAGCATTGTTTATTTTCCAGTGACATAACCATTTATGGAATACACCAATATTTTTCCGGGTGCTTTTCAAATATTGATTACAGTTTTCGTAGCAGTAGATTTCGTTGCAATTTTCAGAAGGAAATATTATTTTTAAAGATTATATCCCAAAAGCGTATGATGCAAGAAACATCTGAAACTTTAAACACAATTTTTTTAGAAAAATATCCACACATAAAGAAAAACCAATCGCACTGTGAATATGACACTTATGAAGTTCCAAAGACAAATGTGTAAGTTAATAACTGGACATCTTATGTAATATAACTAGAGCCCGAAATTGTGGCATCTTTTTTCCTATATTACTTATATTTTATTTTTATATTTTATCTATATTTACCTATTATTAAAGGCAAGGAGGGATTTATTTTTACTTAACTAGAAGAGTTAAATGGGAATGATCATGTCAAGTAAGCAATGAAAAATAACCAAAGGAAATTGTTTTAAAAATGTATAATAAAATTAATTAATTTTTTTCTTCTAACTCTAAAATTAACATAAGCACATACATGAATGGAAACTGTATTTTCCTTGTAATCTTGCTTGCATATGATTAGTTTTTTTTTCACACTCTGGCTAACAACGAGACGCCGTCTCTATTAAATGCTCTTGTGAACACTAGAATTCTGGAATGGCATCAGTAGAAAGTATCGCGAGAAATATGTAATAGAACTTATGTAATCGCGAGAAATGAAAAGAGCTGTCCTCATGTACAGATATTTGTCCTCAATGGCATCAATGAAAGAAATTCAAAAACTTACTGATAACATCTCTATTTCTCTTAGCAATTTTTAACACTTCCTGGCTCTAGAACCCTCTTCTGATACTTCTTGTCTGAAAACGTGACCACGCTTGCAGAGAATGAAAAAAACACGACAATGCCGTGGTGTTGGCCAGACTCGCAGGTATGTTTCCAGCTTGGTCGAAATCCGTACCCCGAGAAACGTGGAAAATAGTTCCGAAAAAGGAAGAAAAAGGTCAAAATAAGGCAAATTATAAAAAATAGTCGTAATATATATATATATATATATATATATATATATATATATATATATATATATATATATATATATATTACGATCCATCATGCATCCTCCATCTCTTACATTTTACGATCTAAGGAAATATTTCTCTTGTGTTGTCTGTAATACTAATTACAGAATGTAAATCAATTTTGTCAGTCTGATGTTCTCTCCCTATCTCATATTGCTCATCCAATGGAACAATGACTTTACTGCTAAGTTGTGCGAAAGAATATAAATAGATCGGGACTCTAGCAGACAGGGTTGGACTATAAATTTAGTATTTATATACTTCGCACAAGTACTTTATATATAAGTATTTAAATATATACACAAAATACATTGTTACCTGATGTGCTAAATACATAACACAATAATACATAATACAATTAAAAAATTTAAAATACTTCAATTACTCAAAATACTGTAAATATATAATAAATTTGTATTCTCAATTTTTATAGCAACAATATATTGTAATTGTTAATTACTGTAAATTAGTAAATTGACATTTATATAAATTTCTGAACAATAACTATTGTAATGTATTGTAACAACATTTTCAAACATAAAACGATATCAGAAATATTTCTAACCTAAGCAATTGGAATTCCCTCTTATGTATTTGGCGTTATTGAGTCGTTAGTCCGACTTCGCCGGCCAGCTACCGGTGTCCCCCATGCCTGGGCCTAGTTAAATCCTCATGCTTGGGAGTAAGAGCAACATGAGGCGAACATGACGTATTCTCTTCACCGTAACTAGCTTGAGCTTTTCTCCATCACACAGGTACAGAAACTGGGACGATGTTAAAGGAAAACAACAACTCTAATTTTTCCTCCATTAATTGATTAATTTTTTCGTATTTCCGGGCACGTCAACTGCTTTGTTCATTAGTCCCGTTAGTGTAGTGCATGTTTCTTCTCGGGAGATCGCGGTGATCTTCCCCCGCTGGATGGCGAAATCCCGCGCCGACCTACCGTCGGTTAGAGGGGTTTCCCCCTAACCACTCCCACCAGCGGGGCACCGCCCCCCCGCCGGGACAAGTTCTAAGCTCCCGACCGGTCTCCCAGAATATGTGGTAGTGTAGTGCATGGTAGTTTAAGTGTGTGTGTAAGGGGAGAGGATAGGAGAAAGAAGAGGAAGGACAGATCGCGCGCGGTCTGTGGCCCGTTTCTTATGGTACTGCTCCGGCATTCGCCTGGTGTTGATCGGAGAAGCCACGGAAAACTCCCGATCAGAGCAAACGACCGCTAGAATTCTGCTCCAGACAGCGACTGAATTCGACCTAGCTGACAAGCTAGTGTCGAAAATCCTCCCGCCGTCAGGACTCGAACCTAGGACCTCCCGGTCAGAGGCGCTGCACTGACATCAGTTGATGCACTGAGCTACCGCTCCCGGTAAATGGTTTTGCCTCGACTGGATTTCCTTTTAAAGCAACTAATTTTTCAACGAAATCATCAGACAATAAACCCCCTAGTTGGCGAATATATCAAACCTGCAAAGAAAACAGTCATTCAACTGAGGGGGATCAACATAAATTAGTATTAAAACTAATAAACCCTTTTTTTATTGCCGGATAATTATTCAGCATTTTTAATGTTTTAGATTTATCAGTTAAAAATGAAGAGAATCCAAATTCAACAGCTGAAAGGATACTTTATTTTTGTTTCAATGAGGTGCATTCACTAGCGGAATCAAACAAAAGGAAATTATCCTCATTCTACACTTTCTTCTTCTTCGTCTGTATTTTAAGTATTTCTTTTTTAAATACTCCTACTTCGTGTATTTGAATACATGCCACCAAAAATCAATGATACAGTTTTTCGAATACAAAATGTATTTAAAATGTAACCCCATTGTCTGTCAACGTCTTCTAGAATTCATTGGCAAATATAGTTATTCAAATTATCGTTCTTCATGTTATCGCGGCAGTAAATATTATTCCTTCACGAAGGATATGATGAGAGATAAGAACCCAAATTTATAGCTGATTTACTAAAATAGAATATAATTTATTTCTTAAAAATAGAATAGAATTTAACACATTACACAGAATTTAACACAATTCAATGCAAATCAACAATCAATGCAAAAACGCTCATTTCTTTCTGTATTCAAACTTCAAGTAGTTTATGGCTTAAACAGAATTACAGTATTATCACAGAATTATGAAAAAGTGCTCACAATTCACTTCTCCCCGTTGCAGGTCACACACAGTTTTTAACTGTTTTTGACGTTAAATAAATAAATACATAAATATAATACGTATTTCAAAAAGAAGTATTTGAATACTGCCCAACCCTGATTGCAGAAACATAATACATCTGCACAAATATCGGCTGAATTGTTATTTTGTTTTGGGTCGCAAGGGCAAGATCGTTTTTGAAATGTCACTTCATTGTAACCATTTGAAAAGTACAACAACGCATCAGTTCATTCTGTGGTATTAATTCAGAAAAATCTTCCATTTTCGGTAGAACAGTGTCACAAGTGTCTACTATGGTATTCTTGGAAACGAACAGAAGCAATTGATAGTGGAATTACGGCTGTAAATGTACAATTGTGTAATTTTTGCTGTATATTCAATTGAACACTTTTATGTCTCATATGTTCTTTGTGACATTGTTTAGTTTACTGACCGAAATTGTATAATAAAATTTAATGGTCACCTTGCCTGTCACCTTGTTGGATGCACGTACGCTCGGAGAATATGTTCCGCAGACGCACAGCTATCCAAATTGTGACGGTGTTACTGAGTGACAATATATTTTAATAATTAAATTAGTTCAAAGAATTGGTCGCCCCGACCGGGATTCGAACCCGGGCCTTCTTGTTTACGCCCAGCTGCTCTAGCCCCTAAGCTACCGAGACTACATAGCTACATAGAATGAGCGATAATCGCGCTCAAGAAAACTGTTCAAAGGGTTGGTTGTCTCGGTAGCTTAGGGGTTAGAGCAGCTGGGCGTAAACCAGATGGCCCGGGCTCGAATCCCGGTCGGGGTGACCAATTCTTTGAACTAATTTAATTATAATAAAATTGTTAATTATAACAAAAGGTCCACACATTTAGGGGAAACAATTACACAATTGTAAGAAAGGGTGTGAATGGGAAGGTCAGTTCCAGAAAAAATCGATTAAAAATGATATTTAAAAGGATCTTGGTATGAATTAACATTTGACCAAAGCACAAGGCACCATGACTATTACTGTGGGTACAGTGTTGGTTCAAAGTATTCCATGTCAGGATTTTGCTTCTCCTGTAAAATTCAATTTTCTACGTTACGTCATTGTTCCATTGGATGAGTAATATGAAGAACTTAATTTGTATAGGGCTAAAAACACTAGCATTACTGCAATAAGAGCAGATGTTAGACAAAAGACCCGAACAAAGCTGTAGTGCTATCGAAAAGAATGAAGTTGTTTTATTAGGATTTATTATAAGATGTGCAGCTTCTGTAGCTTCAAGCCGCTAGTTATTGTTAGTTTCACAATTACCAAAATTGTGTTTCTTTAAACATTCATATATTAAACCAAATATTATTCAAGAAGTAATATAATTTTATAAAAAACAATTTCAATTGCAATATTAAATGTGATAAGTATGTAAAAAAATACATTTTAAAATAATGTTTTGACTCGGAACATACAAAATCCAATTATGACCAACTATTAACATTCATTCGGAAAGCATTAGGAAGTTATTTTCTAGTTATTACTTTTCTTTGAGATAGTTCAATATCAGTGTATAAAACCTTTCTATATTTGTTGTGTTTACTTAAATCTACTTAGAACTTACAATGATTTTACTACTAGGATGGTAAAGGTATATTTACATGACAACTCTATTTTGGATCGAGATCTGAAAATTGATTAGTGATTTCGGGCGTATTAACTGTTAAGGTCATTAGTCCCGTAAATTTTGGTTATATCGCAGAAGGTAGCGGTGATCACCCGCTGGATGGCGAGATACAGCACCGACCTCCGTCGGCGTGCGAGGGTTATCTCCGAATCAGGTATCTCCCATCTGTCCCGACAAGCTCTAAGCTCTCGACTGGTCTCCCGGCAAGTGTGATATTGCATGTGAGTGTAAATATGTGCAAGTAAGGAGTTAGGACAGGACAAGGAAGAGGAAGGAAAGATCGCGCGCGCTCTTTGGCCCCTTAGCTTAGGGCTCTGGCATTTATCTCAGATTGATCGGAGAAATCGCGGAAAACTACCGATCAGAGCAGCCGGTCGCTAAAATTCTCCCCCAGACAGCAGTTTAATTCGACCCAACTGACCGGGAGCGGTAGCTCAGTGCATCAACTGATGTCACTGCAGCGCCTCTGACCAGGAGGTCCTAGGTTCGAGTCCTGATGGCGGCAGGATTTTGGACACTAGCTTTTCAGCTACGTCGAATTCAGTCGCTGTCTGGAGGAGAATTCTAGCGGCCGGCTGCTCTGATCGGTAGTTTTCCGTGTTTTCTCCGATCAACACCAGGCGAATACCGGAGCAGTACCCTATCAAACGGGCCACGGACCGCGCGCGATCTGTCCTATTCCTCTTCCCTGTCCTATCCTCTCTCCTTGCACACACACTTACACTAACATGCACTACACTACCACAAATTCCGGAAGACCGATCGGGAGCTTAGAGCTTGTCCCGGCTGGGGCGGTGCCCCGCTGGTGAGAGAGTCCTGGTTAGGAGGAAACCCCACTAGCTGACGGTAGGTCGGCACCGGTTCTCGCCATCCAGCTGGGGAAGACCACCGCCATCTCCCGAGAAACAAACATGCACTACATTAACGGGACTAATGACCCAAGCAGTTGACGCGCCCGGAAATACGAAAAAAACAAACCAAACCAATCGACCCAACTGTCTTGCTAGTGTGGAATATCCTTCCACCGTCGGGATTCGAACCCTAGGACCCCCCGGTCAGAGACACTTCAAATGACATCCGATCGGTGTTGAGCCACCTTTGCCGGTGAGATCTCACATTTGGGGAGCCACTAATCGAAACGCATATTGTGAACTGGTGGAAAACATTAAGTTTGATATGAAATCGTGTAGTTTTTAATACGCTCTGCACGCTCCTGCTTTAAAATTTCTTCAAAAGCATTTAATTTAATGTGTTTAAATGCGTTTGAAGAAATCTGAAAATAGAAGTGTGTAAAGCACATTAAAAACTACACGATTTCACAGCAACTCAATTTTTTTCTCCCACAAATGCACAATATGCGTTTTGATTAGTTAGTCCTCATTTTGTACAGTAAGTGGAATGGGAATTTGTTGTTAATACTGGCTTTGTGGATTGGATGTTGACAAAGTCTAAGTGGGGTTAAACTGAGTATGTTTGGGATGTTCTGGAAGAAGTGGGTATATAAAAAAGTAATGTGGTTAGGTAAATGTTGTAACAGAAGTTCTTAGTGGGGTTGTGCAGTGTTGATGAACCATAGAGTTCCTGGTGGTGGGGAGAAAGTGATTTCTGACTATTTGAAGTTTGGTGGCAATCGATTTGGCAGCGCTGATCCACACTGCATATACATTTAAAAATAGTGGTTATGATGGTTTTGTGTACTAATAAAGCATGATTGTTTGATAATTAAACTGATATGTTGATTATTGTTTCAAGATAGTGTAGTTTCACTTTTGCTTGTACAACTTTATTATTTATGTTTCCAATTGAGATGGGTTTGTATGTAGAGGTCTATGAATTTTATGGTTTATTGTGAGTGTGAGTTCATTGTTAAGGAGAATGGGAGTGCAAGGTCTTCAATAAAATATTTTGGCTTATTTTTGTCGAATTGATTTTAATTTTATTTTTGGCTGTCCAGCCTTCGATTTGGTTTAGATATAACGGAAAATTGGTTTTTATTGTGATTATGAAGACACCCGATGAAAAAGCGTAAGATATGTCGAGAAAGATTGTTAGTATGTGGTATTGTTTTTGAAATGCAGTATTTTTCGTCATTTTCAGTAGTCGATGATGCGAGGACATTTGATATCGGAGGTGGATTTTAAATCGTTCCGATAGTTATTATAGTTGTACCAACCTAAATTTCTTAGCAACTTTTCAGTATTTTACATATTCGGTATCCGATTTCACGTTATTTATATTGTAACACCCCACCTTGACGTCGTAACTATAACAGCCCCAAGTGGAGGTGCTCCCAGGTTTGACCTCGACTTACCTTTTTCCCGGCGCCAGCTGAAGGTTAATGCTTTGCTCGGCTACCCCCACTGAAGATCCTGAAATATTTGGCGGGAACATGCGTGGCGTGGGCATTGGCATGGAACTCGCAATTAAAAGAATTTTCTTTTCTAACTTACATTTAATTTGCCAAAAGTGATGATCGAAAATTCCGGTGAAGCCGAATACATAAAAAGAGACTTAAACCTAACTTACGTCTAGATTACACTGTAGAGCAATCATTCGTCCATCACTCGGCTCAGCGACAGTCCAGGGTGAGCGCGGGTTCGTTGTACCGGCGCTGGCGGGGTGACGAGCGGCGGCTCGGTCTGACGCCCGTCCAGGTAGAACCCGGGCGTTGAGGTGACGCCGGCGGCTGTTAAGGCGGCGTCTCGGGGCATCCACCCGAAGCGGCGGCGGCGCAGGGGATGGCGCCGTCGCTGGCGGCCGGAATGGTCTTGACGGAACAGTACAATGGAATCACCCTGACTGATCCCTTTCGATATGGTGATGGGAGAGGATAATATTCAATATTCACACACACACACACACACACACACTACAATAGCACACACACATACACACACGCGCGCGTGTATATATATATATATATATATATATATATATATATATATATATATATGTGTGTGTGTGTGTGTGTGTGTGTGTGTGTGTGTGTGTGTGTGTTTGTGTGTAA
This sequence comes from Teleogryllus oceanicus, assembly GCA_964035755.1. Lineage (NCBI taxonomy): Eukaryota > Metazoa > Arthropoda > Insecta > Orthoptera > Gryllidae > Teleogryllus > Teleogryllus oceanicus. Next base: position 4,513,661 of record CAXIVR010000001.1, read on the forward strand.
AGCAATGAGGTTTTTGCTACATTTCCTTCCCGTAATAGTCTGATGACATGTGTTATACGCATATTATCAAATGCTTAGGTCTCTACTTAGGTTTATAAAGCATAATATGCCGGGTTATTGAATTCTGGTGACTTTTCTATCAGATGTCTAACTATATATATTGTATTGTTACAGGATCTTCCTCCCCTGAATCCCTGTTGAAAATCTTCCCACTCTATCATGCTATACAGCTCGTTCGTTAAATGTCTCGTCACTCATTTGAGTGTGGAAGATAGGAGATTTATTCCTATATAATTATCGGGATTAAGTTGGCATCCCTTCTTGAATAACGGTATGAGGATGCTTGTCTTCCAATCCGTGGGTATCTAACGATGGTGCCAGATATTCATTAATTTAGATATTTCTTCAATTACCGTGTCTCCATCATACTTTAGGTGCTCATTGTACACCATCCTCTCCAGGTGATTTACCATTTTTCAATTTCTTAATAATCTCCTTCACCTGTTCTGATATGGCGCATTCTGCATTCACGTTTCCTGTTCCTGTAAGGTCTATTACATTTCCACCTTCGTTATTACACTCTTTAAAATATTCCACCCATATTTGGATTGGTATAGTATTCGTTCTTATATATTCATTAGTTTCTGTTCTCATGTTTCTAGTGAACCTCCACATTTGTTTCTGGAGTCCATAAAAGTCGTAATCTTATCTTGCCGAGAAAGAGATCTTCAGACAACTCTTTTCCGGCATACTGCTTCCATTACTTCTTTGGCGAACCACGGTATTCTTTCTTTTGTATTCTTCCCGTATTACCTTCCCTTCGGCTTCTTCTGCTGCCGCCAAAACATTAGTTTTTATCTTTTTCCATTCTCATCCCATTTCCATTCCATATTCTACGTCATCAATGCCCTGGACCTTATTACTAGTTATTGTTTTTTTCAATCAGTTCTTATATAATTGTTTAGTAGTTTCCTCATTCAATGCCTGGGTGTTAATTCTTTTTTGAATAGTCGACTTTTCCATTGGTTTCACCTTTAAATTTGACCTCGGTTTTGGGAGGACAAGGTTATGATCACTTCCGATATCCGTAGCAGTAGACTCCTTACATCCAATATCTGGAATGGGTGTGCTTCTCGATTGGTCATATTATCATAGATACCTCTAGACTTTGCCCACATATGTTTGTGGTGTAAGTTATGATCACAGAATGTGTTATTTATCCTCAGTTCCTTTTTAGTGCAGAAGTTTACCAAGATTTCACCGTTTTCGTTTATAATTTCTGCTTTAAATGTCTGTTTAACTCCTTGGATTATCTGATTTCTTATCATCGCATTCAGATCTACAACTATTACTCTTCCCCTGTGATCAACCTGATTTAGAAACTCTTGTAGATCATTCATAATTTTTTTTTCTATCGTGAGGTGGTTTGATATTTTCAGGTACATTACAGAAATTATATTAATTGGTCTCGAAGTAGTTTTTAACTTAACTCATACTTTTCTCTCAGATATGTACCTCTGACCATTTACCTTATTAATATGTTTGTTACTTATAATTACTGCTGCTCCTTCTTTGTCCTAATATCTTTAAGGACACCAGTATTCATTTATTTTAGGCGTGAGAGGGGGCGGCGCAAGAGGGGGTGGCGTGAGAGGAGGCGGCGGGAGAGGGGCGGCGTGAGAGGGGCGGCGTGAGAGGGGGGCGTGAGAGGAGGCGGCGTGAGGGGGCGGCGTGGAGGGGCGGCGTGAGAGGGGGGGGAGGGAGGCGCGTAAGGCGCGGAGAGGGGCGGAGGCGACGTGAAATGGGGCGGCGTGAGAGAGGGTGGCATGAGAGAAAGCGGCGTGGGAGATGGTGGGAGGGGTAGGAAGTGTGGGCGGTGAGTGTGGGGCGACGGCAAAGCAGGGACTTGAGAGGCAGTTGGTAGGCAGAGAGGGGCGTTAGAGGGTCAAAGAGGGGGATAGGGTGGTGGGAAAGGAGGGACTTTATACCTGATGCTCAGTTTAAAATGCAACCCACAGCCGGCAGAGCGAATTGCACTGGCAACTGTGTTTGATTAACTTGAACTAAGTCATACCAGGGCCGGATAGGCGCTGGCGGTTTCAAGAGGGTAAACTGTCGATAAGTACGCTTAAGCCCCTCTCTTTTAATGCTATCCAGAAGAGAACAAGTAACTATCGTGACCACGAGTTCAAAGAGAAAGGCAGGCGCCCATAGACAAGGTGGATGTCCGCGCCTGCTTGTTTGGCGTGGAAAGAAAATTGTATTGAAGAGAACAGTGATTTCTTTGTAAATTGTTTAAAAGTATACCATGCTTACCATGTAAAATGTGCATTTAGGTAGATTTAATATAATAAATATTTGCTTGTTTGAGATTCTCAACAAATACGCTCCGGAAATGTACACATGTATTTTTCTTACCGGTTAAAATTAATATTAATGAATTATTAATTCCACATTCGAAGAACCAATGCTTTTATAATAATAATAATAATAATTATTATTATTATTATTATTGAAATAATGTAATAACAGTTAGTGCATAATAATCATTTGTTAAAGAGTCAGTGAAAGATATGTCACTGGTTGGTGATACATCACTGCTTTGTTTTTCAACTCATTTATCTCCACTTTAATTATAAAAGTTTGGGAAATTCCCGGCAAACTTTTTTTCAATTTGTGGCACAGTGCACACTTCCGTACGAAAAATTACATTACTGCCCGAACTTTCTTAATGATGTTTTTGGGAAAGTTGAAAGAACATCCCGAATGGTACTTGCAATGCATCGGCAATTCTTTGACAATTCTTTGCAATTCTTTGACTTTTTTCTCAGGGCCTCGAACAGCAAGGTTGCGTTTTAAACTGATCACCCGGTATATATATATATATATATATATATATATATATATATATATATATATATATATAGAGAGAGAGAGAGAGAGAGAGAGAGAGAGAGAGATGCAGGCGAGTCACGCAACGTAATTTTTGAATGGTTGAAGTTATTGCAATGCAGTTTCACAAGGGCATGAGGGAATGTGGCTAATTGAAGTATGTATTTGATTCCATTTTATCACTTGTATTTTACGAGGTATTGTGGTAATCTTTTTTTTCAGATGGAACTATATATCTTTTTAGTCTATCAGGTTTAGTCACTTCAGGTTTTTATCTGTCCGATTTTGTGTGGAAAGACTCATATTCGAATCAATCTAGAATTGCACGTTCATTTCAGTTATAGCTAAATGCATGAAACGAAATATTAACTCAGTTGCTTCGTGACGGACATAAGCCCCTCATTACATTTCGTGCGGGTTTGTTCTCCGCACCCACCAACCTATCAGAGTGGCCCGCTGACGAATGAATGTGCAGTGTGCTATTATGAGTCCTGGAATGATATGCATGCGGCTGTGCTGTTGCTCCGAATGCCTCCGTCGGCCCCGCCTTTCCCATTGCACCCGCCCTTGAACATTGCGCAGAGTCTCGCCATAGGTATTAACTCGCGCAAAGAGATAATTCAACAAGTACAACTTTTCCTCATAGAAACAACTTTTCCCCATAAGAAACAACTTTTCCCCATAAGAAACAACTTTTCCCCATAGCACGTCATACACAGTTTTTAACTGCTTTTTTGACGTAAAATAAATAAACCGAAATAAATAAAGTAAAGCCACGCTGACTAAGCAAAATCGAGAGATAATCGATGCTACGTACAAACGGGAAAAGGATGCGGCAGAATATGGGATGCACAGGCAAGAACGCAACACAACTTTCTAGATTAGGAAGCCGTAACTTCGATTGACTACGCCGAAACCCATCACCACCGCCTGGATGAGTTAAAACGGGACTGACCGAAACAATGGCCCTCGGTTCGTAGAGGAATTCGCGGCCACGGGCAGTCTAACATAATGCGAGTCTCTCAAACTACTCCCTCACCCGTCCTGGCAAAGGAACTCTTGTTTTCACATTATCGGATAATGTACGCTTAGGCTTAACGAGAGGCTTAATGTTTCTTGCCAAGAAACAATTTCTCCTTTTTCTGTTGGTTTTATAGGCGGGATTGTGAGTACAATATCTTTCTTCTTGTTACGGAAACATAAGCGAACTCTTATTTTTCACATTTATTTTAATTATTTTAATATGGGGAGAAGTGCAATCTGTGTATGCTTTCTTGAGCTTTAGAATATCATATATGTACAGATTAAGTTGAATTATGAATACCATACAACGAGCGTTTATTGCAAAGATTAGTATGAAAAGGTAAGCTCCCGTGTCGGAATCGACCTACTGCCGGGAGAAAATAGAGAAATTGAGAATTTGAATAACTTAATTCCCCACGGGGCTTCAGAAAACGTGCACAGATAGTGAAGCTACATTTATGTCCAGATGCACAAAAAGGGGTCAATTTCAGGATTCGCAGGATCACAGGAACTGACCCAAAAAAACGAATCGAGTTGACGGGAGGGCACACAAACTGAAATGCATATTTATTAGAGGAATATTTAATCTATTTAAAATTATATATATATATATATATATATATATATATATATATATATACACACACACACACACACACACACACACACACACACACACACACCTCAACGAACTGCTGGCTATTATTCAGGAGTTGATGATCACAACAGTAGGAGCGAGTACGTAATATCTCAGTGAATTTTACCCATTTTACGCGAGTAGACTATACTTTCTCTACGACTTTGAACTACAAATATTTAGAACAAGCTTATAACTGATTTTTGCCCTCTGTGACCTGTCTTGTCGATACTAAATCAGTGCAGATATTCTAATTTAGCATCCAAATTCACTAATTCACTGATGAGGCAATACCTCACCGCTAGTCCCTGTACCTCAATGAAATGACGCTCTTATTCTTCTCAAATTCAAAAGTGCCGACTATAATTGCTTAGATCCTTTGATTCCTCTGCTAATAATTAAGCGTTGTTGAATTGAAACTTGTTCCTTCCAAAATTGCAGGTGCCGTACACATTTCATTCTCACTGTCACTGCTTTCAAGATTCATTTTATAATAAATGAGCAGTAGGAAGGCAATGGAAAAATTGTCAGTTAATAAAGATCGATTTGGTTTCGTTTTTTTGGTGTTTTCGGGCGCGTCAACTGCTTTGGTCATTAGTCCCGTTAGAGTAGTGCATGTTTCTTCTCCGGAGATGGCGGTGGTCTTCCCCCGCTGGATGGCGAGATCCGGTGCCGACCTACCGTGGGCTAGTGGGGTTTCCCCCTAACCAGGACTCTCCCACCAGCAGGGCACCGCCCCAGCCGGGACAAGCTCTAAGCTCCCGACCGCTCTCCCGGAAAATGTGGTAGTGTAGTGCATGTGAGTGTAAGTGTGTATGTAAGGGGGAGAGTATAGGACAAGGAAGAGGAAGGACAGATCGCGCGCGGTCCGTGGCCCGTTTGGTAGGGTACTGCTCCGGCATTCGCCTGGTGTTGATCGGAGAAACCACGGAAAACTACCGATCAGAGTAGCCGGTTAATAAAGAAAAGTTTGCAAGAATCACCTGCGTAAGATCGCACTATACTTATTCGCACTATACTTTTCTGTAATCTAAACGTCCGGGAGCGTGTGAACGTATTTCTACAACATATTATGCAATCGTAGGCGGGAACGAAATATTCAACGAGCTATATGAAAGCTGTCTGAATTTGAAAGAATTTTAAACGCGTAGTTCAATGTATTTGGCATTGAGTCGATTGTACGGCTTTGCCGGCTAGCAAATAGTGGCGCCCATGCCTGGGACTAGTTTAATTCCCTGGCATGGGGATAAGTGAGAGACATGTGGCGAACATGACCTATTCTCTTCACCTTAACTAGCAAACTCCGCCTACTTAAGCTTTTTCCCCGTCACACAGCTACAGAACCTGAGTCGATTTTAAAAGAAAGCTATAACTCTATTTTTGCCTCGGTCGGTAATCGATTCCGGGACCACTTTACGGGAAGCTAGCATCCTGCTCATGAGCCATATCAGAGGATTAAGTTATGGTTCAATTAATTTAATGGTCCAACAAACATTACGCACAATATCTCGAGAGAAGAACGAAGTTTGTGGTGCTCTTTTAAAAGCATTCCCATTTCAATTTGTTCAAAATGTCCTCGTCCTCCTCTGTTTCTAGAATTAATTATTATACTTCTCGTAAATTGTGCCTCGTCTGCAAGTAATATCTGCCTGCAAATATCAGGTCTTTGAAGAAGCCAGGTACAAAACTACTCTGAAGATTCTCTATCTTGTGATTGTAAGAGTTGCACATTGCAAAAATTGTAAGGATACAAACCTTCATTGTAAAGGGGTGACCAATTCTTTGAACTAATTTAATTATTAAAATACATTGTTACCCAGTAACACGGTCACAATTTGGATAGCTGTGCGTCTGCGGAACATATTCTCTGAGCGTACGTGCATCCAACAAGGTGACGGGCAAGGTGACCATTATATACATAGAATGAGCGATAATCGCGCTCAAGAAAACTGTTCAAAGGGTTGGTTGTCTCGGTAGCTTAGGGGTTAGGGCAGCTGGGCGTAAACCAGAAGGCCCGGGTTTGAATCCCGGTCGGGGTGACCAATTCTTTGAACTAATTTAATTGTAAAGGAATTTCCGTACTGCACTCTTTCCCTCACCCAGTCTAGGAGATATTTTTCTTGCACTGGTTAGTGGATTTTCCTCTGCTTTTATCACAAGGTCGCTTTGCTGTTCTGAAGCTGGAGAAGGACGCGTTCGGAGGTCGGAGATAATGAACCAGTATCTCGCATCCTCCTGAAGGTGTTAATGAAGACATGTGAAGGTGCGGGCACTGCGTTTCGAAAACTGGCCCGACATTTGAAGGTACAAATCGCTCCGAGGTTTCGGTACATCACTGACTATCTGGACCATGACAGTCTTTTCGAGAAGTCAGTTGACAGTTATTGCTTCAAATTTAATTGTGTAAATTTCCATTTCCTCTACTACCGCAAAGAACTGATCCATTAAGGTGTAATAATCTTTCAGTTTTTAAATTTTCATTTGACAGTAAACTTAAACATTTTGAATCGAAAGTATCTTCATTTTAGAATCTGTTTACTTAAAAGGTCAGTGATTTCATTAACTTTGTACGTTTAGGTTCGCAGATTTAACTGACAAAGGTTATTGTTCATTAAAAGAGCTGTCTTTCCGTAAAAGAGAATTGCACACTTATAGAGACATTCATATTTCACATTGCTACAAACACAAATGACTGAATGATTTAATATAACAGCAGAAAACTAAAACAAGGAAAGAATTCACAAATGAAATATATTCTTGCCACTTGGGGGAAATGTTTATAAAAGACTGAATTTAAAAAGAAAACAACCATGAAATAGTAGTTAGTAGTAAAGTATATAACCATTCTTGGGTTTTCCTAACTTGGCATCCGAGGGTATTATCTTCAAGATGGAATAAGGCACGACTTTTTGCGTCTTTCTCGGTCTTGCCGATAGAGTCGCACGGTCGCAATCTTCCAAGAGGACCAAGAAAGACGCAAAAGTGGCTAATTACATCTCGAAGATAGTACCCTCAGATGCCACGTTAAAAAACAAGTATAATATTCAAATCTCGAATGTTTGATAGAACAAATATCTTTTTGTATGTAGCCACTTTTCCATGCGTTGCACCGCTTTGACTTGTACACCCATTTCTGAATTTGAAGGGGAAATACGAGGGGGTTCAGGGGAAGTTGCCCGTGCTTACAGGAGCGCCGGACGGGCAAGTAGGTTGCGCCGACGCGTTTTGACGCGGCTGATCTAAGTTTTAAGAAAAATTTCATTAAAAACTAGTGAGAATGCGCGGAATAATTTTCAGTTCACCATCAGGAGGCTGAGACGCGTCGAATAACATCTCATTTGTCTCGATAGTGAATGGGGCTAACCCGGAGTGACAGAATGCAGGTTACTCGAATATTACGTAAGGTTTACTAAGATTTTTTAAAAAGTACATGACGTCATTTAAAGATTTTTTTAAAATTCTGTAACGTTTTTGTAAAAACGTTCTCTCAATAATTTATTGGCGTCGAACGTGGAGTAATCTTCCGTAATTAAAGTATCTTATTGATCTCGGAAACCTCACAATTAGACATTACGCCTGAAGTATTTACCGTAAGTTTCAGCTAAAAAGCTTTTAATCGGACAGAGTTATGCGTGAGACATCCATTTATATAGACATCCCCATTTTATGGTGCAAAATTGCGAGTATCTCCTCTTCACTTGCACCATTCGTAATCACCTTTAGAACAGCTCTAACAGGCTTTGCTCACGAAGCGTGTGCAAAGTTCCAGATCAGAAGAACCTTAAAAGCGGATTTTACGATCGAAAACTTGGTATTGTATTAATGAAGTGTTTACAATTATTTTCATATGTAACTAGTGGTGCTAAAACAGCACTACTTTCTCGCCCGTACATTCACGCAAAATTTCGCGAAAAGTATTCAAAATTTTCCAAAGATTGTACATGATCTTATTTCAAAATCTATCTTTAAGAACAGATTTCGTTAAGAGAAAAATCTGTAGCCCTTTTTTTGAAAATTTGGAAAATGCCCCAGGGGCTTCAAGTACTCCCCCTCCAAAAAATTAAAATATCGGTTTCAAATTCCGCGACATTAGCCAGATCGAATATGTAATATCAATCTTGGAGAAAATCGGCTGAATGGTTTAGCCGCTAGCGATGTTCACAGACGGAAGGTCAGACGTTTTACTTTCTCTCTACTGCGTAAGCGGTAGCGAGAAAATAGAATATCTTTATACACGCATTGTTCTTTTGAAATGTTAATTTTTTGCTATTTTCTTAAATGCACAAAAGTTTACCGAAAATTGTACATGTAACATATTTATAATCGTACTTTGCTCTATTCCACGAAGAAAAAAATTGAAGTAGTTTTTGAGAAAATAATCGTTTAAAAGCAAAATTAGGCAAAAACTACACAAATTTTCCAAATATTGAAATTCTTGAAAGACGTGTTCGAAGAACAGGCTTCATTAAGGAAACATATCTTATTTTCAATATTGTAATTGTGAAAAGACGCTGAAAATATTTTACTTTTGTAGTTTTCGAATATTCAGCGAGTTCAACGAAAATGAAAATATGTTCTAAAGAGTTCACGGAAAGTACACACAGAAATAAAAAAGTTTCAAATTCGCAAGTCCTCAGAGCCAGAGCGATCGAGAGTATGAATTTTGTAGAAAATCGCCCGAAAGCTTTAAGTGCTAGCGTTGACCACACAGACTGTCGTTTTGCCGTCAATTTTCCGTTATCAAGGACCCGCAAAACTTGAATTCTCCCTACTCAACGTGTGGTAGGAAGTAATTTACTTACTACATATAGTAATCATATTATAACGGCATAGCATCATATAGTTATAAAGTATAGTATCATAAACATATAGTAATCATACTACATCTATAAATCATTACATACAAGATTCAGCCACCTTTTCGATATCAGGGCCCCACAATACGAGTTTTTCTGCTGGAAAATCGCCGTTTTCGCAACAACATTACAATACTTACTTTATATTACATAAGTAGTATGCCAAGAAGTAACAATGAATAATAATGCTATAGTTTATTAGAATAAATATATTGTTGACACAACACTAGTTATAATACAAATATTATGGCAAATACATGTTAATTATTATTGCTAATCGACGGTGACACTCATCCATCACGCAAATTTGCGATGGAAGACCAGGCAAAGAAGTCGAAGGAGAAAATTAATTTCTCCTGCAATGGCCAATGTATTAATGCTATTCATGAGAAAATGATTTCTATTTTTAACAAAAAAATTGATGAATTTTCAGATATTTCGGTGAACTGTAAAATGTTACGTATGTAAGAACTGCGTTTCACATGTTCATAATCATATTGTTTGCTCTCATCCAAACGCCTCTAAAATAACGGACAATGAGCGATAATCACACACGCAGATGAGTCGGCTTACGTCACCCAAAATGATTTATGGAAGATATTCGGTACAGTGACGAGGCGTTGCGTTTTTGCGTAATCATCCTTAGATTTGCCCACTGTCTGTGTCTCTATTTCCGAAGCGACGGGGAGAGGAGAGGAGGAGTGTCGCAATATCGTCAGCAGTTCTGTTTTATAAATGTTCAAAATCACGCTCATTTGTGTTTTTTCTTTCTTTTTTAAACTGTTAGGAGAATCCCGTAGTCAACAACTATTTTGTACTGTCACTGTCTCTAGAGCAACGCACGTATCTGTGACGAGGCGTGGCTTTTTTGCGTGGTCATCGCTAGATTTGCCCAGTGTGTGTAACTCTCTTTCTAAATAGGTGGAGGGGGAGAGGTGACGCAACATCGTAAGGTGTCCTGTTTTTTAAATGCTCAAAATCATGCTAATTTTTATAATTTCTTTTTATTTATTAAAATAAGTCTCCTGGGCTCCTTCATATATTGATATTCTTTGAACTAATTTCATTATTAAAATACATTGGTACTCAGTAACATGTTATTGTTATTAAATATATCGCAATTATATATATATATATATATATATATATATATATATATATATATATATATATATATATAAAATTGAATAATTGCTCGTGAAAACTGTTCGTTAACCAGTTACTGGGCGTAAACCAGAAGGCCCGGGTTCGAATCCCGGTCGTGGCGACAAATTCTTTGGACTAATTTAAATATTGATGTTGCTTTACAAATGAAAAGGTCACTAGCACAAGGTGCTAACTGATATACACCCAATTTTATAGGATCCACAAAAAACGTTTAACTATCAAAATATTGATAATTCTGCACTGGTTTTGTGTCTAAATGGTTTTTATTTGCTTTACTGTGTGTACAACATCAGCATTGCTACCTTTGAAAAAGGCTATTACAGCTTATTGGTCATTTCAGGAACAATCTAGTAGCTATATGAGGTGCTGTATGCACCAGTTAGCACCTTTTGACATCTGACAGACACAGTAAATAAAATAAAATCTGTGTTGGAATACTCAATGAATTTGGAAGTGATTGAATATTTACGTGAATGAATACGTTTATTGTTATACACTACATATCAATCAAGCAATAGACACTAACTTGTCAAGTCAACATAATGGACGCCAGTTCAAAGCAACTTTAGTACAAGGGACATTCTTGTAACGTGTTCGCTAGTTTCGTTTAATGCTCTTGGTGTGCAGCAGGGGGGATCCATCCGATTATTTTGGTGGGAGTCATCATAGATTTTTCTTAAATAATAAACATATCTGTTATTATATTGTATATTGTTTTTGTAGAGTATATATGGTACTACACAATATGATTGTTTAAATAATTACATGATAAATTCCATTCCAGGTCCCATAAATAAATATTTAAAGCAATTTTGTCAAGTAAAAGAAGGTAACGAATGAAAACTGAAGGCCTTGGCAGGGCCCCCTGCCCCCTTCTTTTATTTATTTATTTTACGTCAAAAAAACAGTTATAAACTGCGTATGACGTGCTATGGGGAAAAGTGAAATGTGTGCACATTTTCAAAATTCTGTGATCCCTACACTAAGTCATATACTACTTAAATTTTGAAATAATAAATTTTAATTAAAGAGAAAAAAATTTTAATTTTAAAGGAGAAAAAAAAAAACTCCCAGTAATAAAATCTATTTTCAAAAAAATAAATTTGAATTTTGAAAGGGAGAAAAAAAAAAAACTCCCATGTAATAAAATCTATTTTCAAGATAAATAGCAATAAATTTTGAATTTTGAAAGGGAGAAAAAAAAAAATCCCATGTAATAAAATCTATATTCAAAGATAAATAAGCAATAAATTTTGGCTCTTATTACTTCCTGCCGCGACAACATGGAAACGATAATTTGAATAATTGTATTTCCCACTGAATTCTAGAAGATGTGCACAGAAAATGAAGTTACATTTATGTCCAGAAGCAAAACAAGGGCCATCTCAGCATTTGCTCAATGGATCAGGGAAACTGGACGAAAAACCTGATCGAGATGGGGGTCAATGACCCGGAAGCTGTAGTACAATAGTTGTTACAGGTTGTTTATACTCATTTATACAGTCCAAATGGTAAATAATGCATTATGTATCATTGTTAAAATTAATGTTACTTTTCTTGTGATGCTCAGTATAGTCTCTAATTGTATAGAAACAGTTATGCAGCAGAAACGATTTCACTTGGGATTTAAACTTTTCTTTTGAATTTAATCGTTTAATGTCATCTGGCAAAGTGTTGTAAAATAATGTACATGTATTGTATGTGAATTTTTTGTAATGAGCTGTTGATACTGTAACTTGATGAATATGATTTCTACGTCGAGTGTTATAGTAATAGACTTCGGCATTTTCTGAAAATATATTCCCGCCCTTGAGCAAGTCATTTTTACAAAACCACTGATTCGTAAATAAAAGAATATTATGCCATATCTCTAGATTAATGAAGAGGGCTTACATGAACACGTGGGTGGGATTTGGTTATTATTCGTACAATTCGTTTTGTAATCTAAAAGTCTGGGAGCTATAAGATGTATTTCCCCAGAATATTATGCCATATCTCAGGCGGGAATGAACATTCGCGAAGTATACACAACGAGCAGTATGAAGGCTGATTGAATTTGCAAGAATTCTGAACGCGTAGCATAATGAACTTAATTTTGTGTTCAATTCGTTTAAATGGATATTCCATTTAAGGTTTGACTGAATTGAGAGACCTAAAAATTTTGTTGCCTTAACATCAGTCAATGGTACACTGTTCATTTTCAATGGAGCACAGAAGCGTTCATTTGAAATGGAAAACTGCATTAAAACCGTTTTCTTTTCGTTTACTATTAATTTGTTATTTCGGAACCAATTTGAAACATCTGATATTGTACTATTTACGGTTTCTTTTTTGCAAAGGATGTTCGTATCATCCGCAAAGAGAACCGTTCTTCCGTTTCGAATCGTCGAGGGCATATCGTTTACGTAAAGTAGGAACAGAATAGGGCCTAAAATCGATCCTTGAGGAACTCCACATGCAACGGGCAAAGAGTCGGAAAGGTGCGTACGTAATGTTCCATCATTCCAGTAAGGTATTTCAACTCTCTGAGATCGTTGTTTAAGGTACGAACATAACCAATCTAGAGCAATACCACGAATTCCATATGATGGTAATTTTGAAAGTAAAATGTCATGATCAATGGCGTCAAAAGCTTTTGAGAGATCTAAAAATAATCCAATAGGTGCCTCGTTTTGATCCAATGATGAGGCGACATCTTTAAGAAAAGAAAATATGGCTGTTTCCGTTGATTTTGATTTTCTAAATCCATGTTGGCAATCTGAAAGCGCGTCGTGTTTAGTGAGAAAGGTTTCCATTCGTACGTAAAAGGTCTCTCAATATTTTTGAAAAACTGATAGAAGAGAAATGGGCCGATAATTTTGAATTTCATTTTTGTTGCCTTTTTGAAAAGCGGCTTAATTTTAGCTGTTTTGAAAATATCTGAAACGTTCCAGTGCATAAAGATGCATTAAATATGTGAGTTAACGGGTGTATAATGGCATACGCACAAGTCTTTAACAAAGAATCCGGGAATTCATCTAAACCGGACGAATATTTATTTTTTAGTTTACCGATTATTTTGAGAATTTCATAGGAAGAAGTTTCGGAAACGAACATTGTGTCTAAAATTTTGGGTGAACTGTCTGTTTTGAATTTTGTGCCTGAAGACCCTTAGTGAGATCGGCAGCAATTCTCGAAAAGTATTGGTTAAAGAGATTAGCCACTGTTGCCGGATCGTTCACATTTATATCGTTATATTTTAAAACAACATTCTCTACGGGGTTTCTAGTTGATTTGGTAGTATTTTTTATTATATTCCACATTGCTTTTGTTTTATTACTTGAGTTCAAAATATCCTGATCGTTTTTCATGATTTTAGCCTGCCTTATGACTTTTCGTAACAATGTTTTGTATTTTTTAAAGTAGATAAGGAAATCTTGAGATACGTAATGACGTTTAGAAATAAAGTAGAGAGTACGTTTATTTTACACGATGTTCTAATTCCTTTTGTGATCCAAGTATTACTTTTTCGTGAAATGTTTAATTTTCTCTTTTTAATAGGAAAGCATGCGTTAAAGAGAAATGAAAGCTTTGAGAAAAATAAATTATATTTTTCATTTGTGTCAATAGCGTTATAAACTGCCTCCCATGATTCTTTCAGCAAGTAATCCGTAAATAACTTTATGTTAACTGCAGTAAATGCTCTGCACATGCGTGTTATTTTTAATGTGTCAGTATTCATGTTATTAGTAATTGTAAGAATTTGTGCATCGTGGTCACTGTAACCTAGATTATTCGTTATTATTTCATATCTAGTTGTGGTTTTGTTAATTATAATTTGATCTATTGCTGTTTGTGATTTAAGAGTATTCCGTGTAGGTACGTTCACTGTAATATCTAAATTAAAAGAATGAATTAAATTGAGAAACTGCTCTTTTCGTGGATTCGCTCAGATAATCAATATTGAAGTCTCCACATACAACAATGGATTTAAAGAGAGATTACTAATTTTGTTCAGAGTTATCTCTAGACTTTCTAAGAAATTGAAATAATCTAAAGCTTGCTTTGTTGGAGGTCTGTAGATGCATAGATAGTAGAAGTAAGATAATTTTGAGCGTAGTAAGATGTACAACTGTTATTTCAAAAACTTTTTCAACTGCATATAAATTGAATTCTTACAAGAAGGTAGAATCAATGTTATTTCTTACATAAATACTCGAACCTCCGTAAGCAGGGCCTTTATTTGATTCCCTTGGTCTACAATAAGATCCTGCAAGGTAAAAGCTAGGAATTTGGAGTGTGTTTAGATCATTATGAGATAACCAATGTTCTGTAAAGCAAAGAACATCTATTTGACTGAGATCACACTCTAATGCTGCCTCGATAAATTCAATTTTATTTGAAAGAGATTGCACATTATGATGCATTATTTGAATCTTTTGCACGTACCTACACGGATGCTTTTCTGCTGCATCTGACTGTAGTTGCTATTTATTTATCTCATTTTTACCTCGAGTGCGTGGTCGAAGGAAGTATCGTGTCCCAGCAGTGTTAGGAGGTGAGGAAGGAGGGGTTACAGATGTAGGGGAATGAATAATGGGAGAGGTAGTACAAGGATTAGGTTCAGGGATAAGGTAATTGGGTCCAAAGGGGTTCCGGAGGATGGAAGAGAACTAGGAGATGTAGGTGGGGATGAATCATGGATAGGATACTGCTGAGGTGTAAGGATGTGTTTGGCAAGTTCGCTACCGAGTGCATGTTTTCCGACAAGTTTCAAGTGAAGACCATGCCGGGTGAAGTGTTTTCTGAGAGAAAGTTAAGCTCAAATAATTTAACATGTGTGCCTCTCAGATGCAGTTTTAATTTGTTGTTTGCGTGTCTAATTTCTTTGCACAGTGTTGGTTTGTTGTACCAGAAGGGCAGAGTCGAGATTACAATGTTCGTGTTTTGGGCGGCACGTTGTAGTTTGTCAACATGTTGCTCAGGTGTAAAGTGACCACCCAAATTGATGTCATTCTGCCCTTCTATGATGATGACTGTATCCCGTTTGGTGAGAGTTTTTGTGTAGGTGTCCAATTCACTGATCACGTCGGCAAACCTCCCGTTAGGTTTAAACACACACATGACAGAGAAATTGGATGGGAGTTTCCCACTGAGCAGGGAGGAGATTTGTCGCCCATGGCTATCTGCTAAAATAAGTACCTTTTTGGTGGGCTCAGTAGAAGTGTCCTTGTTTACTTGTGGGCCAGGTTGCGCAACTCTACGTGTCTTTGTTTCTTTGCGCTTGCTAGCCTGTTTGCGTCGGTTTGTGGGTGGACGTGTCGATGATGGGAGGGGGTAGTGAGGATTGGGAAGGCATGGAAAATCATTGTCATAATCTAACACAGCAAATCTGTTTTGAGTCATGATTGGTTGTGATGATTGTGTTTTTGCTTTCCCTTCCCAATTGAATCAGTCACTGATGTGCAGTACCCACGGCAGATAGCACCTTTTGCATCTTACCGTAATTGGAGGTGTTTTCGCTTGAACTGCGTCCCCCTTGTAGTTTTTATACTATTTTTCAGCGTCTTTGAGCATTCTTCACCCTTTGCCAACCATCATCATTTACCTGCTTTTTTTACCTTTATTCATGCATTTTAGGATGTTTGTTTCGGGTGGTGTGAGCCTTGTCTGCCATTTTTATGCAGATGGCACCTTCTGCATCTAATGTCATCCTTCGAAAATAATGCTTTGTATTACTACAAAGTGTACGCTCACGAGATTGCACCAGCGACGTAATTCCTTGCATACAACCGTTCTACATTGAAATGTTACTTTCGGCGAAAGTGTCAGCACCTTTTGCTGGTGACTCCTTCAGATGTTTGACTTCACTGCAAAACTAAAATTCCAATAAAACTTGAAATGAAATAATTATTTTAACCTTTTGTGGTATTCGATTATCAGTCATTGTAATCAGTGCTTGTAAGAAAGCGCGCCTCTTCCACGCAAAAAAAGGAAAAATGAGCCTACAGTCGACAGAGCAGTCGCTGCCATTTCAGTATTCCACACATCGAAAACATCTGGCGGGCGTTGTATCCAAGCTATCAGGAGCCGAACTCTTCCACCCACGAGTCGAAACGCTGGCCTGTAAAAAACCCGTTGAGTGACATACGATCGGAAGTTGTGTCCATGCCCACGTGCTGTAACTCTCATTGTAGAACCTAACACATCACGAGTCAGAGCTGGGAACACTCTCCGACTCACCGGAATCTTTCGCGACAGCTCTACCAAACTATGTATCGTCGAACTTTCAAATGCAGACGAAGCCAAAAAAGAAACAAGCACGTTACAAATGTGAGTAGAACTGCAGTTCTACTCACCTGTACAATGCTCTCGATGTGCACATTCATTTAGATTCTAAATTAATTAAATTCGCAACAAGATAACTGTATTTCATTTCTTTTCTAAACCAATGAGTGACGTTTGAAAGAAGTCATCTCACTTATGTATTGGCATTATTAATATATTACTTTCTCGTTGAATTAAATTGAAATTATAATTATATGATTTACTATTATGATTTATTAATCGTATATGAAATAGTATTATGTGACAAATTAAATGAAATAACAAAATTAATCAAACAAATAATAGTTCGATGTGATCCTGGAACCACTTCATACGGCCCTGAAATGTCATCGTGTTCTCTCTTTTTAACCTATGTTCCATGTGTTTTGTTTTGCGTCGCCCTAAAGTAAAGAGTGAAGTCTGCACCATTAATGAGTTAAGGAAGTTGATATTATGTAGAGTTTTAAAACATTGACATCAAAAATAAATTATTTGAACTTCTACTTGACATTATGTAAATATCAAATGTAAGTATACAATATTTCCTCTTTTGTATGTAAAAAATATAATAAAAATGTTGCACAAAATACGCAAAAACTATGAATTTGTTACTATATTAAGAAATCATTGCATGATTTTTGTTAAAAGACAAAATTTTGTTCAATGTATCAACTAGTGCGGGCCCCTTCTTGGTGGAGGCCCGAGGGCTGCCAGCCACTCTGCCCACCCTTAAATCCGGCCCTCATCCCTATGTCCGTGAACCCACTAGCACCTAACCCAAACGTAGGATTTTTTTCCAAAATGCCCTGCACTTCATTCTTAACTTCGGACACGCTATGGTTTATTGTTGCTCCACGACAACGCGCCTTCTCAGAAGTGACGTAAATCACAGGCTGCTGTGAACTGTGGCTTCGTGCAATTTAATCAGCCTCCATTTGTCCAGATTTCGCTCCCAGTGACTACTTTCTGTTTCGAAACATG
Source organism: Teleogryllus oceanicus (assembly GCA_964035755.1). Taxonomy (NCBI): domain Eukaryota; kingdom Metazoa; phylum Arthropoda; class Insecta; order Orthoptera; family Gryllidae; genus Teleogryllus; species Teleogryllus oceanicus. The sequence goes on from CAXIVR010000001.1 coordinate 4,531,523, forward strand.
AAAACATTTCTGTATAGGAGACGATTTCCTGACGATGAAGCAGTTAAGGGAGTTGTAATGGGGTATCTGAACAGTCGTCAGTCAAGATATTTCCTTCTATTCGGAGGCTTTTCGATCACTGGAGAGGAGACTAAATGGAACAAGTGGATTGAAGTCAAGAGGGACTTCATTGTAAAGTAATGAGGTGAGTTTCATTATAAAATTTCAAATTCACGCTCAGGTGGATAGCTTATTGAACACCCTCCGTACATTGTTAATGTGTACACGTTAAGAAAAGTCATTAGGTAGGCTAAAATCATGAAACACGATCAGGATATTTTGAACTCAAGTAATAAAACAAAAGCAATGTGGAATATAATAAAATATAGGACCAAATCAACTAGAAACCTTGTAGAGAATGTTGTTTAAAAAAATAACGATATAAATGTGAACGATCCGGCAACATCCTCTTTAACCAATATATTTCGAGAATTGCTGCCGATCTCACTAAGGGTCTTCAGCCACCAAAATTAATATCACACATTTCCCCCAAAATTTTAGACACGATGTTCGTTTCCGAAACTACTTCCTATGAAATTGTCAAAATAATCGGTAAACTAAAAATTAAATATTCAGCCGTTTTAGATGAATTCTCGGATTCTTTGTTAAAGACCTGTGCGTTTGCCATTATACACCCGTTAACTCACATATTTAATGCATTCTTATGCACCGGAACGTTTCCAGATATTTTCAAAACAGCTAAATTTATGCACCTCTTCAAAAAAGGCAACAAAAATGAAATTCAAAATTATCGGTCTATTTCTCTTTTATCACTTTTTTAAAAAATATTAGAGAGAATTTTTTTATGTACGAATAGAAACCTTTCTCAGTAAACACGACGCGCTTTCAGATTGCCAACGTGGATTTAGAAAATCAAAATCAACGGAAACAGCCATATTTTCTTTTCATAAAGATGTTGCCTCATCATTGGATCAAAACGAAGCACCTATTGGATTATTTTTAAATCTCTCAAAAGCTTTTGGCGTCATTGATCATGACATTTTACTTTCAAAATTACATTAATATGGAATCCGTGTTATTGCTCTAGATTGGTTATGTTCGTACCTTAAACAACGATCTCAGAGAGTTGAAATACGTTACTGGAATGATGGAACATTACGTACGCACCTTTCCGACTCTTTGCCCGTTGCATGTGGAGTTCCTCAAGGATCGATTTTAGGCCCTATTCTGTTCCTACTTTACGTAAACGATATGCCCTCGACGATTCGAAACGGAAGAACGGTTCTCTTTGCGGATGATACGAACAACCTTTGCAATAAAGACACCGTAAATAGTACAATATCAGATGTTTCAAATTGGTTCCGAAATAACAAATTAATAGTAAACGAAAAGAAAACGGTTTTAATGCAGTTTTCCATTTCAAATAAACAATTCTGTGCTCCATTGAAAATGAACAGTGTACCATTGACTGATGTTAAGGCAACAAACTTTTTAGGTCTCTCAATTCAGTCAAACCTTAAATGGAACGTCCATTTAAATGAATTGAACACAAAATTAAGTTCATTATGCTACGCGTTCAGAATTCTTGCAAATTCAGTCAGCCTTCATACTGCTCGTTGTGTATACTTCGCGAATGTTCATTCCCGCCTGAGATATGGCATAATATTCTGGGGGAATACATCTTATAGCTCCCAGACTTTTGGATTACAAGCACATTACACTTTGCAAAAGTTTGCTCAGTTCTGGAAAACAGAACAATACTAATTCATTACAGGACTAACAATTTAATTTTGACCAGTAGTGTCTAGTCTACAAAATAAGAATTACATTAGTAGACAGGAATCTTGTTCTTTGGACTTATCCAACATTTCTTGGTTGTTTGGAAGCAAAATTTATTTATTTAAAGTATTTATAGGCAACTACTCTGACAACTCTGACTCAACAATGACATCTGATGAAGCCCAAATCGGTGATCGTCTAATTGTTCATTTTGACATAATTCTTTTGCATATCGACAAATAACTATAATAATTCCATGCGAGTAGCTGATTTGTTGTTGTTGTTGTTGTTGTTGTTGTTGTAGTACTAGTTTATGTGCAAAAGAAGTAAAAGGGAGAACAACAATCTTGTAATATTAAAATATTACTAGAGTGGGTAGGTTCCATATTTTGGGGTAATTAACACTTCATTGAGAGTTAAAAATATAAAGTCTGTGACCAGTAGCGGTAGCTGTGCATCAACTGTCACTGCAGCGCCTCTAACCGCGAGGTCCTAGGTTCGAGTCCTGACAGCGGCAGGATTTTCGACACTAGCTATTCAGCTAGGTCGAATTCAGCTGCTGTCTGGAGGAGAATTCTAGGGGCCGGCTGCTCCGATCGGTAGTTTTCCGTGGTTTCTCCGATCAACAGGCGAATGCCGGAGCAGTACCTTACCAAACGGGCCACGGACCACGCGCGATCTGTCCTTCCTCTTCCTTGTCCTATCCTCTCTCCTTACACACACACACACACACACACTTACACTAACATGCACTACACTACCACATATTCCGGGTGACCGGTCGGAAGCTTAGAGCTTGTCCCGACTGGGGCGGTGCCCCGTTGTGGGAGAGTCCTGGTTAGGGGGAAACCCCTCTAGCCGACGGTAGGTCGGCGCCGGATCTCGCCATCCAGCGGGGGAAGATCACCGCCATCTCCCGAGAAAAAACATGCACTACACTAACGGGACTAATGACCGAAGCAGTTGATGCGCCCGGAAACACGAAAAAATCAATCAATCAACAATGTCTGTGGGTCAGAGGGTTCTATGGTGTCCTTCCTCATTGAAGAGATTATTGTATTTTCATGTAGAGATATGAATGTTGGGTTATGTGAATGCATTCTCTGGAACTGTGTTTCAGGTACCACTAACATGATTACACTGATAGATCACAGATCTTGTGTGTTGTAGATTTGTACCTTAATTTCATAAGTTTCATACTGTGTCTCTATAGTTGGGGATTTTTGAGTGATGAAAGCTGTTGTTTAGGGGTATGTTGTAATGCCTGTGTTTTTATTCTTCAATCATGTCTGCCTGTAATTTCCTAACAACAAGTATTGGTAGCCTGAGTTTGGCTACCAACACTTGTTAAACTAACAACACAATTATTTGTTTTCAGGATGGAATTATATGTTGCTCTTCTTTGAATGTTCTCCAGGAGGTTCATGCCTTCAACAATGTGAAGGTTTGAAATATTAGTGTCAAATTTAATGTTTGGGAGAATATAAATCTTATAAATCAAGGACATCATCTTTTATTGTACTGAAAGCTTTTTGGTTTGTGTATATTACAACTATTTGCTTTCGGGGAGATATACATTATGTTATGTGCCCATTTTAGGTCACTCAATATCATGATTCCCAGATCTTTTATAACCTACCACATTTTCTTCATCTAAGAAGTATCTCTTGGGATTAGATTTCCCTATTTGGATAACCAAATATTTCAACAGTTCAGAGATAGCATCCAGGGATCCAATCTTTTGACCATTCATATTTTAAATTTAATTCATCTTGGAGAAGGTTTCGTTCACAAGAGGGTTGGGATAGAGTTTTGGTATCATCTGCACTTGCATCTTGACTGGAGATTGCAGTCCTTTTGGTAAGTCACTAATATACAATATAAATAATATTGGTCCCAATACCGGGCCTGATGGAACTCCACTGTTGATTCTCTTCTCCAATTCTCACGCAGAAGTTCCAATTCTCCAGAAAAGATTGCACCCAAGATAGTAGCTTTCCCCTTATGCTGAGAATAGAAAATTTACAAATCAGCCAACAAAGTGGTATCTTATCAAAATCTTTAGAGAAGTCCAGGTAGATGATGTCTGTTAGGTTACCATTATGTAAATCTGTTATCCTACAATGAAGTCAAGATAACAGATTTGTTTTCATAGATCTACCTGATATGGTACTGTGCCACTGTTGGGGAATATGTCCAGCTCTCAAAACGAAGTTGAGTATTTCATTCACCAGAATCTGCTCCAAACCTTGCATATCAAACTGGTCTGGTGTCTGCAGTTGCTGGGGTCCAGTTTACTGCATTTTTTGAAGATGGAAATTATCTCAGCTCTTTTCAAGCCTGATGGAAATATAGTTCTCTGGTACATTCTTTCAGAACAAGTTGTGGAATGTATAACAGATGGCTGTACAATAGAGAAGTTTGGGTTTAATGATCTTAGGATATTAGAGATGTTTGCAACTTGAAAATCAATTTATCAATGCCTTCCAGTGTTTCTTCAGTAGAGGGTGAAGATATAAGTGGGATGGGATCCTTAGGTTCTGACATAAAAGTTCTGAAAGCAGGTTGCAAAGATTTCAGCGATCTCTCTTGCGTCTGAAACTATGAATTAAAAAAGACTGCTAATACAACCTAATATGCATTTGTTTTGAATGCTCTGATTGACCACATGCTCTTTCTACATTTTTGGTCAACAAAACACATAAAATTGCCCTTAAGCATTTCATAACAGTAAAAGGTCTTAATATCAAATGTAACTTAACATCCACCTGTTCATTAGATTCCATTGTCAACCATAGACTAAACTGTGCTTTGGAGCTGTTCATTTTGGTACAATTCAAATTAGAATAAAATGCAAAATTAATGTTTAAAAGCACTGTGCTAAACTACTTGTTTTATATAATAATAATAATAATTATTATATTATTATTATAATTATAATATTATTATATATTAATAATATAATAATAATAATAATAATTATTATTATTATAATTATTATTATTATTCTATATTTTCATAATAAAAAATACTTTTGGCATAAGCAAGTGTGAGCGTGCTGCTCATTTCTTCCAATATCTGACACACACAACACTATCTTGTATCAGTTATATAAATGAAATTCTTTCATTGGAATTTCATTTTCATATCAAATAAAAGCTAGATGCAATCAGCATTTAATTTACAGACCAATAGAATTTGAACGCCAGGAAAGGGCAAGCAAAATTTGAAAGTGAGCAATGTGCTCATCTCTTGATCTACCATAGGCTAATATCTATATGACAGGGTATTCCAATTTGAAATATATCAATCACATCAGGATGCTTTGTGATACAAGGATGCCACATTTGCTAGTGATGTATAGGTCTATTACAACAATAATAATAATAATAGCAATTGTACAGTAGAAATGTAATTAAGGTAAAAATCTATTTATATAAAATTTCTACTTCATTTATGCATAAATAATTACATCAACATACAAATATATTCATTTTGTTCACAAACACTGACTTTATGTTACTGCATACAAATAAATAAAAAAAAAGAAAATACAATTATTTTTGAACATTCAAAACTATATGAACAAAAATTAATCACATTAGGTGTGAAAAACAAACATATAACAGTATTCAAAAGTGCATAATATACAACAATTTTTATTTCCGTAATTTCTAAATATCAAATTTTTACTGTTGTTTTAATTGGTATAATCCAATTGCTTTAAGATGTGGATTATTTATATTTATAATAATAAATGTAAAGAAAAGGTATGTATTCACTTTTATTCATTTTACTGCAATAAGATTAAAAGAATTGTATTTACAATAATTTTGGGATCCACAAAAAGAAAACTGAAGGAATGGTTTTAAGACATTTTGAAATTGCTTCTGGACATGTGTAGCTTTATTATGTGTAAATTGTTTAGCTCTCCATTTGCTAGATACAGGGGGAGTCGAGAAGGAAGTGTTATTTGGGAGCAGTACTGTCCATTCACATTTATATGTCCGCTGATGCAAATATGTATCCTATTACTAGGTATTGAAAATTCATAATTATTATTAATTTATATTTAACTACTTTTGATAATAAATAAATTTAAAAACATCAAGACAGAGATGGAAACCAATATCATCAGTAAAAAGAAACTGTGTGGCAAATTAAGCAAAGGAGGACAAAAACATGTAACTGTGCAAATGGAAACTGTGTGACAAGCAACATCCTGACCAGAGAATTTTAGTAAGGAAACTTCATAAAAAATTTTCAAGTCAAGAAATTAAATTGACATTGCACTGAATGGCATGTGTTAACTCTTGTAACCTTCTTTGTTGTGAATATATTAAGAAATGAAAGGATGTTGATCTTCTTCCAAAATTCAAAATATCAATTAAAAAATTTTGTTTTGCAAATTAATAATCTGAAAAGGTAGATTAAGAATGAACAGTATGCATATCTTTATAAGAGGCATGAAAATCTTATATATCGAGGAATGGAAGCGAAAAACCCCTTTCTCTTAGAAGAACTATTTTATCCAATCAATGAGCATATATTTTAGCAAAAATGTGGTTGTTGCTTTATGTGAAAGGGACTGAAACCATATTGTATGAAACATATTGTTAAAATAAATATTCCAAATGAATTTCACATACATTGATCATGTCGGTATTTTAATTAAACCACTAATAAGAGTGCAATACCTATCTTTACAGAATTTACTTCCAAAAGTGCAAGCAGACATAGAAGTTACATTAATGACCAAGACCAAAATTATGATATCTACTGTTATGAACCCAACAATATTTGTACTAGACAAATAGATGCTAATATCTTATTATTGTAAAATACTTTTTGCTTGAAGTCTGTTCAGAATTTTAGTTAACACATTCATAATGTCACATAACTCTCAATGTCATATCTCTTAATGTATGTTAATAAGTTTTTGAATGTGTCTACTTATAACAAATATGCATCAAATATATTTTGTTATAAATCAAAAAAATGAATTACCTTCTATGAATACATTTTTATCACAGATTCTATAAAACCATCATTGTCTGTTTTTTTGTTTTTTTAAATAACTACATATATTTCTTTATCAATATTCATGCCATTTCCATATCTATTGTATAGAAGTCTACAGCATTTACAATAAAATTTCTTTAATTAAGATTGTTGAATAAGCTTGAAAATAAGAGATACTCATAATAAACACACATTTAGTTATTTACTTGAAAAATTAAATTTACTCTTGCCATTTTTGCTCTTTGAGGAGATAAACACTGGAAGCACGTTATACAAGGTAGCTCCAAGGCCTTTTCATTCTTTGGAGAGCCTTGTAAATTTACAGAATAAAAGCATTAAAATATTTTAATTAATTTTTTCCAAAATCAATATTTTCCATTTAACTTAAATATTGTTAACAATGAAAACTGTTTTAAAATTTTTGGCTGCAAGATTAAATTCAAACTATTTCTTCAGATATTAATTATTTCATAAATAATATCTTGAAACTTTTCAAGCAAGTAAATGTTCAATTTTGTTGATTGTATATAAACTTTTTATAAAGCTGATTTTTGTGTGAAAATAAATAATGTAAAATATATAGTAATCTAATTAACATTATTAATTTCTGATATATAAAGAAACGGTTCGCTAAAAGTTTATAAAATGCCTCCTAAATATTTTCTGGAGCCTTCCTTGTAATTCTTGTAAATTGCAATACATATCTAATACATTTCTGGAATTTTGATGACACTCTCAATCTTTAACAAAATAAATATTTTACAGTATTATATATTAATTAATAAATTTCTTCTACTTTAAAAGACCAAATCAAATTTACTTTCATTTAAAAATAAAGAAAATAAACTATATTTACATTAGATTAAACTTCTAGTATTCATGTAAATAATCACCTTTATTAATTGTTCATTTATATCCAACATTCATTTGTGTAATTGACCTCAATCTAACCACTTCTTTCACACATTATTTATTGTTTATGAACAAAAACATTTTTATATAAAAAAATATATTGCATTGAAAGTTTGTGATAATTTGTATACATCACTTCATTCCTCAAACAGAGAATGGTTTCTGTGTTGTTTTGATTTTTCAGTGTTGGTCACTTTCCTTCATCATATCCAAATTAAAATGAATTGTTGGCAAGCAACACTGATTGAAAATAAATGTATCTAATGAAAGACGCAAATGCAAGTCGTTTTAATTGCTGTGTAGTACAAACTACACTACCAAATAATACAATCCTGTTTTGGTCTTTCTATTTACACAAACAATAAACAAATTATTGAAATATTCACAATAAATGAAACATTAGTCATGAATACAATTGATGAATATGTATAGCATTGTACCTCTGGTGAAAAGGAGTAACATATCACTATCACTGTCACTGTCACTGTCACTGTCATGAACACTCTGGAACCATTCTAGTAATGAAAAAAAACCAGCAATACTTGAATTTAACCTGTGAGGTAGCTAGAAACAAATTGGTTCGATATCTTTAGAAGACGTTTGAGTGCTTCAAAAAACTCTTTAGTTAATTGTTATGTTTTCCTTTATCTTGAGGTAAATTTGAGGAATAAAAAGTTATTTTCCTATATTTCTAAAGAGATTATATTCTTCAGGCATCATGATACCTGAATTTCAAATGAGTACTTTAATGTTTATTAGAATTATCAACAATAAAGTAATAGGTAGTGAAAGCATCTTCACTATGAAAATTTGAAATAAATATTCATCTACCTATGATACATTCATCATGTCGCAAGACGCCACCGTAGGCCTATAAAACATATTGCCCTAAAAAGTACCAAAAGTCCACACAAAGCCATAACAGGAGACATAAGTGAGACATTTTGAATATCCAACATACGTAATATTACTTGAGGATCTTTGTAATGACAATAAACTTCATCACAATTTAAATGTTTGCGATCAAATCCAAATACAACTAAAACAAGTGCCACAACACCACACCGGAGAAAACTCATTTTCATGATTGCATTCATCAACCATGATATTTGATTGGCAAAATCAAATCCATACACAGCAAGTCCAAGAAATGGTGCTATGATTGCTGGTGCAGTTACACTACCAGTCTGAAAAGAGAAACATTGAATTAAATTGAAACAACTAAAAATGAAATACTAATACATTACACTTTACAACAGTTTTTTTTATTTTGGTGACTCAGTTCTTTTATGATTAGTTGATTCACTGTATTCTAAAATGAGGGAACATCAAACACATAATTTTCTGATTTGCTTTTTCGGCCAGGAATTTGATTTTATTCAATTTTAGTCCTTTTTTAAAATTTTGTATGAAAGAAATTATTAAATACAAATTAAAAGAGATTTAAAATTCACAGAATGAAATGTTATGTATAAAAATTCAATTGCAATTTTGTCAATTTTTAAACAGAGGTTTAAAAATATTCATATTTTGATGAATTATAAAAAGGTGGGAAAATTCTAGAATTTAAATAAGTACTTACAGTAACAGTTGCTGTTGAAGCTATAGCCAGACCCAAGCCTTCTGATGCAATAGATACCAGGATACCCACCATTGCAAAACAGGCAAATCGACCGCAGTCTACAGGAAGACCACTCATAAAATATACCATAGTTATAAATATCATGCTGAAAAATATCTGGAACAAGATATCATGCAATGAATTCATTATCACACAACAAAAAGGTTACAGTTCAAAAAGCAGTAAAATTGAAAATGACATGAAAATCCCTCTTGATAGTTAAGCCTTTGTAAATGAGAAAATTGTTATGGGTAATCGTGGTTGTGACTGAATGACTTGCATATTATGTTTAAAAGCCACCTCAAATACCAATATTTCTGAATTTTCTCACTTACCAGCAAATTCATCGTCAAAAGAAATACTATATTGAACAAACCTGTGTTGGAATTTTTGACACTGTCATTGCTGAATAATATGGTACGAGACTGTACCATTTATTAAAATGTTCCCTCCTTAAAAGTTTGACCTCATAAGGAACTGTGGGCATAAGAAACATTCAATTACACATTTATACATAAATTTTTATCCTTTATCTCCCTGAAATACTACTTATTCATAATTTCTTTGATAATATTTAAATACTAATAATAATACTAATTTATAAATTTCACCTCTTGAGCACAGTTGAAAATTTAAAAATTACATAAAAATACATTTCTCTTTTGCAATTGGCAACTGTTGCAACCTCAAAGCTATTAAGCATGATGTAATTTTTATAGTTGTTGTAATTGTTATTTTATAATGGTCAATTACTAATGAAATTAATTGTAATCCTAATCATATTCGTAATTCAGTAATAATGTCAGTAATGTTTATGCCTGATGAGGTCCCCTAAAATAATTGGGTCAAAACATCATATTAATTTTGAAATTTTTTAATTTAATAATTTGTTTGGGAACAAATATATTGTGAATTTATCATAAATGAACAACATTCATTAGGCTGTTACCTTTGGTTTGGTGATATTGTAATTTTTCCAGTGAATGCTTAAATACAGTATATCTTTTATGTTTTCTCTTGATTGTCTTAAATAACACTGACAAGATTTTCTTCACAAGAAATCTGATTAATGAATCTAGTGGGTTTTTTCTTACTGAATTCAGATACGTATTCAGAATTTTCCCATTATGTACAGTTTTTTGTGACAGCTACTTTTGAAAATATGATTTTAACATTCTCTTTGGCCTGTCATAGGAACCTTTACTTTATATGTAGTTATTTTATTCAAGCTGTATTTAACGAAATTATATGTAATATCATACTGAAACACCAACAGGCAATACTGAGCAGGTTCATTCATGTTTTGACATGCTGAAAACAGTTAATCTAGCACTGTAACATGTCAATATTGAGGTGTCTATGAACTTGTTAGCACAAATATTATTAGTAATATATTTACTTCCTTTGTGTTTAGAAGTGTACTGTGTAAACTGTTTTAATTTTTTGTGTTTTCATCATGCTAGGAAAGTGTGTAAATCATCTAGATAATTTCTGCTGTATTTGTGGGGAGCTGACTTGAAAGACTTAGAGGCTAAATTTAACGCCACTTGCAAAAAAGTGTTATCAACATTTGGCTGTCAAGATGACTGGCATTTTAGCTGTTAAATTGGTTGTTTTGAAAAGAGCTGGATCCATAATATATCTATTGTGTGAAGACTGTTGTCTTGATAGAAAAATGGTACATATCATATGCAATTTGCAATTCCTAATTTGGGGGCAAGGATCATCTAAGCAATTGGTATTTTGTTTGATAAATATTAAAGAAATCTCTGTATTTCTGACCAGAAAAATGTGTCACATGTCCATTTAATGAATCCTGAAAAATATAGTTATCTCCATTCTAAATTAAATTAGGAGGAACAAAAAATTTCATAAAAGCAATGGATACATTTTCTAATGGATTCTTGTATTTGAAATAGAAATTTCCCACAGTAAGCGATACTAAATTGCAAGAAGAGATTTTTTAATACCACAAATCTGGTCATTAATGGCTGATGAACATTTTGAAGAATCGTCAAATCCACTGGAAAAAGCAGCCTCACAGTCTTTCAAAAATTGATATTGCAATTTTCTTAGAAACTATCGGACACAGAGACTGATCTGCATTCTTATAAACCTATGGGATGTAACATGACTTCAAAAATTGACTTCTTATACTCTTACATATACTTCCAACTGGAAAATCTTGGAGATGTCAGTGATGAGTAAGATGAGCCTTTTCACCAATAAATTTCTACAATGGAAAACATGTACTAAGGCAAGGGCAGTTCTAACATGTTGGCTGGCTACTGTTGGATGAAGAAGAGAGATGATCCAGAAAGAGAATATGCCCGAAAATCATCCTTACCACTTTCTAGTTACAGAATGAGTTGTCAGAATGTAAGTCAGGACTAGTAGTATATCATTTAAAGTTGGATAGCAAGTTACTGAATTTCTTAAAAATTAAAAAATTTAAATGAATATCAAAACTCCTGTCAGATAGGGTAAAAACTGAAATGATATTTGAATTCGTAATATACTTCTAGAATCTGTTAGTTTCATTCTTGTGAAAGAAAAAAATTTATTTCTGTAGACCAATGTATTTGGAAATTCCCAATATCCTACAATTGGAATAAGACAATCACCACTGATTTACAGTCAAAATTCAGCTTATTCTAAAAAAATAAATTTTACTGCATCAATATTGGATCATCTGTTTTTGATATTTTGGTGACTCATAATAAACCTAAAGAGCATCTGTTTTATGTATATTTAATCTTTTTTTTTTTATTGTTTATTTAAGGTCGCCTTATAAACAGCTAGGTCATTGGCGACCACAGTTCCAAAAATGCAGTATTTACAAATTCACATACTAGTTACTCATTTTCATGGGATACACATACACAAATCCTAAATCTAGATGTTATACATAGGGCATATATTTAATCTATGTTTAATCAATTTGTTTCAAAATAAATACAGTAACTGTATCATGGAAATAGCAAAAAGAAATTAATTAATTGTCACTGTAAATGTTATATACAATATATAGTATATAATTTATAAATTTAAAAATGTATTTAATTTGTTAACATGGAGGAAAAAACAAACAAAAACACAACTGAACAACTGGCATAAGGGGCTCATGGAATATTTCTGCGGAGAAGCATAATTCTTTTGTAATACCACTGATCCATGGCATGGAAACTGGCAATCTTCTGCCTTTTCCATGTATATACTACAATATAAAGGATTAACAGTCACACGAAAACTAATGCAAGTTTCAAAGATATAGTTTTAAAGATTTCACGATGTTAAAAACTTAAGTAATAAGCAATTCAATCTATTTTTTGGTTGGTACTTTGTAAAAGTAGAATAAGACAAAGATTTTGAGAAGAATTCTTTGTGAGAGCCACCTTGCATATGCTTTTAAATTTAACATTAATAACAAAGATAGCATAAATACACTTACAACATAAAACAGGCACCATAATCCATGTATATCCATGGAATAAAACGACCCCAATACAAAACTTCATGTGGTTAAACATTTTGCTTCCATCATTGGCTTGATTAAAAAATATACATCCAATAAAGAAACCACAGAACACATGATGAATCAGCTGCAGTCTTAAAGCAATCTAAAATAAAATAATTATTAATGGAAATTAATATTTATTTCTAATTAACAAATGAACTTGACAAAAGGTATTTTGTCATTATTACATTATGAGCTCACCCTATTTCTCAAAATTTGCAAAAACATTCGCTTCAAAAGGATGCAAAACTGCATCCAACCTGAACTGGCAACACCAAACCTTTTGCGCTGAAATTTACGATACCCAAGCATAGAAAGCCCATCAGTTATGCAGGGTTCCGATGATCCACTCTCACTGTTAGCATCTGCTTGAATAGTTGGAACTGTGCATTGATAATAAATTATGTTCTTCAGAAAACAACATAAATTTGGTATATACATTAAAAATATGTCATGAAAATAAATCTATATCAGTGAATATACTATAAGAAAAACATTTTCAAGTACAAATACAATCTTAAATATTTAAGCAAGAATAATATCTAGTAAATGATATAGTCCATCTATTCAAATTTTAACAAGTAACAACATTTTACCTTCTACTTCTGGAAGTATTATATCTTTGATAGATGTTTCAGAAACCTCTTCAATACCATTATTTGTCCAGCTATGGTGGCCATTCATAATGTTTTCTGACATAGTTCGGACATTTGATTTGTCTTCTGACATCTCCAGTACTGAAAACATTTACTTAATAAGTCCAATGACTCAAAAACTTTCAAAATCAAACAATTCTAAAAATTGGGAGATAATAGTGCTAAGAAGTTCCCAGGGAAACAATTTTTATGAAGTTTTTACATGATTTGAACAAAAACAATTTAAAAAAATGTTTTTTCTGTCTAGCACACATTTTCTTCAACACTTCACTTTCATAATTCTCACATCTAGCATCTTCGGGTTTTTCATCTCATACTGTCTGTTCGGAATTGGATTCCTGGTTCTTATTTTCTTTCAAGTTTTGTGTGATATTCTATTCAATTGAAGTCATTCAGCAAGCTTTTGCTTCTCTTTCTGTACTTGTATATTTCAGGAACATTTAATAAATGTTTATTGTTTCAGTCTGTTTGAAATATTCTTCCTTAGATCAAGCATCTTTAGAATTAGAGATGTAAGTGGATAACAACTCAAATAGATCTGAGTTGCCATATGCCAGAAATAATTTTGAAGATTTTGGAAAGCCCATTATTTATGACACATTTATATCATGATGTTTTCTAAATTTAAAAAAATTTGATCAATTAGTTTTTTAGAGGGAGACATAAAATTCTATCAATCTGCCAGCAATTGTGGACCTCAGAAATTAACAGAATGTCTTCTTAAATTGTATAATTGTAATACTAATATCAATATTAACAGTTCAACACTTGCATGGGAATCCATATCATGACTTCTTGTATGCTGGCCTCTATACAACACACACATAAAGTTGTTTTCATACTTAATTTACTTTGTTGAAATATTTTCAGCCTATTTAGAATTTTTTTTTTTTATTATTTGAATAAAGAGAAACATATATGCAATTTTTTCTTATCTGAACCCTGTTTTTATGAGGTACAAGAATTTCGAGAGTATAAGATTACATTGTTGAAATTGGGGCTTCTAGAGTAATTTTTACATGGTTGTATCTAGGCTGGTGCAATTGGTGCACCATACTGGGCTCCTGAAGTCGGGGGGCTTAATGAATACCCTTGCCAATTTCCCAGTAGAGGGGGGGGGGGGTTCCTAATTGAAAAGATTTTGAAGGTATCCCATGATAAATTATTCTGTAACAAATTACATGTTTAGATATTACTAGATTTTTCCTTATTATTGTTGCAACTGCAAGTGAAATAATTATTTTGAAGCAAAGGGGATGGGTGAGAAAGCAACACTGGCAAGACAGTGATGGAGTCGCAGCTAGACTGCTGTATTAACTACGTGTTTACACATTTGGCAGTCAGTTGAATGATGCTTATTGTGAAAATTACAACAAAGAATTTTTAGGTATAAATGTGGCCTATGAGCTTTTGGATAAAGTTCTTTTTTGGATACAACCTTCAACAATATTTCAATTTAGTATTAGTTGAAGAAGTAGTAAAAATCTGTTGAAAATTAGGAACATTAATCGAGTTTTCAAACAATATAGTTACTAAGGTGAAAAGTCACTTAAATTATGTGAAGATCAAAGGCTCGCTGATTGAAAATTACATATAATGGCGACAATTTATTATCCTATGATTGATAGAATTTGCTTATAAATTGATGAATACCCATAGCCTCACAAACAGTTGTTTATTTTACATCATCCTCCTTCACAATTTCACACTTTCTCATTTTAAAATAATGTAATTTTTCCCATCCTTTAATAACTCAAACATCAAAGTATGGAATTCTCCATAAGTTTTTTTACTGTAAATGTTTCATGAACACTCTTTCTATTATTTCATAAATAAATAAATTTTAAAAAATTCTAGTAGGAAATCATTACAAAATGTCAAAAATATATGTTATTGAGTTTGGGAATATGTAAACTTCACTTTCATTCTCACAGTAGAAATACCATTTCCCTCCCTTCATCCAACAATGAGTACATTGTTGCACTGTCGAAGACTACCAGCAGTGGATTGCGGGGACTCGTGGAAGTGTCGTTGCAATTTTTAAAATTCACTATGCTTCGGTGTTAATACGCCTTCGATTTCCAAAGTTGTAAATTTTGATCAGATTTCTATTTGATCTTGTAATTTTTTTTATATTATAATTTAAAGAAAAAAAATCATTTCCTCTTATTTATTTTCTCCTTTTTATTTATTTTACTCTCAACTTTAGCTTTACCCTACTATTTATAAAATTAATTTGTATTTAGCATGAAAACAGAATTCAATTTTATACCTGTATTGTATTTAATATTTGCATTGTACATTGTATGATCATATAATGTCCTGAC
The DNA here is from genome assembly GCA_964035755.1 of Teleogryllus oceanicus. Classification (NCBI taxonomy): domain Eukaryota; kingdom Metazoa; phylum Arthropoda; class Insecta; order Orthoptera; family Gryllidae; genus Teleogryllus; species Teleogryllus oceanicus. Next base: position 4,547,357 of record CAXIVR010000001.1, read on the forward strand.
TTGTCATACATGGCTTATGCTGTATTTATGTGACAAATATATTATTATTATTATTATTATTATTATTATTATTATTATTATTATTATTATTATTATTATTATTATTATTATTATTATTATTATTACGTTTTCCACAATTCACACCATTTTTCCTAGGACCCCATGAAAAATGTAAAAGAGAGTTTTTACTGTATATCAATTCCATTTATAAAACTCTAATTTTATTAATAGTTTTTTTAAAATCCAGGAGTCATTTCAGGTGGAAAAAAGTTCATCCCAGTCTTCTTCTCAATCAGATGAACAAATGTTTCTTAATATATTAATAAGGAGTTGAAGCTCTGAGGATAGTTGTAGGTGTTGCTGAAAAATCTACTTTTAAAATCAAGAAACACAAAAGAAGAAAAACGCAAACTTGCGAATTGACAGAATTAGGGTGTAAATTCCGACAGCTCCCTACCATGCAAGGCCCTGCGATCATACCCTATTTTAGGTTGTCAGCTGCATGTCAGGCCAGTCGCCCAGTAGGATTGCAGTACACTCACTGTTCACAAATGACACTAATGACCTCCCGAGACTACAACAGCTCTTCAAATCTTGGAAATGCAAATAAAGTAAAGTTGAGTGCAGGGTTTTTTCCCCACCTGAAATTGACTCACTTGTGTACCTCTTCCATACATTTATTTCCTTGTATTGTACTGTATTAAGAATGTAGATACTCTTAGATAAAGTATTATGCACAACTGTATGTAAAGTTAAATGTTTTGTATCATATTTTTATTCTACATAACTCTGCATGTCTTGTGTGCTTTACATTTGTATTTGTAATGCTTACATATTTGTTGTAGGTATTTGTATGTACAAATGCTTACTAGGGTAGTGACAATAGTTAGAAATAGTTTTATAGTTTTCTCAAAATTTTTGGGTTACAGTACTAAATTCAGTATGATACCCAAATGAGTGATTAGTGTATCTCTTTCTAAGTAGACCATTACCTAAAAATTAGCATTTTTCAATTTTTTTTCTATTTTTGTATTAATTTATTTTAAAACCCCAATTTTGATCCAGCAGTGACTATTTGAAAAATGCAAAATGCCAATGGTTAAATACTTGACTCAGTAATAACCACTTGCTATTCTACTCATTAAATGCATTTTTGACCCCCTTTTAAAAGTCCCAGTTCATGGTACATTATTGCAATTCCAATGTTAATAAGATGTTTTAAATTTATTGTTTATGCATGAAAGATGGGAAATGAAATAATTTATCTTCGTTCTACACCTTGCCACTGGAAGGAATTAGCTCCTTGTTCTGCAAATTTGTTGCAAGTGGCTACTACTGATACATTTATTGTAATGACTAGTCTCAAATTATCAGTTGGATGAATTAAATCAAAAATTACTCTATTAATTAAATAATAAATATGTTATATATTCTCTATAATATTATAATATTTAATATTTTTTCTGCTAGAATTATTATGAACTAATATTTCCTTCACTTTCACTATATTTAAGACAAGACAGAAATTACTCACTGTAATCAGATGGATTGTAGTGAGTTGGACAATGAATACCAACAGATTTTAAAAAAGGAATAAGAGCCCTTGTTGAGCCCTGATATATACAAATTCCTTGGGCTACAACATACATCGAGTCAAAAAAAGACAGGAGTAAGGCACTGGGCTGATGAATAGTACACACAATGGTGCGACCTTGGTTGGCCAACATCTTCAGTACTGAGAGACATTGTTTCGCTGCAACATTGTCAAGGCCACTGCAAAAAAACAATGCATCAAATAATCAATGTTCCTTTTTTAAACGGATATGTGCAGATATTAAAAATTAATGTATTTGTCTATGAACATAAATATGACATTTGAAGAATATCCACGAAGAACCCAGAAGTTAAACATTTTCTGTGAAAATGATTTACAGCTTTAAAAGATTTCAACTCAATATATTTGAATCAATATTTTTACTTCTGAAAAGAAGCATATCAAAATGAAAATGATCACTAATTTAAAATACAAATATCAAAGAATACTTACAGGTACAGCATATTTCAAGCCATAGAAAGAATTTGAGGGGTATTACTTGTACCAGCAACAATAAAAAAAAATCTTTGTTACGTTACATTTAAAATTTTCCATGACATTTGAATTTTTGAAGAAAATATCATGAAATATTCTAATTACTGTAAATGATTATAATTATCAAATTAAAAAATTAAATAAAAAAATCAAATAAACTATAACAAAATAAGAAAGCATAGACATGTTATAGAAGAAGTTAATTTGTACTAGAAAATATGACACAAAGAAATAAAATTACCTTGTTGGTTCATCCAGGAAGAAAACTGGAGGGTTATTGATGAGTTCCAAGGCAATAGAAAGACGTTTCTGCTGCCCACCTGAGAGTTTTGTAGTTTGTGTATCCTTGGCTTTTGTGAGCCCCAATGAAGCCAATATTTCAGAAACCTGGAATCATAATTTCGTTCATTTTAATTAGATTGTTTGATCCGACAAAGTATTTGAAGAACATAGTGCAAGAATGTTAACTCAAAATTTTGTGGTTCTCGAGTTATATTTAAACATGCTATCTGGAAATTTTCTTTCAGATATGTTGCTACTTTGGATGAAAATCATAGCATTTTGCAGAACATGTTATGCAAAACAGATGTCAACACAGAAAACTTAATAGAATAGATATCTCAGAGTTTATAATCAAGAAGCTGTTAACTCCATAGTTGGCATCTTCTTTCACCCTCTTTTTCTCTTTCTTTATAAAACACACACATCCCCTCTCTCTTGCATATGCACATGCATATGTATATGTACATGTGCATGTATGTAATATACGCAAAGGAAAGAATACCATTTATAATGACTAGGGCTATGATTTATATGCATTTATATATATTTTTCCATAAACTAAAACATCCCGTTTCAACAAATTGTACATGTTTTGAGGCATTTAGAATCAATTTAAGCTATTTTTATTTCACATATATCACCATAATTGCATATTTTTGAATATTTGGGGCATATTTGCATATTTTTGTTACATATTCACCCCTTATCCATGAAAAGAAGCCCATAAGTTACAGTTCCATCAGCGTGTAAGTGGTTTTGACAGTTCTCTCGCCATGTGCTATGTGGTCACTAGATTTTATTATAATTGAGAGGTCCTTTTTTTGTTGCAATACCTGTATTTTTTTTTATTTTGTGAAATGTACATTAACTGCATCTCCCATTATATTCCTAAGAAATGAGTGTTCTTCAAAATTAAGCCCTTGACTTAATGTTTGTTGCTTGTAACAAGTTATATGATTTCTATATCTTTTTTTGCAGTAAATATATTTTTTACATTACACTTTATTTTCACACTTACATATTACATTACACTATTTCACATATTTTCCTTTTTTAATTGCAAATATTACCAAATATATTTTCTTATATATGTGCATATTTCTTTTTTATTCACAGCCCTAATAATGACTGACATAATATTAGAGCATAATCAATAATTAATTACTTTCTAAATGTATCAGTTCAATAATTATTAACTAATTGAAGAGCAATACTTTATTTTCTCCCACAAATACCTGAAGTTAACTAAGTGAATTTTAATCTTAACACCTTCCATAAAAAAGAAATTTATTTTGAAGTTCTATTCAAAGCAAGAACCATGAAAATACATCAACTTCATTAGGCAACAGAAAGAAAGAAGAATATTTAAAAATTAGAGATGATTAAGGATCAACACAAAGTTCTGAGCAATTTCACAAAATCTCCGATATCTCCATTGGTTTTCTGAGTTAACATCTTTCACTGTGCTCTTCATTTTAAAACGCCACAAAAAAGGTGTATCTATCTACATGCAACAAACTTCATGAAAAATTATTTATTTAAAAAAATGATTATATTGTCCACAATATAAAAATGCATTTACTGGATAATGCTTTGTTTATCTTAGAACGATATTTAACAAGAATCCCACACTGACGTGTTTCAGGTTAGACATTTCTAGACATTTATTACAACTCCATCACAATAATACTGGTTTCATTGCAAAGTAAAAACTTGGGGGACTAAACCAGTATGTACTTTCCCGCTCGTATTTCCACGGAAAATTGCGCGAAAAGTACTCTTAATTTTCGAAAAATTGTTTATGACCTTTTTTCAAAATCTGTCTTTAAGGAACAGATTTCATTAAGGGAAAAACATTCTATCTTCATAATTGTAGTTGTAAGAAGACGCCGAAAAAGATTTGATTTTTGCAGTTTTCGAAAAAGCAGAGTTTTCAACAAAATGAAACAAGCACCATTCTCTTAAACGTCCTTCATCTCATCCAACAACAAAATTCCAATACGAATGTCGTTGGTCTGCTGGCAGCATCGCAATCTAACACCAAACTTTGTAAAAGTAAAACTTTTTTTTATGTCGACACGTCTCAAATGCTCGTACAACGGAATATCCATGGTTCAAAATAACTTTGCCTGCCAACCAGTTCAAAGGTACTTTGTTTGTCTGTCGAAGAACCACGTCAGAAAATTGCACTGCATGAAATAATCGCATAAATCCATGTGGAACGTACCCGTTACGACAGTGCGGCGAAATTTGGCTTTAATGGGCTATGGCGGCAGAAGACTTGACTCGAGTGCTTTGGTTAATAGCACGACATTGCCTGTAGCGCCCGATTTCAGTCGCTAAGATGTGATGGTAGGGTTCGTGTGTGGCGCAAACCCCACGAAGCCTTGGACTTAAGTTTTGTCAACAAGACATTGTGCACGTTGGAAGTGACTCCATAATGGTCATTTTTACATAGAATGAAGGGCGAGGGCCTCTGGCCCAACTGAACCGATCATTGACGAAGTGGTTACGATCAGCTACTAGGACACCATTTGAAGCCATTCATGGACTTCATATTCCCAAACAACGATGGAATTTTTATGGACGACAATGCTCCATGCCACCTGCCAAAATTGTGCGCGATTAGGTTGATGGCCAGCATAGTTGTAATGGTCGTAATGGTCAGCATAGTTGACAATTCGAGCGAATTATTCGGCCATCCCGATCGCCCAGAGAATTCAATGGGTGCATGCAAGAACCTGATATGTTACATTTTTTTGAAAAAAACTGAGTTTTTGACATTCAAAAACCTAACATTTTCCAACAAAAACTCAAAGTTCTAAGTAGTTGACGAATCTCTCAATAGATAAAAATGTCATTGGGCGGGAAAAAAGCTTTTGTCTTGGCAGAGGACTTAGCTTAGCCAGTATCCCTGGCGAGGCGAGAATTTATTCATGTATATGGATTACATTTACGCTCCAGCATTTCTGCTTTGGAGCAGCAGGGAGGGCTTTAACTTAAATAAACTAAAACTAACTTAAAACTATATACAGAGCCTCTTTGGGCTATTGCAGTATTAATTAAAATTTACGTAATTGAAAAAATGTATAGTTCTTTGAATTGTTCTTTCTTGATAAATAAGTCCCGCCTCGTGCATGGGTGTGATTGTGTATATCTGTATGTGTGTGTCGTCCATTCATCCGTCATTATCATCATCATTTCCATCTTCCATCCCCCCAGGACTAACAACCCTGGGGGATAAAAATAGGATGCAGCCTAATGTTAATCCTCTGATGAATCACATGCACTTGTGCATGTCTGCGTGGTCCGAGACAACCTATTCGCGAACAAATGATGATGATGATGATAATAATCTAAAATTAATATTTAAAATTCCACTTTATAAAAAATATGGAAGTAGTCCTTTCTACTCAAATAGCACAAGGGCCCGAAGTTCTTTCGATGAACCTTGTAGATCATGACAAACCATCGGCTTTTATATCCGATAAAGGAGAGGTGGATCAAAATCTTTCATACATTTAATTTTATTATCATAACGCAGTTTAGCATAATCGTTAAGATCTGTATTTACATCGTCTCATTATCGAAATTAAAATGACCAAGAGAACAGTGCTTCTTTATGCAAATTTGTGAAAGAGATACGCAGCCAGAACCTCAAGAAACCGAAAAAAAAGCAAACAGCACCTTACATAACACACATAGCACGAAACTCAAACCTCAGCAACCGCCCAATACAATTCAAAACTTACTAATGCTTTAAGAAAATCTTACGGACACATGACATCCTAAACTTTCCAGACGACCGTTGTGACATTTTGGACAACTCTGTAGTCCGAGCATCCCAATGGCGTCGTTTGGCAGGCAACTTTATGCATTCTTTACTCATTATATAGCCCAGATACTTTTAGATTATAGGAAAAAATGGCACGAACACTCAGCAAATCCCACCCACGTGATTCTTGTACGCCTCACTTTATTCTCACTGAGGAATTCTATCATCTACCATTTACGTGCGTCTTGGTTTACGAATCAGTATTTTTTTGGTAAAAGATGACTTATTCAAGGGTGGGAATGAGCCATTCCACGTCAAGTCGCACAAGAGTTGACATAACTTTTTTTGAAATATACGATATTTTGTTTTTAAATAAAGACCCCAAAAAGACTCGTGTTTTTTTTATTTACCTGAAATTGACTCTTTGTGTAGTTACGGCTTTATTAAATTTTGAAATTTACGCGTACTACTTCGCAAAATGTGATCAATTGTTGCTCCAATATACATAATATAAAAATGTCTAGTTTGTTTCATTTAATATTTTGAAATGTGTATTTTATTCCTCTGTAAATAAGCCTTTTTTAAATAAATAAATATTTCATTAAAAAATTGTAAATATTTTTTTAAAAATTAAAATTTCTGTATGAACTCGATCAGATAAAAATCTGAAAAAGTATAGGCGTGTTTCTTGTTCTATGAAATATGACAAAAAAGAAATTGAGCACTGCACACATACAATTTAAAAAATCAATTGTAAGTATGAGGGCGCACTCCCCCTGCCTATGCACTAACGAATTCTAAAAAAATCAATTGTAAGTATGAGGGCACACTCCCCCTGCCTATCCACTAACGAATTCTAAAAAATCGGTTGTAAGTATGAGGGCGCACTCCCCCTGCCTATGCACTAACAAATTGTGTTCACTCAGTCTTTAATCCACGTGATCAAACACCATAAAAAGAATGACAGTGTGCCTGATTAGGGTTTCAAGAAATATTAGTGTCCCACGTGTTCACTCTGCCCCCAGAAGGGATGGATAACAACGAAACGAATTCAACTACAGCTTTCCCACTGTTAGCGAATACTGTGAATAGCTGAATACTGTCGTCAACGTCCGTGAATGGACCTCTTTGGGTCCGGTGACTTCCTTTGCGAGAAATCGGATGATGGCTCGGTGCTCCAACTTCACCTGATCCACTGTTATTATCCATTGTGATCCACTGCTATTTGCACACCAGTACTGTTGGCAAACTATTTCTCTGCGATTTGAGAGAGAAACGGCCGGAGACTTCAAACAAACCATGTACTGGCATGTCTCAGCATGCGCGCCCACTCAACAATCGGTAACTTTGTTTAGGTAACATTATCTAGTACCCTCCATACATTGGTATTTACCATTTTATAAACAGTTCTTTTATGTGTTAATGATATATAAGAAGAGAGGATATTTTAGAAATACGGCTTCTCATTATAAAATGAAAATCAGAGAATGCACATTAATTTTTTTCTATAAATAATGAATAATAGAACCGAAATTTCCATTTGAAAGAGACAAAATTCATGTACAGCAAAGAAAAGATTTTCAGAGTGAAGGCATTCTGATAACAGACTATTGTATCAACGAAATCTTACAGTTGTTTGTTTCTCCTGAAGAGTTACATGTGCAGGCAGTTTTAGAGAGGCTGCTACCATCATCGCTTCTGTCACTGTCAACATGGGCTGAACTGCATCTTCTTGAGCAATGAAGCAAGACATTTTTTGGAAGATTCTTTCTTTTCGTGGATGGCCATTAACGAGAAGCGTGCCAGTGACCCCTCGAGACCTATCACATAAGATAAGCATGTTAAAACATGTGTACTGACATGCATAGTCAAAAGATTTTACATAACACCTACAATGAAAAATAGTACTGTAAAATATAAAAAAAGGTAAACCTGAAAAGAATTTACTGAAAACATTCCTATGTATAATTTATATGACACCATACAAATGTGGAACTACGGTTAACAATTTCTTTGGAAACACTAACTTCCATGTTGGAAAGTTATAGGGGACGACTTCAAAGAAAACAAGAACATATAATTTTCTAAATTGTGGGAATTCTGATTCGGTGGTGTTGACGTTCTTATGCGAAGAACGTCGTGGGAATATGACCTCTTTTATTTCTTCTTCATTTAATTTTCTGTTTAAAAAAATATTTTTTCTGATCCCTTAAAAAAATTTTTTACGAAACCAATAAAGCAGGTCTTATGCTGATTATCCTGCCTTATGCTTTCATTTATTTTGTTTTTCCTAACAGGCAGTTCTAAGAATAATTTTGTACTGCCATATGATTTTGAACGTATAATGGTTTCATTATTTTGAATAAAAATGCATAATATGTTTATTTTTAATACTTTCCTAATATCGAGTGGTCGCAAACACCCTATCTGGTCAAGCATATGCGAAAACAACTAACAATAATTACTTCACTAATTTTTATATGAGTTTATTACTTTCCTGTACGCTCTCTGGAACATCAAGAATTTAAATATGCTATATGGGCGAGTCATCTTAGATGAAAGTAGTGGTTCTACAACAGCGCATACTTTCTTGCCTTATATGTAAAGGCTCTGCAATGTCACACTAATATACGAATCTGCAAATGTGTTTCCAACCAGCAATTTTTTCTCTACGCGCCGAAACTCGAACTCAGGTCCATCGACTTCACTCGCTTCGACTTTCCTATGCGCTTTACTTCTACACCACCCAGTGAGTTGGCCGTACTCACCATTGCGGACGCTCAAAAACCTAATGGTCTCTCCCATAATACTCAACACGCAATTGTCCAAAATTCAGAGTTCAACGAAAAGGAGATTGTGCCATTCTTTTAAGTGTCCCTTGTTCTACGTGGGAAAAAAAATTAAAGAAAAAATTGGAGCAACTTTGAGGAAAAATTATAAATTGCAATAACTTCAAGCAGTTTTTCCAAGATATTGTACATGACCTGCTTTAAACATTATTTTTTAGAACAGAATTCATTTAATACAAAATCTGTATCGCCAATATTGTAGTTTTGCTATGTTAACTTTTTCCGATTTTGGCAAATAGAGATTCGCCAAAAATGAAATTAGCACCATTTTCTACCGTCCTTTTGATACACAACAGAAGAAAATTTACAAAATGTAAAGCCTGTTTTGAGAAAACAATTGTTTAAAAATGGTCTATATTTTACGCAAAATTAGGAGAAAACTATTCATATTTCCTACGCACGGACCTGCGGTCGGACTGAAGGAAAGATGGATGGTGGGACTGAGGGGCGAGGAGTGCTGGAAGGGAAGGTGTACCAGCACCTAGCATAATGACTTCTCTTTTAAATGTCGATGGTTATTAGTCCTGTAAGTGTAGTGCATGTTTTTATCAGAAGGTGGCGGTGATCTTCCCCCGCTGGAAGGCGAGATCCAGCGCCGACCTACCGTCGACAAGCGGAGTTTCCTTCAACGAGGTATCTCCCACTAGAGGGGCACCGCCCCAGCTGGGACAAGCTCTAAGCTTCCGACCGGTCTCCCGACATGAGTGATAGTGTAGTGCATGTTAGTGTGTGTGTGTGTGTGTGTGTGTGTGTGTGTGTAAGGGGTGAGGATATGACAAGGAAGAGGAAGGAAAGATCGCGCGCGGTCCGTGGCCCGTTTGTTGGGGTACTGCTTCGGCATTCGCCTGGTGTTCATCGCGGAAACCATGAAAAACTATCGATCAGAGCAGCTGACCTCTAGAATTTTGCCCCAGACAGCGACTGAATTCGACCTAGCTGACAAGCTGTGTCGAAACTCTTGCCACAGTTGGGACTCGAACCTAGGACCTCCCAGACACAGGCACTGCAGTGACATCAATTGTGCACAGAGCCACATCTCCAGGTTTTAAAAGTCGACCTCGCACTTCGGAGAAGGTGGGAGCCAAGGTACGGAACCCATCGTGCGAAGTACGAGGGCTCCTGCGAAGTACGAGGGTCGAGACATACAAGACGGCCGTGCCAGCCATTGCGACATCGGGTAGAATCTCGGGAGCATCACCTGCGTGTGGACTATGCCTGGGCGACGTGAACTAATTCAGCCGCCGTCTGGAGGAGAATTCTAGCGGCCGGTTGCTCTGATCGATAGTTTTCCGTGGTTTCGCTGATCAACTCCTAGCGAATGCCGAAGCAGTACCCTAACAAACGGGCCACGTCCACGCGCGTTTTTTTTAAATTTGTTGCGTCTTGCCCGTGTCAATGCCCTGCTAGGACATTGAGTGCTTGGAGTAATCCTTCTTGAATTTTTTTAAAAGTTTAGCCAGTCATCGTTAGTCGAAGTCAGTCTTTACCTTTTATCCCTTCGGCCAGGGGCTCGGCGCCATTAGATCCCGGGGTTCCTAGACGGTCACCCAACCACAAACACGCGATATTTCTAATTCGCTTAATCTCCGGGATTTTACGGAGCGTAGTTAAGGAATTCGGCTAGCGACGCCGGTCTTGCCTTCCTCAACCTATCCTCACTTTTTCTTCCACGCCATCCGTCCTATCCTTACTAACATGCACTACACTACCACACGTCAGAGACCAGTCGAGAGTTAAGAGCGTGTCGCGGCTGAGGCGGTGGCCCGTTGATAGGAGACGCCTAGAAGAGAGAAAAGCACGCGAGTCTACGTGAAGTTCGATGCTGGACCTCGCCATCCAGCGTGGGAACATCACTGACACATTCCGCGATAAATACATGGACTACGCCTACGTAATGACTTGAGCAGTTGACGCACTGGAATCACAAATAAGTGAATCAATCTTCTACCACGCGCCACGAGGAGGGATGAACGTCCACCACGCGCGAAGATTTTCAACGGCGACAATAGGTACCATTCAGTGGGTTGCACGGCCTGCGCTGACACGTCTGAAAGTACCAGTATCATTGGCAGGCCGTTGCAGGACGCCAGGATCCCCACTAGCTGGCCTTTAAGACGCCATCGCCATTGCCATCGTCATCATGTGACTACAGTCATGGAGTCGGGTACGACAGCCGCATGGCCGGACCTCCCTCCGGTCGATTGATTGATTGATTGGTGATTCTGGTGTAGCGGCACGTTAGATACCCTGCGGCTGGGGGTGCCGGACAGACGCGAGGAGGCTCGCAAGATGAGAGGGCACCTCTGCGGCGGGGATGCAGATATTTTTAGAACCAAGGAGACGCCGACTAGCTCTTCGAGCCACTAGGTTGTCACGTGGTACGAGTGGTATGCCAACGTCCCTCCCACGCTCCACGATGACTAGATGGGGTGAACCGGCAGGTACAAAATAGGCTGACTCGCTCACGCTGGCGGGTTTTGCTCTAGCAAACCTCGCGATTTGCGCACAATTCACGCCCTGGCTGGTGCGTATTCATGCGTTGCGCGGGTCACGAGTTGATGGATGCGTTGATTCGTGGCGCGTGCGTTGGATGCGTGCGTTGGATTCGTGCGTTGCATGTGTGGCGAGGAGAAAGCGTGCACTCGAGAAGCAGGGCTTGTCTGTAAATGTGTATCCACAGGGGTGTGCGATCGAGACTGGCGGTCGGAAAATACTTGAATGTATGTACGGGAGTAAAGTCAATGGAGTATATTATTGTATAAATAAACTTGTATATACTGTTCATGTCTGTGTTGCTTACTTCCACGTTGCCCCACTGGGCGGGTCAACTATTAAGGTAATTAGTCCCGTAAGTGTAGTGCATGTTATTTGATGCGGGAGGTGGTGGTGGTGATGGTGATCATCTGCCGCTGGATGGCGAGATCCGACGCCAACCTACGTCTTGCAGAGATTTTCCCCAACCTGGCACCTCCCCAGCCGCGACAAGCTCTAAGCTCCAATGGTCTCCCGACATGAGTGGTAAGATAGTGAGGGGCGAGGGAAATACAGGGAAGAGGAAGGAAACATCGTACGCGGTCCATGGCCCGTTTGTTGAGGTACTGCTCCGGAGTGCGCCTGGTGTTGATTGGAGAAACCACGGAAAATTATTAATGAAAGCAGAAGGCCGTTAGAATTCTCCTCCAGACAACGGTTGAATTCGACTAAACTGACATGTTAATGTCGAAAATGTTGCTACCGTCGAGAGTGGAACCATAGGACCTCCTGGTCAGAGGCTCTGCAGCGACATCAGTTGATGCCCTGGATCACTTTCGCCGGTCTTCCCACTCGAGAATAGTCGGGGTACTACGGGCTGTGCAATCAAAGTTGCACACCTACAGACCACTCTGCAATAACTGCGCTCTCAGGCGCAAGGTGCGTGGCATAGAGCTCCATTTGAAACCTGTACAACTTCATTCCGCGTCTGGAAGTGTGTGATTGCTACATGGCGCCCCGATGCCATACTTGAATATATTTTATGTGCCCGGGTACCGCAATAAATTTTCCGACAAATGTAAAAATGTAATCACTTCGAATGTGAATCTTCTACTACCCTGCCAACAATAATCGCAATCCGCATTGTCCTCCTGGAAGAAGCGTTGTTATGACGAAGGGTGTGCATAAACAGCGAAAATGTATGGTTATAGAGCGAGCAAGCTAACTACAATCGGCACGTGGCCCCACTGATTTTCCCATTAACAACACACAAAAACTAGCTTTTGTCAGTCGCCAATTATTAAAAATTCCTAGATTTCCGTTAAATTTGTGTAGGTAAATTCTTACGATATTTTTATCAACCCGCGTCCGAGATTTCCGCGCGGCAGTTTTGAACTTTCGAGGCGTAATTCGTAAATACAGTGCTTCATCAAAATATTTTTAACTGTGTTTTTAAGTGAAATATTTTGATAAACTTTTTTACTGCCTCGAATTTAAATTTGAGATCTTTATTACATTACATTCGAGGTGTAATTGGTTAGTTGGTTCATTCTTGCAGCCAGCGATTGGTCGCAAGCTCGTCGCCGCTTCCGTCATTGAAAGCACGTGGCCCCGATCTACCGGCAAGTCGTATCATATACTGCGGTTTTTACAGAGCTGCGTTTGACATGTGATCAGCTGTCATCCAATCGGAAGACTGAACGCCACCATTATGACGTCACTGTAGTGGCATGTAAGATCCTAATTGGACGACACCGTAACAGCTGATCACATGTCAAACGCAGCAATGTAAAAATCGCAGTATAACCTAGTAGACCACTCGTGTCAGACACTTCACGGGGAAGCGACGATAGCCATGGGAATGAACGCTGGCCACCCCGCTCGTAGCAGCAATTGCGCCTGGCTACACTGAAGGATTATTTTCTCTCAGACAATCCCAAGTGGGTAGCAATCACACTTTCGTCGCCACTGACCAGAAGAAACTGGACTCTTATTCCTTGTCGTCATGAATCGACTCGGACTTTGCGAGAACGGTTAACGAAAGCGAAAACAGAATGGTGGGAAAAAAGGCCTTCCGTTGTCTACTTCAAATGATTGGCGGTTTTAAAATTTTTAAAATATACATTGGTTTAAAAAGAAATTATGCATTGAGCAGACTGAATGATGCTTTATGTAAATCGCTTAGGTCGAACACAAAGTCTCATCATGAGTTGGACACGCGTAGCCAAACGTCAGCTTCCCTTAATAAGTTTGTACAGTCGACTGGTTATAGTGAACTCTGATATAGTGAACTTAAGTCTCTGGTCCCGTTTCAATTAAATTACAGACAAGCATAAAGGCTTAGGAAATACTCCTGGAAAGCCACAAATTCCAACACTAGACAGCAAAGATCATAATCGAAGAAATCTCCCCTGAAGTGAAGATAGCGGTCCCGGAATGGGAACCTTACTGATGACCTTATGCCACTCAGTTTCACTGCGACAACCAAGGCCGTGCCCTGCGTGGGCTACAACTGGTAGCGACGAAGCACGATTGCTTGCTCAGTTTCAAGTTTGGTGTTGCTTCATATTCCACGGGATAAAGCGCGTTGAAGCCGATCCGATGGCCGAGATCGTTAAGGCAGTTGTGCAGTAGCGGTCGCAGACCAGACGAACGCGGGTTCGAATCCCGCCTCGATGGATGTTTGTGTATGTGTTGTCCATACGTGTTCTCCCCACAGATTAAAAATCAAAGTAGTCGCTATATGACCTAGATGTTGAAAAGCGACCTTAAAAAAAGGGCGTTGAGTTTTACGTAGGCGACAGGAAGCACGCGACTGTCACAGCCTGGCGATATCTGCCATAAAGCGCGGAAAAGCGATCAGTTGCATTAGCCGTTTGCGCCGTCCCGCTACCGAAAGCATCTCGGTTGTTATTAGGAGTAAAAGGGCGAGTGGGGCGGTGTTCAAACACAGCAAGAGGCACTGAAGAGTCAAGATTACATTCGGATACTTAGACGCAGAGGACAATTCAAAATCAGGTAGGGATGAACTATAGAGAAGGATTTAGAGAAATGACTAATGAAAAAATACGAAGTAAACAATTGAAAATAATTGATTTTTAAGAACAAATAAAAATATTTAAATTTTCAGTTTCTGCTGCTACTGCATTTTGCTGTATATCTATATTAATAAAGTGAATCATCCTGGAGAAATTCCATTTAATTTTGATATCATCGGATATCCTCGGATCTGGTGAACCAAAAATGTTAGTCCCCTGAAGTTGACTATTATCAGAGTTGACTGTACATAGTTATAAATGCGATGCCAATCCACTAGTGGGCCCTTGCTGTCTTTTGGCAAGTTCTATTGAAAGAAGCCGACTCCTTCACGTTAGTTACGATAAGAAAGAAGAGCCGGAAGCCGTCTCCTTACCCACATATATAGGAAATTTCCTGTACCGGTATTGGCTCAATCGCGTGAAAAATCGTGAATGAACCATGGCGTATAGCTAGCTGATAGCAGAAGGAATACTTAAGTTTATAGTTAGCCGTTAGATTCTTTGCGTATAAATGGCTTGTCGATCCAAGATCTCTCGACATTTTTGGTCATTAGGAGCTCATTGCAAACGAAGTTGGCCACGGCTGGTCAAGGTAGTGATAACTAATATATTATATTACGTGCGTTAAAATGACATTAGTGCAGAGTTAGTGCATGGCACGGTATGTAAAAGAAGTGAAAGTGAACTCTACTGTCAACTTTGCATATCTTGAAGCCTGTGGAACCGGGCTGCTCATAACAATGTTGTGCGATAGCCAATGTTCAACCTTTCCGTAAAATTTGCTCTCTAATTGGCTCCTCTCGATCCAGGTAAGTTATGCACTATATATCGAACTCCGTATCGCACGTAATAACAAACAACGTATCAGTAAAAATATAATATTTATTTTAAAAATGTCTGACTATATTAAACATTCCTCTTTCTCAGTGACTTAGTAATTGATAGATTAGAAATTTACAGAAATAAGATGAACTGAAGAGCTTCGTTAGTAAACGAGATACGCGGCTCTAGCTTCCAGTTATTTGTAATTTTAGTATAATGTAAACAGAAATGTTTTTTTTTTTTACTTTTTTATCTCGCCGCTGCTTGCATATCAACGTAACTTTATGTGCATTTCCAAGACTCGAAGCGCTGTTGTATGTTGGGGTAGTCATTCACGTCATTAGTGAGCAGCGAGCGAATTCTGACGGCTGGGTGAAAGGTTAAGTTTCGGATGGCGTATAAATGGGCGCAATCACATGGTCATGTGCGATATAGCACTGTCGTAATTTACACCCCCTTCTGTCAATTCACAAATTTTCTTTTGTATCCGAAAAATTTAGATTTTTATTTGGAAATACATAAAACTATCCCTGAATCACTAAAAGCCCAAATGATGTTTCACACGTAGAAGAGAAATCTTCAAGAAATGTTTGAGCTGAAACGAAGAGTTCTTTCGGTTAAATTATAGCAGAAACATTTGTTCTTCTAACCGAGGTAAAGACGGTGATTTTTTTTCTACCTGAAATGACTCATCCTCTATGAATGTGTATTATATATTATTCATATACATGGTATCCTACATACATCTATTCATTGAATGAAGGGCTTGCGGCAGAATCAAGGCAAGCCACACTTTGACCGATATATTAACATTACGATTAGCGAGAGACATCTTTGGCTGGTGTGGCTTATCTTGTTACTGCCCCAAGCTCTTCATCTGATTTATAAAGTTGGACCAAAATGAATAAAGCTTACGTTTGAGACCTGTCGTATTTTGCGCCTTAAAATTCACATATTGGGAAATTGAATTTTCGTATTACAAAATAGCACGGCACAAGTGCGTAGCTTTACAACAACCAATTTCAGAAACAAGGCGATGTTAGTACTTACCTAAAGCCTGACACAACATTTAAAAGACTGCTTTTCCCTGCTCCAGAAGGTCCCATAATTGCTGTTAATTCGCCAGCTTTGAAGCGTCCGTTAATCCCATGCAGAATTGTCTTTTTGGGTTCTGGAACACAGAAAGTAAATATAAACAATTAGATCTATATGAAACATAAATAATTATTTTTAAAAAAGTGCTGTTGTAAAGTTCTGGACGAGAACGAGACGATGTCGCTCGAAAGCCGTTAACACAAAATCCACTAGATGACAGCCCAGTAAGGCCAGTATTTTGTTTGTCTCGACGTTGGAAGCGAAAAGAGCTCGTCCTAGAAAGCCAACTGTCTGATGCTCGGTTCATGTGAATCCGTCAGTTCAACCACAATTTCTGGTGTAAAGCTCAAAATTTAGATGTCACGAAGTTGAAACGTATTTTAATTTCGTATTATTAATGTATTTTGCTGTAGCTCTCTATATTAATAAAATCAATAATTATGGAGAAATTCTATTTAATTTTGACATCAACAGAAATAGTGAACCGCGGATAGAGTGAACCAAAATATTAGTCCCCATAAGTTCACTATATCTAAAGACCGGATTTTCGTGCAGTAAAACCGGGAGCGGTGGCTCAGTGCGTAAATTGATGTTACTGCAGTGCCTCTGAGCGGGAAATCCTAGGTCCGAGACCCGACGGAGCAGTACCTTAACAAAGGGGCTACGGACCGCGCGCGATCTGTTCTTCCGCTTCCTTGTCCTATCCTCACCCCTTACACACACACTTACACTAATAGCGTTTTCCATTCGCCGCACTAGTGCGCACCGAGTGCGCACTCAGGGCAGCTTTCGTGTTCCATTCGACCGCTACGGTGCACCAGTGCAAAGAACTGCGTGTTCCATTCGCACATCGACACGGACCCAGGGCGCACTCGGGGCGCCCTAAACTGCACTGACGATCGCGTCAGTGCAGTCCAGTGCACCGGGCCATTGTGAGGTTAGGTACGGAAGTTATCCATGCTGATTTCGATTCGTGGTGAAATTGTGAAGGCAATTGAGGATCTTCTGTCACGCAGGGATACTTGGAATGATGGAGTATATTATGTTGTGCAAGAAATGTCTTAAAATAATGTTTGTGTTTTACAAGTTCGGAAAATCAGATTGTGTTTTCCGAAAATTTAACCTTGAATAACTTCATATTAACAAATCCAGTGCTATTTAGAAACTAAAGTGTTTTAGGTACGTCTCAATTTGGAAACGCTAATAAAGTGAAAATAAAAATAGTGACCCTTACAAAATCATTCAAATATATATGCCAAGAAATGTTTCTCGCACGCCGATACATATACCATCGGAAATGTTCATGTTAATATTTTTATTGTTTTCAGTAATCAAACAATTCTTCAGAAGCCTTTCGGTTCAAAATCTTGTGTACTGTATCAATCACTGGCAAATCTCGAAATATGAAATTACGACTCATACGCACTCGAAGTTTTCGTAGTCTTTAAATAAAGAAATCACGTTAATAATTTATGAGTTAAGAAGTAAGAATTACCAAAAGACTTCATCAAAATTATAACGACGATTATAATTCAAAATTGTTATTTTTCGAGTTCCATCAGTGTGACTGACCAAGAACAGCTGTGTAAAATTTCCCTCTCGGCATATGTGGAAGTGTGTTTAACTAAAGAGAGAAGATAGGACCAGGAAGGGGAAGGAAAGATCGCGCGCAGTCCGTGGTGCGTTTGCACTACTGTAATATTATAATACTACTCTCGCCTGGTGTTGCTCGCAGAAACCACGGGAAAGTACCGATTAGAAAAGCCGGCCGCTACAACTTTCCTCCTGACAGCGGCTGAAATCGACCTAGCAATCTAGCTAGTGTCGAAAATTTTGCCACTGCCGGGACTCGAAACCTAAGCTAGTCCTAAGCTACCTCTCCCGGGGTGACGTACTAAGGAATTAACTTAAAGGGAAAATTAACTCAGAAACATCTTACTACAAAAGGAAAGAATCTAGATAAAAAATTATAAAATACTACAGGCTTATTGGCACACATTCCCCCCACTCCCTATAAGACTCATATTTGCACAACTGTAACGAAACCTATGATTCTTATGGATTAGAACGTTGTGGCTCAGCAAGTGACACGAACATACAAATTCTCCAATGATTTCAAGGTAAAATTCAGAGATAAACCAACGAATGCGCGTTAGAAATGAGTTTCTTCGGTAATATTGAAACGGACAATCAGAATTGAACTAAACAACAGAAGCATCAAATTTTAACGAAAAGGAGACATCCAAAACATCTGGCAATGAACATCTTGGATAACAGCGATGATACAGTGAGACTTAATAGATTTCAGCCCCTAGATAGGTTATAGATTTGAGGTACTTGGTCAGACGAATTATCCAGAGTGACTTTTTCGCCCAAGTTTCTGTATACCACTTTCATTTCAATACGTTTTAATTCATTTCCATTATGTCAGTAAATTTTTTGATAAGACGTATCGATTGTGTGCTATGTTTATGTATACTTTTGACCAGAGGAAAGACATTGAGGAGAAAAAGAAAGAAAGGGGAAAAGTAGAAGAAGAAATACGAAGGAAAGAAAAAACGGAAGAAAGTTGAAGAAAGAAGAAGAAGAAGAAGAAGAAAACATAGAAGTCACGTCGACACGGTTCGGGGAGTGTCCGTCATCACCAGGGCTCGGATTCTGACGACTAGAGACCGGAAAAATATGTAGTATGAAATGTCCAAAAATGTACATAAATATGTAATGAAAACGGTAAGAATATATAGTAAATATGTAAAATCGGATATAATATGTAATATTACAATACTACAATTTTAAAACACATTTACACGATACAAAATTACATTCATAAAATGTTCTTTCAAAAATTAAAAATAAAACAAACGTTTTAAAAATCATTTAGAGAGCACCAGTTGATGCTCTCTATGCACCAAACTACTTTCCCGTGAGTAGTAAAAACTTTATCAATTGTTATCCACGACCGTAGTTTAACAGCCAGACCAAGGTGCATGCAAGGTTATATGCACCTTGAGCCAGATAACGCAATACAAGCCATCGTAACAACTTTCGATAACTACGACAAGCAATCACTACAGCGTGCAACATTCTCATCGCATTGTTATACGTGGACGATCGCCAAAATTTCTCGGAAATTAAGGTTAAAGGTCACGAAACGGTGTAAATGATACTTGTCAACCTAAAGTTCATTAATAATGGAGGGAAAATGCTGATTTTTGGAAACTACTTCTTTAAAAAAAAAAAATTAAAAAAAACAGAAAATATGAAAACATGTAATATAGTACTAAATATATAAAAATATACAATGAAAAACTTGTATATTGTGTTTGGAGAGCGAGGATTTACCAAGATTTCAATTTTGAGAACGGTAAGTACAAAGACTAAAAATATGTAAGAACATAAAAATCCGGTCTCTACTGATGACATTTCATCGTTTCGTTCCATACGTTGTTAACTTGTAAATCCAATGTTTATGACGACATATGGGTGATAGATATGTATTGGGTAATTTTTTGCCACTTTTCAATTTTTAGGTCAATTTTTTAACTTTTGCGTCTTTTTTCTCATTTTTACGCATTTTGTTTCCGTGTTTTCTGTTAGTTAATGTTTCGTGAATATACAATGACAAGCCAAAAGAGAATTTGTTTTGTATCATCAGTTCATGACGAGATTTACAACTGCGGTGGACTCTGTTTATCGAACTCTCAACATTACACGACACGGATGACAAACTTCTTTGACCTTTCCAAACTAACGGTTGAAAGATCGAAGCTAAGGATTACATTTTATGCTAAAATAAAGGCAATATATTAAATATAATTTTATACAGATAAATTTTATTTAAATTTGTAAAATTCATTGAATAAATAAACATTTTCATACAAATTTTGAGTATTTTTTAAAAATTATGTCATTTTCCCCGTATTTTTATGCCATTTTATCGGCAATTTTCAAAGAATTTTTAGGTCATCAGAATCCAATCCCTGGTCATCACATCTCGATCCGGTTTTTGTCCTGTTTCCCTGATCCATTGAGCTAATGCTGAGATGGCCCCTTGTTTTGCTTCTGGACGTAAATGTAGCTTCATTATGCGCACGTTTTGTTGACGTCGTCTTTTGCTTGTAGTGGTAGAGCTGAGGGTGAGTTACTATATTGTTAGCAATGCAGTAAAATCAAATCTGCTGTTCGTTGCAAATAGTTTTTCTATAATTCGGGAACGAAAATGTCTAGTTTTTCAAATGTTGATAATCTCCCACTTTTCTAAATTTTATTTATTATTATAATTATATTATATTATTATTGTTTAACTTTCAACTATTTATTAAAATAGTGGGATGAGATTCTGGTACTCAAGAAAACTTGCACAAATATTCTTCTCCCCCCATACATCATATAGAGTTTCAAATAAATCGAATCAAATCACAATCTGATTCGCTTCTACAACTTACGCCTGAACCTCCAGGGCCTGATGGTGAGCGAGAGGTCGTGGAACTGCAAGTCGAGGTTGGCTGAGGGCTGCTGGAGCGGCACCCCGTCCTCCTCCTTCGTCCCACACAGCATCATCTTCTTGATCGGCATGTCGTACCAATTATCGTTCTCCTGCACACACAAGAAAACAAGCACTCACTCACTGAAAATCCACTCCCGTGTTTCGAAACTGATAGCAGTTCATGCAAAAGAGAAACGTGCACATTAGTAATCGAAGATCATCGCACCATCGAAAAACACCACTGTATTCAGAATGTACATTTCTGTTATATAAAACCACTACAAGATCAACCTTATGTATTTATCGCTAAAATACAGTAAAAACTGGAAGGGATGTTTGGGGCATAACATTTCGCATGCCCGGCTTGGAGAAAAACATAGCTCCGAGTACTTCGACAAAACTTAACGACAATAAATTTCTCAGAAATGCAGCTAAAACACCACGGTACGTCCCCAGTACATATATTTTAAAAAAATTCAAAATTTCAAGAATTAATGAGTGCATAGGCTTATGCTGCCGGGAGACGCCGCGTCCTAGGCACGGTTGCCAACATTTTGGCGACCACTCTGAGACCTTTCCCAGGGCGACATGTCGAGGAAGGTCGCATTTCGCCCTGAGGAAGGTCGCAGAATGGCGGCCGAAACGCTGGCACCTGTGCCTAGGACGCGGCGTCTTCCAGGCAGCTCCTTCAAGAACTGATGAATTTGAAACATTTAACAAGAGCTTTAATAGCATCTTACCATCATTTTGGCAGGCCCAACTCAATCTCGAGTATGAAGCACAGAAATCTTCCAGAATCACGTAGCGTTTTTCGGAATTATTCACAACTCGGAAAGTAAAGTAGCAACCACAGGGGGATTCTATTATTTTTACCATACATGTACAGCTAAAATTCAACGTAAATTATAAATAAATGAATCGAATTAGCAGATTTGGCCAAAAGCAGTTCAGCTTTCTTAGGAGAACATTTCAAATATTTTTTGAAACTTGTTAAACCTCTTAAATGCTGTAAACTAGAATAAAAATATCATTTTAGAAATATACAAAACACGCTGAATGTTTGCCCAGTTCGAATCCATAAACGCAGAAACAATCTCTTCAGTGCGAACTCCGCAGGTTTCCTGATATAGAACAGCACCTTCTGCACGTCCTGAACCCACTGCTGCGATTTACAGCTAACGAACTAGTTTTATGCATTATCTCTTTTTTTTATCAGTTTAGAAAAATAAAAATTTCTTTTCTCGATCATGGATAAGATATCAATACTTCAAATGAAGTACGCATTGGAAAAGTATACGAGGCCACGGTATTGTAAACAGAAAAGCTCTCAACGTACTTTCTCGCCTGTATTTTCACGCAAAATTACGCCAAAAGTACTCACATTTTCGAAAAAATGTGCATGATCTTATTTCAAAATATATCTTTAAGGAACAGATTTCATTAAGGAAAAAATTCCTTTAATATTTTAGTAGTAGAAAGACGCAACTGTTGCAACTTTCGAAAAATGGAATTTTTAAGGAATATGAGACCAGCACCAATGTTTTAAATGTCCTTCACATTATCCAACAACAAATTTAATCAAAAAAGGTGAAGCCTTTTTTTTTATTTAAGAAATGTCCCGGAAGCTTCATGTAAAGTCCCTCCCGCCAAATTGAAATATATGTTTCAAATTCAAGGTGTCGCGACATCAATCACATCGATTGGGAAATATCGATTTTGGAGAAAATGGCTGAACGGTTTAGCAGCTACCGTTGTTCACAGACAATCGGGCAGGCGGACGTTTCGCCGTCATTCGATTTTTCGGTATCAAGGACCAACGAAAAACGTGGAATCTGGATACACCACGCATTAGAAGATTTTTTCTAAATTTAGCATCTGGATTTATCTACTCTTTCGTTACTAGGGCTCTGCAATATGAGTTTTTCTGTCACAAAATTTCCGTTTTTCCGGCAGCATTACATTACTTTCTCTCTACTCCGTCACGAGAAAGTAAAAACAGTAGAAATCATATTCATTACATAACAATATCAACAATACACTAAAAACTGATAGTGCTGCAACAGTAGATACTCTCTCGCATTATTTGTAACTGTTACATATAACACAGCTAAATCGGTAGCAAAGGCGGTAGTGATGATTGTTTAGGCAACGCCTTATGGCTTGAGTGTTCCAGTGATTGGCAGGTCGCGACTTCGATCACCTCCAGGTGTCTGAACAATGCCTGAATTATTTAACATAGCAAAGTTTGTAATGCCTACAGGAATCGAATTCTCCGCAGGAATCAACTGGTCTAAAGAGAGGTTTCTGTGTTTTTCTTTTATTCCTTCCAGGGAAATGCAAGATTAACCGAGAATACGGTCCACGGACTGCGCGAGAATCCGTCCTCTCTTATCCTGCCTCCATTTTCCATCCTTATCCTTCCATTCCAACAACGGGATGCGATGATCACCCAACTTCGTATAGCCCGTCCCGCTTATCTAGAGAATCACTAAGTACAACAAAAAAGCTGAACCCGTACGAAATGCCGGAGCAGTACCGTCACAAACGGGCCACGGACCGCGCGCGATCTGTCCTTTCTCTTCCTTGTCCTATCGTCACCCCTTACACACACACTTACACTAACATGCACTACACTGCTACATATTCCGGGAGACCGGTCGGGAGCAGCTTGTCCCGGCTGGGGCGGTGCCTCGCTGGTGGGAGAGTCCTGGTTAGGGGGAGACCCCACTAACCGACGGTAGGTCGGCGCCGGATCTCGCCATCCGGCGGGGGAAGATCACGCCATCTCCGGAGAAAAATACATGCACTACACTAACGGGACTAATGACCGAAGCTGTTGACGCGCCCGGAAACACGAAAAAAATCAATCAACTGAACCCGTGCGAAAATTTCAATTTTTTTGAGTAGACTGCATATGTTTTCGGGTATGAAATCTAGAGAGGTTACTTCATTTGGGCCTCATTCCCACAACACATATCTCTGCGAGTACTTCCGCCTCACAAAAAATGCTTGTCCTGAAGATAACGCCGTCGGGTGTTCAGCAAGTTACGTGCGCAGATGCCAATACGAAATTCTGATGAATCCATAAACACACTTGCTTTTTGAGAATTGAATTGATTTAATGTAAATGGAACTGAATCAAATTATTCAGCATATTGTGCTTCATTCCTACAGTTTAAAGAAAAAAATTGGGAGTAATTTGGGGGAAATATTGTATACATATTTTTGGGGATATTTTCACTATTAACTCAAAATCATGCAAAATGTGTGATTTTGCGATTAGAACCAGAGAACACTACATTGCATTTAGTTTTTATATTATATGACACTTCCACTAGATTAAGAAACATCACTGAATTGCACACAATGCAATTCGTATCTGAAACAATGTTCTTCTCCCAATCAATCATTAATCTCAATTTTCAAATTTATAATTGTGCAATGTTACGTTATCTTTTGTCAATTTTCAAAAATACGCCTGTCCAAGTTGGTGACGAACCTCCAGCCTTCGGATATGCAATTAATATAAAACATCTTTCAGTTTGTCCACCGCATTTTAATCTACAAAATTCTACGTTTTCTAAGACAGGCACGCGAAGTTCGCTGGCAAGGTAACAAGCTTACTAGAGCTCGCGGGGACTGCGTCCAGAAAAATTGGCGCGAGATTTAAAAATAAGGGTTGTACAAATGCTATGCAATGGCGGTACGTAATTGGATACCTGGCCCATGACAGTCCTTGGGAAAAGCTACTTGAGAATTATTGTCACAAATGTAGCTATATTAATCCGTATTTTCTCTTTAAGGCAAAGAAAAGATCCATTAAAATGAAATAATACATCAGTCCGATTTCCAATTTTTAATTAGGAGTAAAATTTAAATTAAAAGAAACTGAATCAAAAGTATCTTGATTATGTAATCTTGTTTACTTAAATGTGATATAAAAGCAAGAAACTTTCTAAGTTTAGGTTAGAAGGTTTAACAGACAAATATTCATATAAATATTCAAATTTTTGTGTGTTAAATGCGCGACAACACAAAACGAAAACAAAGAAATAATTCGCCATTCAAACATATTCCGGTCACCTCGCAAAGATGTTTATAAAAGAAAGAATTTAGTAAGAAAATAAACATCAAATAGTAATAAGTAGTGAAGAATATAAACATATTACAATTCTCAGTTATTTGATAAAAAAAAATCTGGCAAACATATTTTCGTATGAAGCCCCTATTCACCGCCTCGCTGCGTATGTACACCCCTTTCTGGATTGTAAGGGGAAATGAGTACGGAGTCAGGGGAAGTTGCCCGTTCCCATAGGAGCGCCAGGCTTCACAAGCGGGCAAGTGGGTCGTGCGCGCGGTTTGACGTGCCTGGTCTAAGATTTTTAACTTGCAATTTGACGCTTCGCTACGCGTGTCGTTGGGTGACGAGGCACCGGCCTTAGGCCTATGTCATTAATATTAAACATCCCTGAACTTGTGCAACGCATAATTTCCAAGTGTCATTCGAACTACGTAAGCAGAATGCCATTCTCATACGAACCACTTCGGCTTACCTCCTTCCTGCCAATCGTTCTTCGCTTTCGTTCACCGATCTCGAGACGGCGGAGTAGACTCGTTATGATAAGGGTTAAAGTCCGGAATACACGGTACAGTTTTCGTGCGGATTAGTCGTACAGAAAACGTGCAGTCCAGACTGCACGTTTTCTATAGGAACATGTTCATAATTTTTCATGCAGAAAGCCTAGTTTGACTCAAGCGCCTCTAGCGACAGGATGGTCCACTAACGGTGATCGGCCATTGCGATTTTGTGGTTAGGTGTGCCAAAGTGCGATTGTGTGAAGTGATATATTGTGATAAACTTCCTTATTCCTAATTCTTCACTTTCTATTTTTATTCTGTATGCTCTACATGGTTAATTAACACCAAATAAAGATCATAAGCAGAACGCACACACAGAAATGTATTACGCACCACTGACAGTATTCGGACGGCGCAATTCAGTTGTCTCTCTTTAGTCCCACCTAGCGGCAGCCTGCGGCGATTCGTGCAGAAAACGTATAGACCATGTATGCGTGACTTTTGACTTTTGTACTTCTAGTTTGGGATCTTGAAGTTTCTGTATAGAAACTGTATGACAATCTGCACGAAAACTGTACCGTGTATACCGGGCTTTAGACCCATTTTTTCTCTCTAATGGAGTTACAGCTCAGAGAAAGCCTTGGCTGACATCCGCCACTTAATCTAACTCATAGGGAAAGGACCTTATGAAAACTAAGGGCAGTTCCGCACCAAGCCAAGGATGGGAATAGTTACAGATCTGGGAGGGAGGGACTGGTCCATAGCCCGTTGTTGAAGATACTACCCTAGCAGTCGCTTATCATATAATAGATATTATAACGTGCGACTGTTAGTGTTCCGCGATCGTGAAAAATTCTGCTCGGCCGACGGGCCGTCACTCGCCGGGAAACAGTGCTCTCTGAACTCCCCGGTGTTCGCTGCGAACGGGACGTTTTCAAGGTCTCGCCCTGCAAATGCTTTCCAGTCTAGTTGAAGAGTTAGTTTGTGATGGCTCGCTCGAAGTTCACTCACAAACAGAAAGTGTTTGTGTATCACACATACGTAAAATGGGTAAAAAAGGTTCCTAAAGCCTTTCTTCCAAATGTTTACAAATGCAATCGTAATAACGATCATTTTCAACAAGACTCCGCAACCGCACGCATTGCTTAGTTTTCGTTTATGGAGACAGAATTATCACGACTAATCTGTGGTGCTATCAGTGATACGACAGTACGAGTTCTGTTCCTGTACAGTGTGCCATAAATCTTCTTCCGTGTGGGGACTTGTCGCATAAGTGCAATCTTTCAGGAATCTCCAAAGAAGGAAATCCCTCTGAGTGGGATCAGGAGGACGAGCAGGCCACATTCCTTCTTTGGAGATTCCTGAAAGATTGCACTTATGCGACAAGTCCCCACACGGAAGAAGTAAGGCACACTATACAGGAACAGACCTCGCCCTGTAGTATCACTGATAACACCACAGAATAACAGAAGACATAAAAGTTACGAAAGACAGAGATATAACGCTGAATTCCTGTTTTTGAAGATTTCGAGTAATTAATGAATAAAATGAGATATTTCACAGTCTTGTATATGTTATAGTTCTCTCACACATTTATTCCGTTATCTAAAATTAATAATAATATAGAAGGGGAAATATGAAGAAGGAAATAAAAATAATCGTATTTTTGGAACAGATAATTAACTATCAGAATATATCTGAATTATACTATGACTCTGGTGTTCATGACTATGGTGTAGATAGTGTGGTAGAAAAAAAACGCAAGATAGAAAGAGACTGACAACAACCGATTACAAAAATCTTAAAATACGATACTTTAGTACAGTAGTAAACCGAATCTACACGTCAGCGAATGCTTAGAAGTATAGAATTGAAATTTTAGAAAGAAAAAATATTGAAAGAATGCTGGGTACAATAAAAGGAACAAAACCATGCAATTACGACATAATGATAAAATATAAAAAATATAAAAAGTACAGAATACAACAATAAGGAGGAAAAATAATACAAGAAATCAAATACTAAGAGGCTTGTAGTTGCAAAAGGAGCTCGTGTACTGGGCGTCACATTAAAAATACTAAAACGAATCTTTTTTTTTTCGATAGCGTTAAAGATTACTTAGGACACGTACTCGCTCACAGTGAAGCGAGAGTCTTTCGTGTAGCAGAGATTAATTACTTCGTGTTAAAGTTCATAGTCTGTGATAAATGAAAATGAATTCCGAGACTTGTGAAATTTCTATCACTGACAATGCTACACAGTAATACGCTTTCATATCATATGAGTCTTATCAGCTAGAGAAACGTCATTGAATATACACAGTGCAATTCGTATAAGAGATAATATTTTAATATAATTCAATTAAAAATAAAACAGCGTATCACGTGTATATAATTAATGTCCTCACATAATACAATATTTCCAAGTTAAACCTTTGGTACTGAACATTGGTACCAAGAAATGTGAAAAAAGTATTCGACGAAGTAAAGAAAAGTAAAAATAATTTCTGAAAATATCACATGTTCACAACAAGATCTGGACTTCGCTCACGTGTCTGGATCACTTTAGAACAGTTGTAAAAGAGCTACAATGAATCCTGGAGGGCGGAATATTTAGTGTCTTCTGAAGAGGAAGGTTGTGGTTTTTTTGGAACATAAGGAGGTCAAGAACATCCATATTAGTAGTGCTTGGTCTTGAATTCTGCTTTAGAATTTGCACATACTGATATCTGTCCATATTTTTTACAAAGTCCAGTTTTCCAACTTCTTTTGCTGACCCCCCGCCTCAAAACAAATCTTGTATTTCTTCCCTGTAGGTACATACAGTTTTCACTGTTCTTCGACAGAATAAATCAAATCAAATAACTCAGTATCAATGCTACATTTCATGAGGAACGGCATGCCCAGTTTTTTCGAAAGCAAGTGTCTTCAAGGAAACCGAGTTTAAATACCACTTTTGGGAGCTCTATTCAATGAGGCGGCCACGCAATTGCACCGAACGCGGCATCTGTAACAGCACTGGGGATTTCCCCGTTTTTTTTTGTGTTATCAGGGTAACAGTCGAGTGATTATCTATGCAAAAAATATCGCGAGCCACACACTAGAGAACTGTTATAGGACACAGTGTATACTATTCTTTAATTCCATTAAATCTACCTAATATGCAGTTTTGTTGAAAATGACTGCGAAGAACGTCATCACATAATGACAAATTCGACATGCTATAATAAATACTACCAATATTTACAATTGCTTAATCGCAGTGGCGTACCTAACGGGAGTCTCGCGGGGCTTTTCACTCCCCCCCCAGAAGCCAATGACACATATTGAAAAAAATACAGATTTGACTATAAATAGAGATATTCTATACTAATGAAAGTCATTCAATATATCAATTGTTCACTCTCAAAATATTAACTGAAAGCCAGGATATAAAATACATTTTAAGATTTACTGGTGCCTCATTGCTTGATATTGCATTCATTCGTAAAACTTGCCTTCGATACGAGGCAATGTACTTTGCCTACTTTACTATACCTCCTGGTATCAAGAGGATCGTGGTTACAAGGAAAATATGAAAACAGTTTCATGATACACGTCTCTTATGGAGGAAATTATGAGAGGGAACTATGAAAGGGTAATAAGGGTGGCGGGGGGGGGGGAGATATGAAAGACAAACCGAGTCACGTGAACATACAGTTAATTCGTAAATAAGTAATTCTACATCAATAACGTTAGTTAAGATAGAAAGTCCTTTACGCACCACGGGCGTTAAATGAATGCAATGATCTGGGGCGAAAAGAAGCCGTCGAGCTTTTGGTCGCAGATCGACCATTAGAACCCTTTTAACGCCCTCGGTGGATAAACAACTATTTTATTCAGCATAAACGAAAAAAATCTTTATAAGAAAATATCAAGTTGGCTGAACATTACACCTGCAGCTCCCCTCCCCCGAGAAAAACCCAGAGCGCGCCTTTGTTTATTCGTGAGGTTTCTGCGCTGAAAACACGCATCAAAGCAGTTAAGATCATGTAAAAGTTTTCGAAAATTTTAATACTTATCGCGTAATTTTGCGTCAAAATACGAGCGAGAAAGTACGTGCTGTTTTAGTACTATTACTAGTTTTATTTGTGTCACTATTGCAGCCCACGAGCGATATGTTTCCAATGCGACATGGATGTATTGCTACATAATTACAAGCATACATTATAGACTTCATTAATGTAACGTACAACTCAATAGAGCCCCAGAGAATGCAGAAGACTGGAGCGCTGTGCTACACCCCAATAGGCCGGTTCTCGCGTGAGCCACAGCCTCAAGAACAAAAACGATGAACTCTGGAACACACGGAGTCGCAGATACCTGCTCCTTCGCATATTTAAAAAGCGCCTGGTCGGTTTATGGGCGGTAATAAATCTCGCCGTACTTTGGCACCTTAACGCGGAACTCTGAGCACACATTCATGCCGCGAGTCACAGACTGCGTGGGGGTGGCGGCGTTTCGGTTGGAGTTCGACGCGAACTTGAGCACGGGTATTGCCCCAGCATACACCATACAGTCGATACATATCACCGTTTTCTGATGGAGCAAAATCGTCCCTTCTTGTCGTTTGAAAATAAAGCCCCGCCGCTTCCTACAAATCTACACTGACTTCCAGAAAAATATGTAGTATGAAACGGCAAATTATGTATATACAATGTAACAAAAAGTATAAGAATATGTAAGATAAACATAAAGAGGGGTATAATCACACCTATAGAAAATTTACGTCCACGCAAAATAAATTTTCACAATTTGATATTACATTAAAATATTTATTAAAGCTACATTACAACAAATATGGCTTGGGCTTCTGCATAAATTTCTTTGAAACAGTAC
Organism: Teleogryllus oceanicus; assembly: GCA_964035755.1. Taxonomy (NCBI): domain Eukaryota; kingdom Metazoa; phylum Arthropoda; class Insecta; order Orthoptera; family Gryllidae; genus Teleogryllus; species Teleogryllus oceanicus. Next base: position 4,577,720 of record CAXIVR010000001.1, read on the forward strand.
TACATTGTTATCTTTGAGGGCCATGGAAGCCATCAAGTGAACATGGGAATTTAGCGTCCGCGAACAATCACTGTGTCATTGCCTTCGTAATGTAATAAGTGTGCGACAACCAATATTTGGCAGAAAATTGGGATTAATGATGAAGAGGCAAGACATCACTGATACTTACTACTCCTAGTGGCAATATTCTCAACACTCACGCCCATTGACCGCAACATTGTATATTAAACCAGAGACAGCGTGCATGGGAGCGCGCCTTACGCGGCCACCTTCGCGTCGTCAGCAAGCAAGTCGCAATTTGTGTAAGAAAAAATCTCATTTTTTAAATAAAGACTATTATAAAAACTATTAATTCAATAAATATTTTTGGAGAAATAAATTTCCGGATGATTGGTATAATAAAAAATGCAAAATATGTAATCTAGTACAAAATATGTGGTTATTGTGTAGATTGATTGATTGATTTTTTCGTGTTCCAGGGCGCGTTAACAGCTTTGGTCATTTGTCCCGTATGCGTAGTGCATGCTTTTTTCTCCGCGGTGATCTTCCCCCGTTGGATGGCGAGATCCGGCGCCGACCTACCGTCGGCTAGTAGGGTTTCCCCCTAACCAGGACTCTCCCACCGCCCCAGCCGGGACAAGCTCTAAGCTCCCGACCGGTCTTCCGGAATATGTGGTAGTGTAGTGCATGTGAGTGTGTGTTTAAGGGGAGAGGATAGGACAAGGAAGAGGAAGGACAGATGGCGCCAGGTCCGTGGCCCGTTTGTTAGGGTACTGCTCCGTCATTCACCTGGTGTTGATCGGAGAAACCACGGAAAACTACCGATCAGAGCAGCCGGCCGCTAAAATTCTCCTCCAGACAGCGACTGAATTCGACCTAGCTGATGAGCTAGTGTCGAAAATATTGCCGCCGTCAGGACTCGAATCTAGGATCTCCCGGTCAGAGGCGCTGCAGTGATATCAGTTGATGCACTGAGCTACCGCTCCCGGTGGTTATTGTATAGGATTGTCCTGATTCGCCAAAATGAATTCAATCAATAATTCATCAACAATTTTGGAAATTCAACATACAAAGGCAAAAAATATGTAATGAATTAAGAATCCAGAATCTAGTGAAAATGTCTTGGACCGCCGCGAGACGGTGCTGTGCCGTGTTATTATTACATTTTTAGATAATTGTTTGATATGTTCTTGTTCTCCATATATTATTTATGTACAGTAAAAATGATACTATGCAATATTGTTTAAATAATTCCGTAATTTGAAAATAAATAAACATTTAAATCAATTTTGCCAAATAAAAGAAGGTAAAAGAACTAGGCCTTTTTTTTTGGGGGGGGGGGTCATGACCCCCCTGGATCCACCAGTGTTATTACTAATGATAATGTTCCTGCCGGTGAAATGGAAAGCAAAAGCAAATGCACTGGACGTTTGTATTACAAGCCAAAAATTTCAATATAGGATCCCTTGTTGAATGTGGGCATGCAGATTCATTACCCTTAGCTCGGGAGCCAAAAAACCAAAGCAATTACTCCCACATTGAAAATAAAACGAAAAGGCAGCAAATAGTTGGTCTTGGAAAGTTTCAACCAACTCATTTTCCCAGTTAAGAATTTTTCTTTCAGCACTAGTTTTGTCTTCAGATAATTAAAACAGGCCTCTCTTGCATAAGTCTTTGAACAATCATCAATCAAATGGTTAAATAATTCAAGACGGCTCACTTCTAAGAGATGAGAGTAATTTTCAAACGTTAAAATTGCAATTATGGATGAATAGAAAGGGAGCCAATTGCCAGAAAGTTTTTTAAAATTTGTAAAAAATCCGAAATAAATAACAAAAGTTTTAAAGATTAATAAGAATAAAAAAAAAATGTTGATTCCATTTTACAATTATTCCTTTTTAAATTTCGCGCCTAACCGTCCCTTTGAACCATTAATCTTCTTTGGGCTCAATCGGACCACAGTTAGTGCATTTTCCGTTATTCCGTATTTGAGAGCGGCCGTGGCAGTGACGGTAGAAGGTTCTTCTCTTGGCCGCTACTAAGCGGATGCGACGTGCTTCAGTATTCCACCACGAAACAGCGGTATCTCCCAGGGTCACATACACCCATGGGTGTTTTTTCACTTCTAGGAAGGAAGACAGAAGCCACATGTTCTATATAATTCGAAGCGTCAGTCAAGTGAAAGAACAGACTCTGAAAGGCAGTGAATGGCTAGTCCTAAGTGTTTCTGTGATGAAGCAATCATTTTCCAGTCATCGTTAATTATACCAGTTTTTTATTTTTTAATCACAATAGTTTCAAAAAAACGGGCGCAGATTGTACTTCTCCCCTAGTTGTTACATACAGTTTTTACAATTCGTTGACGAAGAAAAGAATCAAAGATAAAGAAATCAAATTAAGTTTTGCTCATTCATTTTCTTAGACCTGCGATTATGTATTCTTTTTGACAAGGCGGGAACTGAAGACTGCTACCAGCTCAGAAGAACTGCTGGTGAATTGAATCAGGAAAACGTGGATACACCGACCCCAGTGGCAAATCCTGAAAATTATTTCAAGTATACCGCATTTCATGGAAGCTACCTCTATCGTTGTCTTTTATTTTGAGCTTTTCTGAAATCCCAATACTATGAAATTCCGTCCTTAATAATTGTCAAGACAATTTCACAAACCACAAACTTCTGGATCATTAACACGCTCCATTTTCACAAAAACTTGTGATAAGCGTAACTTACGAACGACCAGAGGACTGTTTACCGCAATATTTTGCGGTGCTACCGACCGCCCAGACACGCATTCTCCCCTCTCCCCGCCCTTGTAACATGAGGAGGAATAGGTTATCGCGGTGGCATGCGGTGCCTTTGCCTGCGCCGAGCGAATTCTCTGGACAGCATTTAGAACTGTTTGAAACTTCACGCACTTCGTAGCGCTTACAGATGCGGAAGACTGGCTCTCGGTAGCAAAACAGAGCTTTTTTTGTATCTGTTTTAAAGCTTTCAAAATCCCAATAACTTTTTAGGGCATTGTCAAACTTATTAAATATTACTTATACTCTTCTAATTACTAGGTATACCGGCGGTATGTGCGATGTATCGGAGAATTCGGCTCTGACCGACCCGGTATTACTGTTCATCTTGGAATTCGAATTTCGCTATTGGAGCTACAACTAGAGAAGTATTTTCAGATATTAGCATGTTAGTTTTTGTAGAAAATGGAAGTGGTTATCATCTTCAAAACCACTCCCGTGTATCAGTGCACATGAGCGTTGCCTAGCACAAATAAACCTCTACAATGATAATGAGTTACCTCGGTGCAATGTCACCTCCGCCCCTTTTTTAATGGTCTCCCACTTAGTCGGTGCGAATTGTAAGCAAGTGAATATTTCGTTGTGAATTTATTACAATGTGTGTTTTATGCGTATGTCAGATTCTGATTAAGATATTAAAAAATAAATAAGGAGTACTTTCTTATATTTCAGATTCTTTTCTAATTTAAAAAAATATTTTACTTATTGATGTATGAAAATATGTTTTTGCGCTCTGACCTGCACAACCATCAAAATGTCACAAGCGACCACACATAATCTGTAAGGATTGCTACATACATTGTAAAGGTCAACGCTCTAAATATACATACGTCAATTTGCTGAAAAAAAAAGCGTTTTAAAGAAGAGTCATTTTTTCCATAAAAAATATGTAAGGTAGTTAAGTTAAGGTCAGTAAAATAATGCGTTTTCTTTCTTTTTACTTCTACGTTAGAATATAATGTCAATTTCCGTCGACGGCTGTAACAGCAACGTGAGGTTGAGCTAAATACCTGAGCTCGTGATTCAGAAGACCTCGTATGGGTTTGTTGATAGTTCTCGACGTTGGGTCGCAAATGGCAATTCATGCTAGTTTAAGTCAGTCGTGATCTGTGTGACATTGCTTTCTGAGGCGAGACGACTAGTCGCTTGAGTGAAGTATTTGCTGTTCGTGTGCTGAAAACTTACTCAACCGCACTCAAGGAACTTTCAATTATGACGTACGCGAAGCTTCCGTCCCTACCACGCAGTGCAAAAATATATTCAGGTCGCACGGTCGAACTGCACTTCAGTGGCAGCGTTCTATTCATTCTTTATTATTATTCCGTTTTAATTCTTTTATGCATACAAAATTTCAAATATTTCGAACGGTACAAACGTGCTGCTAGAAGCGAAACAACAACATGCAATTACGCATCAGGGCACGGTAAGGCTCTACTGAGTAATCTTATCGGACGGCTTATTATCTGTTCGTGTCTTTGTAAGTAAGGTGGCGAAACCTTGACTTGTGGGGCCCGGAGAGGGGGTATCACCGACTCGTGTAATTCCGCCAATGTTTTTATTTCAGAAATTTCAGTCGTTTTTTCTTTTCCTAGTAATTCATGCCAGTCAAAACTGTTGCATTTCAAGGTAGTACAGTCGACTCCGGCTATAGTGAACTCCTGGAGACTAACATTTCTGGTTCACTATAATCGACGATGTCAAAATTAAATCTACACTTATATACAACGGTTGAATTTATTAATACCGAGATACAGCAAAATACATTAACAGCACGAACTGAAAACTCCAATATCTTTATTTGTCCTTAAAAAAATTATTATTTTCCATTGTTTGCTTCGTATTTTTTCATTAGTAATTTCTCTAGATCCTTCTCCAGACTTTGTGCCTTCTCAAGACTTGATTCTGCATTGTCTTCTGTGTCTATCATAAAGCAGTCTTCACACGCATCAATACCTCTTGCATTGTTGGAGCACCGTTCCACTCTCCGAAGGCCCTTTCACTCGCATAATAGTATACGAGATGCTTTCGATAGCGAGATGGCTCCAGCGGCTAATGAAACTGTTCGCTTTTCCGCACGATATCACTAGGCTGTGGCAGACGCGGACTTCCCGTTGCCAACGTACAACTCAACGCGCTTCGTCCCGCGAATATCAAATAACACCAAGATTAAATTGATTCATTTTTTCGTGTTTCCGGGCGCATCAACTGCTTCAGTCATTAGTCCCGTTAGTGTAGTGCATGTTTTTTCTCGGGATATGGCGGTGATCTTCCCCCGCTGGATGGCGAGACCGGCACCGACCTACCGTCGGCTAGTGGGGTTTCCCCCTAACCAGGACTCTTCCACCAGCGGGGCACCGCCCCAGCCGGCATAATCTCTAAGCTCCAGACCGGTTTCCCAGAATATGTGGTAGTGTGGTGCATGTTAGTGTAAGTGTGTGTGTAAGAGGAGAGGATAGGACAAGGAAGAGGAAGATCGCGCGCGGTCCGTGGCCCGTTTTGGTAGAGCACTGCTCCGGCATTCGCCTGGTGTTGATCGGAGAAACCACGGAAAACTACCGATCTGAGCAGCCGGCCTCTAGAATTCTCCTCCAGACAGCTACTAAATTCGACCTAACTAGTGTCGAAAATCTGCCGCCGTCAGGACTCGAACCTAGGGCCTCCCGGTCAGAGGCGCTGCAGTGACATCAGTTGATGCACTGAGCTACCGTTACCGGTCCAAGATTGAAGCTGAAGCAGACTATCGCGCGTCGCCGTTGCCCGTTGTAGCCCACGAGGTCTTGGCTTCCGCAGAGACACTGAGTGGCATAAGAGGTCTTCAGTAGTTGCCGATTCCCAGTCCCCTATCCCTACCTCAGAGGAGACTACTATTCTTTCTATTTCTACTAATTTTTGGCCGACGATATTTTTCAAGCTGCCTAGTGTTGGAATTTGTTAGTGTGTCACTGAGGCGATATATTCTTTTCCAGGAGGAAATTAATTTCCAGGACGTATTTACTACGTTCACTACAGCTGAGGTCCAGGTTCACTATAACCGAATCTTCTTATGGTTATTTGTAATGTAAGTGAAACGGAGCCTATGACTTAAGTTCACTACAACCGAGGGTTCACTATAACGGAGTCTACTATATGTGGCCTAGAAGCCTTCCTCGATGGCTCGTTTGTAAGCGTGCTCGCTTTCCACGGCGCAACCCCCGGTTCGATTCCCAGCCGAGGCAAATTATACCTCTGCGCTTTCGTTAAAAATGCCCTAGTACCTATTGCTGTGTGACGATGAGAAAGCCCACCCTACAGTTATGAAGATCAGAATATACGGTGGAGGGATATCTTCGTGCCAACAACAAGAACCCCTTATTCCATGGCCGAGAGGCTGGGTCACCGCTGGTCGGCCAAGGCCCATAGCGAGCTGTTGAGCCAAAGAACAGGAACGTGTGGCCTAGAAAATGCCCTGGGCTTGACAGATTCAATTCCTCCCCTCACCGCAGAGGCCCGAAGGCCCACTTCCTCCCCTGAGGTATGACCACGCCAGTATCAATAGATCACCACAACATAACATATATGCGCACACACACACACACATGTCGCGATCGTCAGTGCAGTTTAGGGCGCCCCGAGTGCGCCCTGGTTCCGTGTGATTGTGCGAATCGAGTGGAACACGAAAGCTGCCCTGAGTGCGCGCTGGGTGTGCACCAGTGCGGCGAATGGAAAACGCTATTACACGCACTACATTACCACACATATCGGGAGACCAGCCGGGTGCTTGGAGCTTGTCCCGGCTGGGGCGTGGTGCCCCGCTGGTAAGATATATCTGGTTGGGTAAATCGACGTGTAGGGCGGCGCCGAAACTCTGTCATCCAGCGGTAAGAAAATCACCGCCCCTTCTACGACTTCCCTACTACTTCCCCCTACCCCTTCTACGTAAACGCACGTCAAACTGCGCCCGCACGACCCACTTTCCCGCTTGTGAAGCCCGGCGCTCCCATGGGAACGGGCAATTTCCCCTGACTCCGCACATGTGCACTTTCTGGGTTCATTTTAGCAGTTGACGCGTCCGGAAACATCGATCAATCGAAGTATTGCGCGTGATATTAGTGACAACTCATAAGCAGAGGCCGTAAGTCCACATTTCATCTTTTTCTTTGGCCTTTCTACCATTCGACTGGTTACGTCGTAGTTTACAAAGAAGTTTTCATCAATTGAAGAGAGAGACCGAACTTCGGGATAAGTACCTACTTGAGAAAAACTAATTTTCAAATGATATCAATATTTAAAGCTTCCTCTATCATATCTTAACTTTCATCAATAAGTGGCTAGATAGTGATAGTTATCAGATTTAAACTCCTTACAGGGCAACATCGGTATACATGTGACCAACAGCCTGTTAATCACGTTTTCTTCCGCACCTCAGTTTATAAAACTTTTGAGATATCAAGAAACTTTGCGTTTGTTTTAAGAATGACTGAGTTGTAAATTACGCAAATGCCATAAATTGACAATTCGTTGTGTTATTTATGGAAATAACAGATTCTCTTAAGAATTCGCCACGATTGGCAGACATAGGTATATGAAATGAATCATTCAAACCGGATTCACTTGAAAAAAAAAAAAAAATACAGAATTACAAGCATTGAATTATCATGAATTAAAGCATTGAATTACAAAGAATTATTGGCCATGGTAAATACTTTACCTCATCACACTCAATTTTCCATAACTTTGTAACAAAACCATTGATCCAGCTTTTCTGATCGCTAAAATAATTCCATATTCTGCAAGATGACACTTTAAGCAACTGCAGGGTGCTCCTTGAGAAAGTAAAGTTTATTGTACTTATCTTTCATACAAATATATTATTTGAGATGTCGGGCAAAACACGAGATAACCGCCAAGGCCACGAAGGCGGTTCTATTTCTTTTACATCAAAACCAATTTAAAACTGTGTGGCGTGCTACGGCAGAAGTGAATTCTGTACACGTTATCATAATTCTGCGATTGCTATCCGAAGCCATATACCAGTTGAATTCTAAATACAGAAGGAAATGAGCGTTTTTGGCAAGAATTGTAAGCAAACTATTCGCTTCCGTAGTTAAATCTCTTTTCGAGGGTAAATCAGCTATAAATTTGGACTCTTATCCTCATTATGCCATTCGTGAAGAAATAACACTTCCTGCTGCGACAACGTAGAGAACGATAATTTGAATAACCATGTATATCCCTCTGAATTCTAGAAGACATGCACAGATAATGAAGTTACATTTATGCTCAGAACGAAAACAAGGGGCCATCTCAGCATTTGCTCAAAGGATCAGAGAAACTGGACGAAACATCTGATTGAGATGGGGTCATTGAGCCAGAAGCTGAGGTACAATATTTGCTACAGGTTATTTAGATTTAATATTACTTTCCTTTTAGATGCTCGGTATAGTCTCTAATTGTACAGAAACAATTACGAAGCAAAACATATTTTGCTTCGGACTAAACATTTTGCCGGAATCCAAAATATGTTTCAGAGCACACTGTTTATTTTTATACAATTTTTACATTTTTGCCACTATTCCTCCTCCACATCCGTAATTCCTAATGTGCCGATTATAAATAATCGACCATAAGCTGTGTTCATGGCGACTAATTATCTGGTTAGGTGCAGAAAAGTGCGACGTCCGACGTGGAGAGATGCGCAGTAGCGTTTAAACCCGTAGCCCTCTACGCCGCGAGCGAAAGTAAACGGGCGGCTCGGAAGTGGGTCATCGCTTCGCTTCGCGCCGCGTCGGCGGCGGCGGCAGAGGAGCGGCGCTCGGTGCAGCCGGGCGAGCAGCTGCGGAGGCGTGGCGGCCGCGCGGGGCGGGGGGCGGGGACGGAGCGGAGACCGTCCGTTAGGCGGCGGCGGAGGTGAAGGACCTGGCGGCTCTGTCAGCCGCAGGTGAGCCACCGCCGCCGCCGCCGCCACCCTCTCACCAAATCTCTCCGTGATCCCAAGTGCGGAGGGAAACGTGCGAGTGGGCGTGCCGATAAAGCAGCGCTCGCAGCGGAAGGCTTCACATACAATGCCATGGAATGAAAGGAGACGAGAAGGGATTGGAGGGGAGGAGGGAGGGAGGGATCGGACGAGAGAGGTGGGGCAAGTGCGTGAGATGGTAGTGAGAGGAGAGGTGGGAGGGGATGGGATGCGATGTCATGAGACGGAATACGAAGCGAGGAAGGAAGTAAGAGGGGATACGTCGGGAAAAAAAGAGAGGGAAGGGGAGGGGATTTTCTGGACACTAATTTATCATTTTATACTGGAAAGCAGACGCGAAATACACGGTGCACCACACCATACGCGATGATGTGGCTTCAAATCATACATTTTCACAGATCACATTCAATACTTGCTATTAATTTATATAATACATATATTTATGTAATGGCATATTTCTATTTTGTTCTATGACGACAGTTGTCAACAGTTCAACTGGAATTAAAGTATATAAATGCATTTTCCTTGTCAAAGCACAGTCAATTAGCAATAGATTTTAATGAAAGAGCGTGAAGTGAAGAAGAGATGCTAAGTGTTGCCCCCTCACTATAGAGGTTGATGTATTCTGCTGGAAAAGTGTTACTTTGTCTTTGTAATCAAGGGACACAAATCAAGAAAATCGGACATGAAAACAGGGCCGAGAGCATTTTAGGTTTCATTCAGATTGTTGTGTAAGATAGTTTTCGTTTCACTCATCAATTCCGGGATTTGTCCGCCTCCTGGTGTTGTGAAGCCGGGGGGGGGGAAGGTTTTTATCTATTCCCGGCAAAGGTTTCTATTCGGATTGATTTGTGTGTGTGTGCGTGTGTGTGCACGCCATTCGACAAATCAGCTATCATTACGTAAATATACATAAACTAAAGGAATTGAAATTCAGTACGTTTATTACTTGCTAAGTTTTCAACAGTTTTTATTCCTGTCGTTTTCCTTTAATACGAGAAGATGCTGACTGACTTCTCATCGATAGAAAGTCTTCTTCCATTCCTAACCTTAGGTTGGGTCGAGCTCTATTGCATTTTATTTCGCAACAAGGTTTGTAGGCAATTGTTGATACACGTGACACGATTACAATCGTTTTCCCGCAATCGAAATGAAATGGCATCAAAGCAATTTCCACAAAGCAGACGGGAATAAGACGTAAAACCTCGCATTTCCAGAAGAGATTAATTTATCCAATCAATGCCCGATAACAATGTGAAAAGGACTAGAGGTGGAGAGGCAGACGTTTCATACACAGCAGCGATAAGGTACAGGTCATTTATGCAGATGTAAGCAACCGACATAAATTGAAGAGGAAATGAGGGGGGTAATCAAAACACCCGATGTAGCAATAATCACATGTCAGAGTAAACAATACTACAAATGGTTCTCATACATTTGTACGCTTTGAATTCTATGTTGCAACGCTTTGTCAGATTATATTAAAAACATGACGTCAAGGCTGAATGACAAATATTAAGTCAATATTTCTCTGCTGCGAAACAATGTTTAGTCAATTTCTGAGTATAAAAACGAAAATACCACGCATTTAATAATAAAAAGTTTGTTGCAACAGGAAATATGATAATTGTAGTAGCACAGTGTATAGTACACAGTGAAATACTCTGAGTGTGAAGAGATCCTCGCTATCCTAAAAGTTTTTCGTGTCTTTGACCTCCACAACCCTTCCTCCCAGTCACCTTGTTCGGGCAGGTTTGTCTTCAAGATTTCCTTGATTTATTAAGCAAATATTGATATGGAATTGAATGTTGAAATGTCTTCAAGATTTTTTTGATTTATTAAGCAAATGTTGAAATGGACCCTCGATTTGCTCCTTGTCTCTAACTGTAGCTTTCTTACCGAACCCTCCGATAGGAATATAGTATTTTCGACGCTATATAAATTATATATCATGTGGACCCATTGATAAATAAATTACAAAAATTTAAAGATCTCACAATCCTCAGTATTTTTATTCACTACAGAGGGTACCACTTCACAGCTGAGACCTCCACAACTCTCCAGCCAGCTACCAGTCTCTCGCCATGCCTATTCAGTTGTTTTCTTTAACTTTCAGTTGGGATTGTCACCGCACGAAGGCAGCCCGTAGTGAAGAGAGAGATGAGGATCCACTATTCTAATCATGATGATAATGATGTATTTATGTCATGATCATGTCTAACTATTTGCTGTAGCTAACCATTTTATTAAAGTAGCTCACATACCTGGAAAGGTGGCTGACCTAGGCTACAGAGCATCTACCTGCAAACGGGAACGCCGACTTTTCTCTTCTGGCTTCTCGCGCACACGAGAAAAGAACGATCAGCGATGTTCTGTGCGACTGTCTCGGTCTCACTGAGTTGGGAATTTTGCATTTGTCCGTCAGAGACTGCGCATGCATATGAGCTGTGTGAAAAAAGTCAAGGCAAGTCATTGGTCTTTTATTTCTTGCAAGACATTGATCTCTAACCACAGACAAGGCATTGAACTTTGAGAAAATAAATCTATTGCAAGCGAAGTGAATAGTATTTCGTATTCGACTAATACGAATAAAGGGATATGGTGCGGGTATTATGGTTAGCTTGGAACAAAGTAAGTGAGACGATCGAATCCTAATATATTGTGATTTATTTATCGAATCTATTCCGACATTCCTGCCGCCACGTACAGAAGGCACGCAAATTCGTTCATCTTTCTTTCTTTTTTCGTATTTGTAGGCCTTTTATAATTTCATCGAAGATAATTTATCACATATACAATCTTTTTCCTAGTATTCTATGTTTTTAAATTTAATTTGGATCTAACACTTGTTAAATGTTAGTATCGTGTGTAATTTCAGTAAAACCTACAAATAAACTACTACAAATACTAATCTTAAACTATTTAGTCATTAATACATACGTCTGTTGGAAATGTTGGCTGCCATACCGTTCACCCGATTGCGATAAAACTTCGTGAAATTATTTCTTACAATTGCGCCAAGAATATAGGCATATTACAATTGGAATGTACGTGTATGTCACATATAGACGGGCGTTGGCGATGATTTTATACGATTATGCTGACCCCTGCACAACTCTACGCAACCTGCCGCATCTCCAAGTATTACGCGCGTCTTCGCTACAAATTCCGCCCCTGCGATAATGAAATATCGGTCGGAATTATTACTTGAGCGTTGTCTCGGACAAGGCAATCAAATTCCTCTAAGACAGTGTCATAGAGCGAGTGCATGCATATACTTGAGAGAGAACGTTTTAACAATACAATATTAGACAACCATGACCAAACCAGGACATAGAACAAACCCACACTCACGAGAAAGTCGTCTATTAAAATTTTTGCAGAGATAGCGTAAAACGTGATTAACAATCACGTGACCAATAGCGTGTGGTAAGTGTTATACATTGCGTTAGCGAAGCATAATAAAAATATTCATTTTTCTTAAAAACAATTCAGTGCGAGTTGTCTTCCATTTAATATTTCCTTTATTTTCAATTTTCCCCATCAAATAGCTCTGAGAAACACTCATTCAACACGTTTTGTATTCTGGAGAGGACTACCATGGACAAAGTAGGGTATTTCAATACACCCACTTATCGAAAGATAGACCCTCTAAATTGTCGACTGTGGGCAAAATGTAGGCGAACGAAGGCACTCATTATGTCTTGTGTTGACTACGCTAATCCATTGTAACAGCAATTATGAAACGTTTTCCGGGATTTTCTTCCTTCTAGAATTTCAAGGAATTTTCACATCAACTACCTCTCACATAACTCTAATCTCACTCCAACTATCAAATTGTGCGCTGCAAAATTACCGAACTGTACTGCGAGATGACAATCCAAAAGCACTAGATAATGATGCGCTTTCATGGCGCACGGTAAGCTTTTTATTTAAATTCATTGATTGATTGATGTTTTCGTGTTTCCGGGCACGTCAACTGCTTTGGTCATTAGTCTCGTTAGTGTAGTGCATGTTTTCTTCTCGGGAGATGGCGGTGATCTTCCCCGGCTGGATGGCGACATCCGGCGCCGACCTACTGTCGGCCAGTGGGGTTTCCCCCTAACCACGACTCTCCCACCAGCGGGGCACCGCCCCAGCCGGGACTAGCTCTAATCTCCCGACCGGTCTCCCGGAATATGTGGAAGTGTCGTGCTTGTTAGTGTAAGTGTGTGTGTAAGGGGAGAGTATAGGACAAGGAAGAGGAAGGACAGATCGCGCGCGGTTCGTGGCCCGTTTGGTAGGGTACTGCTCCGGCATTCGCCTGGTGTTGATCGTAGAAACCACGGAAAACTACCGATCAGAGCAGCCGGCCGCTAGAACTCTCCTCCAGACAGCGACTGAATTCGACCTAGCAGAAAAGCTAGTGTCGAAGATCCTGCCAGCGTCAGGACTCGAACCTAGGACCTCGCGCTCAGAGGCGCTGCAGTGACATCAGTTGAGCACTGAGCTACCGCTCCTGGTTTTTATTTAAACTATTGGGACGTCCTATCCGAATATTTTTGGCAGCATATCAATTCAACGTTAAAAAGCCCAACTCCCCAAAAGTTTCAATCTTGCTCCATTTGTTAAACTTGATACAATCGCGGAGATGTAGGAAATTAGGTTAAAAATTAGAAAGGAATAACTATGTGAAATGCAAATGCTGAATAGATGATGTTTCTTAACTTTACGAGGAAGAGTAATAATTATTTAGGTTTGAAGTCCTGTCTATATGATTTTGTGAAGTGCTTCACGCTTATTGACAATAGAGTAATTCTCCAATTACAAGAAGCTATAAATAATTACGCAACACTTGCAGATAAAATACTGTAATTGAAAACTGGAACATTTCGCGTCTCAAATGTAATATAATTTACAATTTATAATATCTTAAAATGTAATATATTTTTATTAAAATGCTCAGATATGATCTGCAACGAAACTAGTGGTGAAAGAACAGCACATATTTTCTTACATTATTTATAACTTTTGCAATTTCGAAAATTCAGAGAGTTCAACGAAAATGACACGTACGCCACTCTTAATCCTCCTTTGAACCCGTGAAAAAAATTTAAAGAAACAAATAAGAGTCATGTTGGAGAAAAAATGGATAAATTGCATGACCTTCAAGTAGACATTACGCCAAAACGTTTTTTTTCAGAAATCACGTTACTTAATAATATATTTTAGAACAGATTTCGTTTCTGAACAAATCTATAGTATCAACATTTGAAAATCGCTGATTTCCGCAGCACGATTACAATACTTTCTCTTTGCTACTTACGTAGTAGGAAGAGAAAACAAGTGGAGCTACAACAACATCGTTTCCTGCATTATTTCTAAAGTTGCAATTTTCGAAAATTTCAGAGTTCAACGAGACCCGAGCCATTCTTTTAAGAATCCCTTCTATCCTTGAAAAAAATTGTAAAGAAAAAAATTGGAGCGGATTTTGAGAAAAAAATATGAATCTTATTAATTACCTATATTTCGCGGTAAATTATACGAACACTACTGATATTTTCGAATAATTGAAAATGGACGTGTTTTAATATCAATCTTTAAGAAACAAATTCCATTAAGGAAACAATCTGCATCTTCAATATTATAGTTGTCGAATGACGCCCTAAAACCATAACACTTTTTCAATTTTCAAAAAAATATGGGATTTCAACAAACATGAGACTTGCACCATTCTCTTAAGCGTCCTTTACGCCATTCGAGACAAAGTTTGATAAAAAAAATTGCTGCCTTTTTGAGAAAATTTTGAAAATGTTTTGAGGCTCCATGTAAAGTACGCTCAAAATTCAAAATATTTGTTTGAAAATCCAAAGCCCTGAGTTCATTCAGATCGATCGGGGAATATCAGTTTTGAAGAAAATCGTCTGAACGGTTTGGCGCTAGAATTGATCACAGATGGACAGACAGTCAATCGATGTTTCGGCATCAAGGACCCACAACATATGGATTCTGGATGCATCTTTTCTCTATATTTAGCAATAAGATTTATCCACTTCGTTACCAGAGCCCAGCAATACGTGTTTCTGCCGAATTTTCCGAAGCACGATTACATCACTTTCTCTTCTTACGAAGTACCCGCCTAAGGGCAACAACGTGAAAGGAGATCACCTAATCATTTTATTCATGCCTAAAATATTATCTACATGAAAATCAGAACTATAAAAGATTCTGTTAAGGTGTTGTCAGTTAGTAGTCCGTACCCAATTCCTGCAGCAGAACTGACTTCGGGCCCTAGCTGTGACCTCCTTACAATCCACTCAACAGTTTTCCGGGTGCACATTAGGGCATCGTGATGGTGAACCACTTGCAGTACCGCTGTGGCAACATTACGCAGTCAACTCAGTCTGCGTCGTGTAATAGAGACGTTAAGTGGCAAGGTAATATCTTCCGTATTGACAGTGTCCTGGGGAGATTGCGTTGGAGATAATCGACCAAGAAGCAGGCAGGAGTGTGGTTGCACGGACACCGTGCAGTAGGGATGCACCCTTAACAGCTAAAGTGTTGTTTCTTAACAGTTAACATTTCGTACACGAAATGACAGTTATTTCGTTTATCCTGATACTGGCTGTTATCGGTTGAAATTCATAGTATTGCAATATATTGGGCCAAATCCGAACTACTACAAGCTTTCGCGACAACCGTTTTGTACGATAACAGATGCACTGCAGCTAATCAATCGTGATAAGCAAGTGTTCAAATTATAGATTCATTAATAAATAATTCGTCACTATTACACGCCATGTGCCTCAATATTTTTATACTTTACTGTATTATTTATTTATTTATTTTCGTCAAAAAACAGTTGAAACTGCGTATGACGTGCTAGACGTGTATGACGTGATTTCATTAAAATAAATAGTTTGTCCTTTAAGTTAAATCCCTCCAATATGTTTGTTAACATCTTTCTGTTCCATTGCTGCCTAAGTGATATCCCTTAAGTCCATTAAAGTAAAATGAGTTACGGCCACAAAACTCGCATTATAATACTTGATATTCAACAGTCATTACCACTTTAGCTGTAGGTAGGCAAAAACACAATTTCTCATTTTTGGCACACATCACTTCACTATGCACAACTTGCAGAATCGAAAAGATATTTGATACCGCAATCTGAAAAGCAATCTGATACCGAATCATCGTTATTTTAGTAACATTCTATACACATTTCCAACTTATCACATCAATTACTATTCTTCCTTGACTGACTCTCGTTAGTATCAGCAGTTTCTCTGTCCAAACATGTTTGGGGAATTAGTGCAAGCAAGCTCCGTAAGGTAGCTGCATTAGCTTTACGGTGCTACGAGAGTTATTCGTTTTGCCTGGTTTAACTCTAAGCAGTCGATTTAACTGATTTAACCACAACTGATTTAACTCTTAGGAGTCTGCTATGTTAGGTTGCTGATCATGGACGTGTTGTTTTTCAACTGTTATTAATAACAGTCATTACGAGCCGACTGTTATTGCAATAACAGTTATTGAAAAAAACTTGTTAAGCACATCTCTACCGTGCAGACTTCACTTCGAGACGGTGATGATGGCGTACGCAAATGGACATAAAACGACATTTACCCCCTGTGACTGGCTTTCGTAAGTTTCCTAGCTCGAGTGCAAATGTAGAGATAGTGGAAAGTTTCTTGACACTGCCTCACTGCAGCCTCACTTCTCGCAACACGTAATGTGAAGTGTTAAATCCTTACCAAAGTAGTAAATATAGAATTGAGGATGGGTGACGAGATATCAACCGTCGTTGGCACCATACAACTATAGGATGTAACCAGTATTGCGAAGTGGTTGCTTGTTTAAGTTTTTTAACTGGAAATGGTAAAGAAAATGGCAGTTACCATGATCCAACACAAGAATTCTATAATAATCGCTTAAAATTATGGAATTTTGTACGTTAAATATAACTTGCGCCATGGCAATGTCTTTCAACTTTGTCTCCAACATCGGTTATTGAACGCAAGCATTGAAAAATAAGTCCACCCTTTAGAAAGGGCCCATTTTGACGCTCCTAGAGAAAATATGTCTTAAATATTTTCTTTTTATTTCCTGCGAAAGAAAAGGAAGAATGTGTTGTTTCGCCATAATTCTTGATGAACCCAGGACAATGCAGAAAAGGAGAAAATTTAAGTATGTGTGAAATTTGTGTAAATAATTCCCTAAACACTAACAACCTGGCATGGAGATTTCCATTTCGAAGCCAAAAGAACAGTCCCTCCTGTTACTGAAAAAAATCATACTACCGTGCCCGTGAGAGAACTCTTGCATCGTAGAAACCTAACTCCAATCTTTCCTTCAACAGCCTTGTAAAGGGGATACTGTTCGCGAATCACTAGGGGAATTTAATGAAATGTCATTTTTTATTTTCACTCCAGAACAATGCCGTTTAGTATGGAAATTTATTTTCTGTTACGACAAAAGAAAAAAAAAATTTTTTTCGCTTGCATTTTTCGCTAATTTCATGAATTTCAATATCATTTTAATGGTTCTTGCACTAAATAATATTTACGACATGCAACAAGCGTTCTCCACAGAATTTCTGGGTAGCCTATTCGATTTCTTAGCTCAGAAATTGTGATGTCAGCCGTCGTATGTGATATAAGCTTGTGACGCCTGTCAGCGCCATTGTGGGTTGGGCCGAATGAGGAATAACTAAAAGAAGAGATTTCTGGTAAGGAAGAGTCCAAACCAAACGTTCGCAGGCTAAGTTCACTTGAACGAATAGAAGAATCATGGATTACTGAAGTAACCTATACAAAAGCTTCAGTTGGTCATCCGAACGTACGTCGCACACAGTTTTTACTGTTGTTTTAACTAAATAAATAAAGATTAAACTGGTTTTGATAAAAAGTTGTACATCATTTTTCTTTGCTTTTAGGGCATTTTAAGAGCATTTTCTTTTTATCATTGAAAGGTCAATATATTTTTCGATAATCATCATTGTTCAAATTTTTAAAATGACATACCCAAAAATACTAATATGCCAACTATATGCTAATAAAGTTTCGGAGGTGCATTGTTTCCTCCATCTTCAGACATACAAACAAACAAATATTGGAATAACATATAAACAAATATCGGACTAAGAACGATCACAAATATTAAAATTCCAGCTAAATTGAATGGTACATATACTACAGTCTACATTTTATAAAATTAGTATAAAATGTTTATACTGAACAAATTGTCAAAGTGACACAAGAGCATTTTATTGATCATTTTTGGCAATGTTTTAGGTCATCAACTGCAATTTGAACCTTGTCTACCCAGAACATTGATTAGAAAATTAAGATGATAGTCAAATTTAAAGCATAATATACTTTAAACCCATATTTATGTACCACATTAGAACCAGGATATTTTATTTCAAAATGTTTCAAAATATTTAAAACCGATATTTTAAAATGTGATGTTTTTTGTCGACTTTTTTATCGACATCAAAAGCCTTTTGGTGATGTATTGTTAAAATTTACCATCACTATACATTACTGCATTTGTGCTTGGGTAATTTAGACTGTTTACAAATATTTATACAGTTAAATTGCAATTGGTCACTAGTCCGTGAAAGTTTCTTTCTTTTGACACATTTCTTCAGATTGGTATAGTGTGAGGATTGTAAAACGTATCTACACTACAGAAATAATATAAGGGATTGGCGAAGCACATGTTCTTCGTAATATATAGACTAAATTATGTTTAATTAAAAAATAATGGCCACAGCAAAGTTCTATTACCAGAAAACTGTTCATTTAGCTCATTCGCTAAGCTGAAAAATTCTATATTTTCTTGAAACATCCTAGGACTACTCCGTTTTCTAATAGCTTTGAAATACATTGAAAAGAGAGAGTCGTACATTCTGGAAAGCCATTGGGTTCAGCCTTTTACTTGACAATTAGGAACTAACGATCTTGCATTCCTTACATGCATGAAACGACACATTCAATTACAAGAAACATTCAATTACATAACAATGAAATTCGAAAAAACGCAGTGGAAGTGAACGAAATGAAGACACTAAATGAAGTTAACGCCCCCTCACAAGCAAACGAAGTACAGCAGCCATTCAGAACAGCAAGGCTCAGCCTAAGAAATGCAATAAACAACTTCTATCATACGAGAACAATGGATGCTGAAAACAATCGATGAATCATTGATTACGCACAAAAACAAAGTGAAGTGTTCTGCACACTTTCGTGTACGACTTGTCTGCTTGCCCACGGTTTGCGATCGTCAGCAAAGAGCACTTCCGGCGAACTGCAGATTATGCGACATGCGAAATGACGTGCAGTAAGCATTCGAGGAAACCTTTGCTTGAGAATCGCTTCAGGAGACGTACTTTCTGAGTCACGTGCTTACGGGCTGCACAGCACGGAGTGCGGTCATCTGCAGTGGTCCCCAAAATCGCGGATGTGAACTCTGCTAGAGACGGCTGACTTTTGACCCGACATTTTTACGGTGATATTGACCGATTAGTGATTTCGGGCGCGTTGACTACTAAGGTCATTAGTCCCACAAGTGTAGTGGATGCTTTTGACTCGGGAGGTGACGGTGATCTCCCCCCACTGGATGGCAAGATCTGGCTTGTGGGTTTATTTCAACCATCTCCCACCACCGGGTCACCGCCCCACCCGAGACAAGCTCTAAGCTCCCGGCCGGTCTCCCGGCACGTGTGGTAGTTGTAGTACATGTAAGTGTAAATGTATGTAAATAAAGAGTGAGGATAAGACAAGGATGAGGAGAAAAGATCGCGCGCGGTCCGTGACACGTTTGTAGGGGTACTGCTCCGGCATTTACCTGGTGTTGGTTGGAGAAATCCTCGAAAACTACCGCGCGATCGGAGCAACTGACCGCAAGAATTTTCCTTCTGACAGCGGCTGCAATCTACCTCGTAGTAGCTATTGTCGAAAATCCTGCCACGGTCTGGACTCGAACCCTAGAACCTCCCGGTTAGAGGTGCAGCAGTAATATCAATTGATACTCCGAGTCACCTAGGATAGTGCTTATAGTGCGAAAAATGATCACGCAAAAGATGGTGATTGTACAGCACGCAGGCGGCGCTGGCGCGGACGGGGGGGGGGCATACGTTCCCTCATCAATATTTTTTCAGTGCAACCAAGAGTTATATTCTAATTTCATTTTTTAAATATAGTATACGAAGTATAGTAATATAGTATAGTATAGTAATACGTAAACGAAGTTTTAACTTGACCAAGCCTACCCATCCGTTCCATCCCTGGAAAATTTTGTTATTATTCGAGCAGGACCACCAAATCATCGTTCATACCGACTCCACGTCCTCACCATAGTCGATATTCTCCCGCCAGACACTAACAGGGATAACAATACATGTGTGTAGCTCATTCACCTATGCAAATGTTTTCTATTGCATGGGGCCGAATATCCTTTGAAAAACAAATTTTGTTGAATGTTTGATGCTTCCTTTATTCGTTATTCAATTTAGAACAGTAAATAGCGCGAGGAGGGAATCTGGAGCCCAAGAAAATATAAGTAGATTGTTCTCGTTCCCATCCACACCTCACACAGTTTTATCTGTTGTTTTTTACGTAAATAAATACATGGTGTGATTATATGTGTGCAGTCAAATAAATGTTTGTCAAGTGTTCTTCGAACGATTAAACATGCTTTATTACGTACGTGAATACAAACATTCATTTATATACTAATACTTCAATAGGCTTTGCAATGGTTTTAAATTTAGGCCTACACTGTAAGATCCCTACTTAGTCGAAGACACACTTGCAATCATAATTCTGTGGAGTTGCCTGGAAGGTCAGGTCAAATGGAAGCGAAAGGCTGCTCAAGGTTAAAGAGGATAATGTGAATAAGAAGTAGTGTTAACAATGGAGAGAGACGGAGCGGGTGTACGAGGTCGGAATAAGGATAATACTGAGGAAGACTGATAAAGTGCTAATACTAAGCACTAAGGACCATGGACCAAGCACATAATACCAAGGACCATGGGTGCTTGAGATAAACGAATGTTAACTTTGTTTTTCCCTGAACTGACGATTGGAAAATAATAGGTACCGAGTGAGAGCTGACAGGGACACAATCTAGGCGCCTCATCCTTGATTGACGCACTTTTAAACGTTTAAATTAAATAAATTGGAAATAAAACTTTTCCATGAGCATTGGCAGGGTTCATTTAAACTGTGCTACGTAATAGAAGATGCATTCATTTCAATTGGCAATTCACCGAACTGTCAATTGCAGTCTTCTCTCTCGGTTTTGCCACACCACCTCCGATTGTTCACTTTGTTTGTTTGTTTTTGTTTTCAGTAACTGAACGGAGAAAATTTCCATTTCGCACTTTGGAGAGAGACATTATTTACTTAACTTTCGCAGGTGACTCAGTCTTACCAGAGCGCCGTTCTGAAGTTATGTGATCTTTATCGAGGAAAGGGAGAAACCCGACTCATAAACAGGACGTTAACAATTTGGGCAATTAAATACTACGATTACCAGACGTCTCGTATTAGCCGGGACAGTCCCTTTTTTAGTCCTTTCCCGCATATTTTAGAGGAAAACGAGATGCCCAAATGTCTGTTTTCGTGATAATGATTAATCGGCATAAAGTAACATAAATAATTTTAAAAATTATCATAATGTACAGTATTCCGTTAGGTGTGCATAAAGTTTATAAAAAAGTAAGAGCGAGTAGATCATACTCCTGTCCCACGTATCAACAGATGACTGAAATTAAGAATGGAGAAATTCTGTGGTTTTAGGACTGCTATGGATATCGTTACCGAGAAATTCAATAATCCTTCTGCATATGTGAGTTTCTGTGCGATTTAGCAAGCAATGTTAATTGAGGAATATGCGCCAACTTTACAATTAGACCGTAGAACTTCATTGAATTGCATTTTTTACTGACTGCGTATATCGAAAGGAAATGTATATAACTTTACCTATCAAAAATAAAACAAATCTAGCCTATTTTTATTTTGCATAATTGTATATATCTGAGATCTTTTATATAACTGCATATTTTAATCTATGTGGCATATTTAAGTGCATATATTCCAGGTTTTTGTGTAGAAGTAAGTCGTCAGATATTTTCATGTATTTCTCTCTCAAGAAAAAAGTTAATTAAGCCATGCCAATGCAATTTCCAATAGTCTTCTGATAAGATTGTTTTCGCTTGAATCGATTTACGTTCATTCGTGTGCATGAACTTAGCAAACTGGGATGAATGTTTCGGCGTCTTGCAACAACGCTATTGGTTCTTTCGCTTAATAACTTTTTGTATATTATAATGTTTGAAAATATATTTATTTATAATTTTTTGTAATACACTGTAAAATGAAGATTACCTATAAATAAGTGTTAATTGTTACTAACTATATTTTTGTTTAACGCATATTCTTAGTTTTAAACGCATATATTGGCTATTTTAAGTGCAAGGTTGAATGCATTTTTTGGATTTTTTTTAGTGCAAGAAGTTCCGGGGTCTATTTAATGAATAAAAGTGCAAATGAAACAAATTAATATTTTTGTTTATCAAATACGGACCCTCGTAATCACCCTGTTTCAAATAAATACAGTCAACCCAACATTATTGAAAACTGAAATGACGGTTGAACGAAATTCATTAGTGTTGTGACACTCGTAGAAGAGAGCTTTGGTCGGAACTGAAGAAATATCGAAATTCAGTGTTTTTTTAAAAGACACAGTCTTTTAAGCAAACAATATTTCAATATTAGAACATGTATCCCGTCTTTTAGTCAATGAAATGTCACAATGTCCGTTTGTTTTTAAGATCTGGTCACCTTATTAAAGACAGGAAAACTACATACATACAAATTACATAACCCCATAACGGATGCATTAGTTATATAATCTGCATTCAAGAGTAAACAGATAAATGATTGCTTGAAAGTAATTTATGAAAAAAAATGAAAATGTACAAGGTATTTTTTTACCGACAACTTCTGTGGCGTTACAGAATTTTTTAGAGGGGATTGTACGAGTTGTGGTGACCTGCTAACTTGATGTTTTTTAAGAACAATGTTATTTGCGCTGAATTTAAAATATATTATAATTATTATATAATGCTGATAAGGAAAATATGAAAATAAATGGTACGAGAATGGTATCAGTTGCAAGTTGCCGAGATCCCGTATCTACAGTTTCAAAATTTACCTAATATAAATCGTTCATACAGTCTCGCCTGTATTTGAAGGAACGGCCTTTCAATGGTTGAGGACACTCCTGCAATCTACGGCGGTACACGTCTGAGGGAAAAGACATGAAGTTTTCATTGACAATGGTTTGAAGAATTTTTTTCTTTAAACTGATTTAAAAGCATCCACACACGTGTAAATAATGAAATATTTTAATTCAAACATCGCACAGCTGGTAATGAGTACGTACAGGATTCAGTATTTTGATGCCAAAATGTGGATGCAAATATGCGCTATCAAAAACCAAAAATATGTACGATTAAGAACAAACATAAATGAAATTTTCACTAACAAATTTAATTGCAATTTTAGGCTTTTATTGATTACTTTCATTGTCTTTAAGATGCAAGTGAAAAATTAGGGATTTATTTTTCAATTCCCTTTATTTAGATTTCGTTCGTCTGAAAAATTATTTTGCAATGTAGAAAATGAATTTTCTTCAATGCAAAACAATATAGGAGCACACTTAGAGGCAGGAACTGGCCTGTCATTTCACATTTCGAAAGTCAAATAATCTTTTGCAGAAAGTGTCTCATTCCCAAACACCTATCCGTTGTACAACTTAGGGGATGCGATATCATAGAAATTTCTCCGTGGTATATGACGATATCTTAACACTATAACACTCGACGTAGTAATCATATCCATCAGGCGACAGTATCAACCGATCATTACAGAAAAATTACATACAATATATGTACATTATTTTACACTTTGCCAGATGACATTAAACCATTAAATTCGATTGAACACTTAAAACCCAAGTAAAATCCTATCTGCTGCATAACTGTTACTATACAATTAGAGACTATACTGAGTATCAAAAGGAAAGTAACATTTATTTTAACAGTGATATTTAATGTACTATTTACTATTTGGACTGTATAATTGTAAACAACCTGTATCAAGTCTTGTACCGCAGCCTCTGGGGCAATGACCCCTATCTCGGTCAGGTTTTTCGTCCAGTTTCCCTCATCCATTGAGTAAATGCTGAGATGCTTCTGGACATAAATATAACTTCATTACCTGTGCACGTGTTTTAGAATTCAGTGGGAAATATAGGTATTCAAATAACCCTTCTCCGTGTTGTCGCAAAAGGAAGTATTATTTCTTGACGAAGGACATAATGAGAAATAAGAGCCCAAATTTATTGCTGATTTACCCTTGAAAATAGATTTTATTACATCGGAACGTATATTTTGTTAACAATTGTTGCAAACAACGCTAATTTTTTCCATATGGCTTAGGAATGAAATCTCAGAATTTTGAAAACGTGTACAGATTTCACTCATCCTCATAGCACGTTACACACAGCTTTTAACGTAAAATAAAATCATGGTCATTTTGCAGGGTGGCATTTTACGGAGCGTTGTGTGATTGCTTCACAGACGCTTTCGGGGCAGCACACACTCCGAAAACATAGAGTGCATTCACAGCGATCAGCTGGGACGCTTTTACCCAATCAGGAGCTTCGTTAAGACTTAATTTTTGAAATTGAAGCTCTTGATTGGATAACCGCAACCCAGCTGATCAAAACTCATTTCGCCTTCTGAATTAATCGGAGAGAGGCAGCTTATCCATGTTCTACTAGCTGGGATCGGCCGGCCGAAAGCCATTCCGCGAAGGCTTGCGCATATTTGTCTTGTGACCGCATATTTTTACTTTCAAATATTATAGAGCTTAAATATTGCTGATTAAAAAACCAACGACATGTATAAGGTAAGGTGACCTTATTTTGGAAACATAAAAACAGGATATTTTAGTTTGGTTACAAAGATAAATGGGGCAAGAGAGGACGTAAAACACTATTTTGTTACAACTATTTAGCTTTGAAAATTAAAATTAGATATTTTTTTTAAAAAAGACTATAATTTTCATTACGTAGTAGCATTGAATTGAATGAACCAATTAACCCCTTAGAAAGAAAAATTAAAAATAAAAGAAAATGGCATTTGTCTCATTTGCAGTTTCATTCATTAGTAGGTCAGTATTTCTCCATTAAGATTGAATACTAAGTTGTGTAAAAACACTCACGTCAGAGGTAGAAGGATTGAATTATTGAATTTCTTCATAAATATATCGTTAGCGATAAACCATACTATACAAGTTAATATAACGCCATAGCTGAATTTTCTCTTCCTAGAAACCACAACCGATACTTTAAACACTTGTTACGTGTCACATGAGGACAATCTGTCACATTTAATTTTTATACAGAAATCAATTCATCGGAAGAATAAAACGGAATACATTATGATACATTTATAATCGTTGACGTTATTTTATGCTGATAAGTCATTGTCACAATAAAGGGACATTTTCGCGCCCCGTTTTTCTATCAAAAAAGAAAAAAAAATACGGAACAGGGACTCAAAATGAGGGACACTGTCCCGGCTAATACGGGACGTCTGGTCCCCTTCTAATGGACAAATTAGTTAAAATTCTAAAAATATGTAATTTACGCAAAAAAAACATTAACTATAACGTCCAAAATTCTGTAATTATATTTCCGCTATATATGTACCTACGTATTGTATGTGTGTATTGAAGGTTTGCTTCAAATATCAGCGCTTGCAATGTTTACACCTTACGTACTCTGTTAATTAAGTTTAAAAATAAGGTTTCCGGAGCAAAGTGTTTGAAATAACGGTGGCTCCAGTTCGCTCCTATCTCGCAAAGTCGACGCAATGCCGCAGTTTTCTCATCATAACGGAAAAGACTCGACTGTGGGAATCATACGGAACTCGATTTTTACTGCATAACACCTACTGTTTTTAACTGTTTTTTTACGTAAAAATAAATAAATACTGCATAACACCTAGATGGAGAGGATCGTGGTGAAGGAAATATGAAAACAGTGGAATGTTGCTACATTTTCTCTTACGGAGGGAATTATGAGAGAGAATTATGAAAGGGAAGGAAATACGAAAAGGCACAAAGACTTAAGTTAACAAGTAGTTAATTAGTAAATAAGTAAATATGAATAATTAAATATAGGTAGAAAAAATCATGTATGTACCAGGGACGTTAAGCGGTTCCAGTTATCTCGGGCGGCAAAAACACAAATCATTAGAACTGTTATAACACCCTTGGTGCATAAATAAATATTTAAAACGCATTATGGTGCACAATTTAATAGAACGTTATTTATATTATTCCATCATTCGTAAAGAGACTCGCAGTAAAAAAGTATCAACGTATACTATTACAACCTATTACAACTGATACTATTACAACCGTATGAATGTTAAGAAAGTCCCTAAGGACCCAGTTGCCTATACCCCAAGAAAGAAGTGGACAAATATATTAGTGTGTAATTATATAAAAAGTAATTTATTTTATACTACATAATAGGCAACAAGAGCTACTTCTTCAACAAAGCACCTGCCCTAGATGTGTCCTGTCACGCAGGTCCTGGATCCGCACTTGTTCATTGCACCATCCCAACCGTGGAGGGACTGCGAGAAACGCGTCCAGCTGCCAGCAGTAGCGCGCGAGCAGGAAAGAGGGTCGGCCGGGCTTTGGAGGTGAGTGGGCTAGCGTGCCGACAGCCGGCTGGCCGTCGCGCGCAGCTCGCCCTGTGCCACCGCGGAACCGGGAACCGGCCGGCCCGGCTGGGCCCCCGCCTCTCCACGAACAGCTGACTGGCAATGAGTCATGCGGCCGGGAAGGAGGAGGGGACGAGGCGGAGGCGGTCGACCAGTTCCCGTGGTGGTCGCGGCTGCAGCGTGCGCTTATGTATGCACGCATGTGTGTGTGTGTGTGTGTGATAGTGGTCGTGCGTGGGCGCCCGGGGCAGCTGCGTCAGACCGCGCCCCGCCCCGCCGTGACCTTCACCGCAGCTATGATTCCGGCTTGCCTCTCCGATGCAGCCGCTGTGGCAAGCGTTCGTTATTCCACGTAGCGAACCGGGACGGATGGCTCAGGGCATCAACCGATATCGCTGCATTCCCTTTGACCGGGAGGTGCTAGGTTCGAGCGGTGGCAGGATTTTCGACACTAACTTGTCAGCTAGGTCTAATTCAGTCGCTGTCTGGAAGAGAATTCTAGCGGCCGGCTGCTCTGATCCGTAGTTTTCAGTGGTTTCTCCGATCATTACCAGGCGAATGCCGGAGCAGTACCGTACCAAACGGCCACGGACCGCGCGCGATCTTTCCTACTTCTTCGTTGTCCTATCCTCTTTCTTTACACGCACTTACCACACATGCCGAGAGACCGGTCGAGAGCTTAGACTTTGTTCCGTCTGAGGCGGTGCCCCGCTAGTGGGAGATACCTGGTTGGGGAAAACTCCGCTAGACACTGGTAAGTCGGCGCCGGTTCTCGTCATCCAGCGGGGGAAGAACACTACCACCTCCGGAGAAAAAATGCACTACACTTACAGGAATAATGACCCTAGTATTTGACGCGCCCGGAATCACTAACAATGAATCAATCAACGTATCGAAGTGTTTCGTGGTTGACAATAGAAAGACACAAGTTCACGACGCGGCGTGCCGTCAGCAGTAGCACAGCAATTCCGACGGTAGCTCATTTTAGAAACTAGCTGACCACCTGGGTCACATTCAGTTATTTTCTACACGACAATTCTATCAACCTGTTGCTCCGATCGGTAGTTTTCCGTGATTTTCTGATCAATACCAGGCGAATACCAGAGTAGTACCCTGACAAACGGGACATCAATCGCAAGCAATTTTTCCTCCTCCTTCCTTGTACCCTCCTCTCAACTCACGCACACTAAGAAGCACGAAATTAGCACACACATCGGGAAGCTTTTCGGGAGCTTACAGCTTGTCTACGCTGGAGTACCCCGCTGGGGGAGATAGCTGGAAGGGAAAAACCTCGCAAGCAGAGTAGGTCGGCGCTGAATCTCGCGTTCCAGCGGGGGAGGAACTCTCCACTTCCGGGAAGCAACTTGCATTATACTCGCGCGATTGATGACTTCAGGAGTTGAAGCAGCCGGAATCAATTCTCATTCAACAATAGCAGCAGCGGGTTAGATCATGAAGGCCATGCTCAAGTGTCCGAGCATAAGTGACGGAGGAGATTAACACTTGTTTTGCCTTTCCCTTTCCTGAGCAGGTGATCACATTGGTATTAGGCATTGCCTTTCAAAATACTCTGATTTAAATGTACGGCGTATTGACATATGATTTACTAGGACTCTGGTATCCAATCGGCGCTTAAATATCATAAATTGAAGTTGTAACAGAGCTCCCGATTGGATCATCGTGTTCCATTTGGTCGCTATCAATTCGCTTTACATTTAAATCAATATATAGATGGGGTGATCAAGAGGAGGCGAACAATGATGAAATGTGGATGGAGGTGATGGTTCAGATGTGCTACAAAGTGGAATAAGAAGTGAACCACATCACAACCACATGATTCAGACAAAACTAAATTACGCAAAACAGCCTACAAGTATCGGCTCCGAGTACATGGACGTAACTGCAAACTCCAATAGCAAAAAATACTCGAGTAATGGAATGTGACCTTTTCACCACCAACACGAGAGCGAGAAAAGAAAGGCTATTCCGTGGTTTACTCCAAGTGTCTTCTGGTAAGAAACCTAAGATTGAAATGTTCGATTACAATGGAGGGGGTTGAATATTTCTTTTAAATTTTTCGCTATTGTTTTTTCTTTCGATTTCACCATACTTCGATAACGTTGCAACCTACCGTTGAGGTTAAGGTCCGAATATTCTCTCCGAATACTCGTCAATGTTCCTTAGAGCAACTTCAAGCCATTTCAGTTCCTAAAACTAATTGTAAGACAGATCTAAAGATAATTTATGGAATGTGTAAGAAGGACGATGAAATGTGAATTAACAGCGTCGAAAGCACGACCCTTCGAAACAGGACATTCCTGTTAATTGGTTGTTACTATATAGCTTTTAATAAACTTTCGAGCTATTGTTTTGTTTTAGTACATTTTCACGACACGTAATCGTGGGAATGTGACTGACATGTGACAAATGAACATGTAAGCCAACCAAGCAGATGAAAAAAATGGATTCGCCCAGCACATACTAGCTTGTTGAAATTACTTCATGCCTGATCATAGTAATGCAATGACGACTTAGCAAGTACGTGGTAAAATATTTCTGATCTTTATTAATATTATTTGAGAATAAAAACGGACCATAATACGCTAGGGATTGCTTTTGGAGTTCATGAATCTACACCCACTCGTAATGGTGCTTAGTTTTTACTGCACTTGCAGATTATTTTAAGATCAACATTTAAGAACAAAAGTTTAGGATTGATATCATCAAACCCCACGAACCAATCTTAAAACCAGTTTCAGCAAACAGGTCTTCGTGCTTTTTCCGTTACTTAGATCCTATTGATTCTATCTCTTTACTTTCAGGTCGACCGTACTCTTTTAAAGGTTGCACGTATACTAACACATAAACGTTTTAGTAACAAAAATATGGATTTTTCCAAATTCGTTGATACAAACGACCTCGACGATCGCAGTACTTAGTGAGACCTTTTATGGTTTTGGCCCGTCGTTCTTTCTTTAATGAGGCATTTTACCTGATGAATCACGTCGTTTTTCATTGGAGATAAGCGAAAACTTCGAAAAACGTATGAATGCGAGATATAAATTCATAGAACGCGAGAGGAAAAAAACAAGTTATTTTGCTATTTCAAACTATGCGACTAAAAATATTTCTTTTAACTCACCCGCATTATAGATTATGCTCATGTACAATGACCATCACTGTCCAGTTATTGTAATAAATGCAAACACTGAATTGAATTTATCATTCTTTTAAGAATATATATTACATAATTCGACATTCTTGGAATCTTAAACCTTTGTGGTGAACTGTTAAAGCCAAAGTTCGCAGTAATTACACAAGACTATAGGTAATTTTCTTTTTGAAATGAAATAAATCTGTATTAAATTCGAAAACTGCGAACCGAATCCTTACGCACAGTCGTCATTCCGTCTGGAGACATCGTCCGTTCTCACCCTACAAGTCACTATTTTTTTTAACACGTATGCCTCTCAATCAAACTGTTGTTCACCGAATAATAAATATTGTGTATACAATCATTGTTTAGAATAAAACGGAAAATTTATCGAAATCACAAGTATGTTTTAGAAACATGATTTCCAAGAGAAAGGGGATATCGCCCCCTTCCCTGGCCCCCATTACCACGCCAAAGAACGAATGTGGTCAATTCAACGCATTGCTTATTGTGTGTCGCCTAATCTTAGGCTTCGAGAAAAGCTTTTATCTGGTTACTGGACTGATCAATCATGATATTCGTCGCAGAGAACAAATCGTAAACATTAAACACTGTCACAACATTTAAAGTGAGATTGATCCGCAGCCTTGACAGGATCCACGTTCAGAGCGGAGTTACAACTGACGTCATGACACGGCGACATTCGGATGTGTCAGCTTTAAAAGTGAAACCCTCCTGGGCCCAACTTACGAAGACATTTTGGTTAAGGGGCTCATGCTACGCGAGTCCTGCACACATGAAAGCTGAAGGATTCATAGGTGGGCCTAACATTCGGCACACGGGTGTAAGCGATCAATGAAGATTTAACTAATGGAGCGAGAAGGTATACTTTATAAAACTGTTTAAATAATTTTTTGGTAATTCGTTATCCTTCATTAAAAATGAAACGCATGAATAAATGGGCAAAATTAATAATTTGTAGAAGTTCATAAAATGTGTAGGCTATGTTTTTTGGAGAGTAATCGCTCATTAAACGTAGGTATGTTCATTTTATTCTCTAATTATTTTAATTTGCTTCATTATTATCAACAGCAACCTTTGCTAAACATTCCACCCTATCCTACCTAGATTCTTCCGCTTGGCTTCTAATTTATTTAAAGAACTAAAGAAAATTCCGAGCATACCATAAAATAAAGGGAACCCCCTGAAGAGGGAAGAGCTGGCGTCTACAAGCCACTTCAGAGACCACAACAGTTTTCCTCTTCAGGTAATCACATTTTTTTTAACGATTAACGTACTTTTCTAAAGATCAGCTGAGGACGAGAGAACGGGGAGACGTTAGTATCCGCCAGTCAACATATCAAAAACGTTTTTCCAGAATATACAATTACTATTTTATTCCGATATATCCCATGGATTCAAAGAAAAATGAAAGTACAAATGTATTCAGGAAGAGAATACTCAGCGACAACTGAAGAAATTTTGGGAACAGAAGAGAAAAAAACACGAAGAAGAAAAGACATGCAAATTGACAAATTGTTACTCGCGACCCACAGAAGGCTAAGTTAGAAAAGAAGAATTCATACTAGTTTACCTCTTTCTCTATTCCATTTCTTCTCGCAAAGTTGTGTTGTTTCATGATTATTATTATTAA
The DNA here is from genome assembly GCA_964035755.1 of Teleogryllus oceanicus. Lineage (NCBI taxonomy): Eukaryota > Metazoa > Arthropoda > Insecta > Orthoptera > Gryllidae > Teleogryllus > Teleogryllus oceanicus. The sequence continues at coordinate 4,609,078 of CAXIVR010000001.1, forward strand.
GGTTAAAATTATTAATTAATAATAAAAATTAATAACAAATTATTTATTAAAGTTAATTTCGGCACAAGAAAATTTCAGTATAAACGCAGGCAGTGTTTATTGTCGGTTACATCTACTTATCGTAAGGGAACAAGTGGAACGTGCTGTGGCGAAGTCAGTTTTCTTCGCCTCGTTAGATCCAACGCTCGTCTGTAGTCACCGCATTCGGCGCACTCCAGAACCATTAATTATTTTAGAAGTTTCGATCAACGACGGTACGGTCATTGTACGTTCAGAAAGGCTCCCATGCACTGCGTAACATCACAAACTGCCTTACGAGAGGGCTAATTTTCCTGCATATTTTGACGTGGCAGTATAAAACAAAAGCACATGCTATTGTTTTGACATGCAAACAAAATACACATAAATATATGTCCGAAAACTGTACGTTAGCGTTTACACTCAATCTCCATCATGATTTTTCGTATTTGAGGGGTAGACCGTACGTATTTTTGATTATTTTAATTACTTGATATTTATATGTTTATATTCAAATTTTTAATTTAAAAAATTTAAATTTTAAAATACAGTCGACTCCGGTTATAATGAACTCGGATATATGAACCCTCGGTTATGGTGAACTTAAGTCTCTGGTCCCACTTACATTACAAATAAACATAAAAGATGGTTATAGTGAACCTAACCTCGGCTATAGTGAACGTAGGAAATGGGTCCTTGATGTTAAGGTGATCTCGTATGTTATTGGTTGATGAGCCTTCGGGAGTGGAATGGTGTTCCAACAGGGCAAGAGACATTGAAATGTGTGAGGACCGCATTTCCATACTGAGAGAGGACAATTCAGAATCAAGTATGGAGAGATCACGAGCTCTAGAGAAGGATCTAGAGAAATGAAAAACGTACGAAGCAAACAATTGAAAATAATTGATTTTTAAGGACAAATAAAGATATTGAAATGTTCAGTTCGTGCTGCTAATGGATTTTGCAGTGCCTCTATAGTAATAAAATAAATCCTTGTGGAGAAGTTCAATTTAATTTTGATAGCATCGGATATAGTGAACCAAATCTGTTAGGCCCCAGAAGTTCACCGGAATCAACTGTATATTGTGACGTACTCTCTTAGAGTATTTTGAAATATATTTTGATAAAAATATTCTGTAAATGTACTTGTAGTGATTTACGATTTAGAAGTGTCTCTTGTGACCATGCCGCCGATCTGTCAACTCAAACCAGCGCCTAATCACATGAAACAAGCACACACAATTTTATATGAAAACGACAGTTAGGGTGTAAAGAACATCAGTCAAGTATTTGAAGATAGAGAGATGTGTCCCCGAATTCTTGTTCTCGCGATTTGCATAGGGTAATAATTTTAACTACTTCACCTTTGATGGCTTCACATTTGACCATCACTTTTTTAAAATAAATTGTACATTTTTAATTGAACCTTTAACAAATAATCTCATTTGTACTTTGAAGAGGTCTCTACCAAATTTTATTCCAACTCTGAACTTGTAACTTCCAATTCTGACTGTCGGTAACTTCACAGAAGTGATGAAATGACTCGGATATTTTAAAATACCACTAAATAGATTCTATAGAGCACAAGTCCATATTGATTACAAATTAATTGGGATTTGGGAGGTCACGTTTATTAATTTTGAATTGAGATTTATATGGCAAAACACAATAAAAAATATCAGAATATTCAGCATAACTTTTATTACTTAAACGAATATTTAAAAAATTATATAGACTTTATTTATGAACAAAACTCAGTTGTAATCCCCCCTCCCTCTCAGTTCTTTTAGTGCGATTAATATTCAAATGACATTAAAGTATCCAAAAATTACTACAGGTTTTTATTATTACAGGTTTTTTTTCATTCAAAGACAACAAGAACAAAAAATATTGAACACAAAACGTGTGTAACCGATGTTATGATGTTTTGAAGCCGATGTTATGAAAACGTCTGCATTAAAAAATGACGTTAAATCGTCCGATGACTTCATAAAAAAATCGATGTCGATAGCGATTTGTAAGCCATCCATGCATCATTTGTAAGCCCCCCGCAAAGAGGCCACCGCTTCCACTGGCACGCGCCGTGGCCAGCGTGCGTGAGCGCCCAGTCACCTTGGCAGCCACGGCCAGCGCCCACCGGCCCACGGCACACGCCACCGGCATACGAGACGCTGATGAAGCGCATGTGGCAATCTGCAAATCTTCATTTGGCCCTTGGTTGGCTTGCACCCTCCGAAGCCTCAGTGCATCAACTGATGGCACTGCAGCTGTCAGCTAGGCCGAATTCAGTCGCTGTCTACAGGAGAATTCTAGCGGCCGGCTGCTCTACACAAGGCGAATGCCGGGGCAGTACCCTGGCAAACGGGCCATGGACCGCGCGCGATCTTGTTCCTTGTCCTATCCTCACACACACACACACACACACACACACACACACACACACACACACACACACACATACACTAAAATGCACAACACTACCCCACCGTGTGTGTCACCACGTGACCTGTCGGGGACTTAGAGCTTGTCCCAACTGGGGCGGTGCCCGGCTGGTGGAAAATACGTGATTGGGGGTAACCCCATGAGCCCACGGTAGGTCGGCGCTGGATCTGGCCATCGGGCGGGGCAAGACCACCGCCACCTCGCGAACAAAAAACACGCACTACACTTACGCGACCAATAACCATACTAGTTCACGCACCCGGAATCACGAAGAATCAATCAATCAATCAATCCGAACCCTCGTGCCGACTTCTTTGCGTAGCAGAGTTTTGACGCTACGCCAATGAACGGCAAGAGATTTACAAATTTGCAAATAAAAGTATCCAAAGTTTTTAATGACAATCATTTATTTCAGCAATTGCACAACGTTTCGTAACTAGTTTTGTTACATCATCAGGTGCTAAAATAATGGGACACAGAAACCGTTATTCTACATGTGTCCCATTATTTTAGCACACATGTCTTTCTGTGTCCCATAATTTAGCACCTGATGATGTAACAAAGCTAGTTACGAAACGTAGTGCAATTGCTGAAATAAATGATTGTCATTAAAAACTTTGGATACTTTTATTTGCAAACACATATATTGACAATCAAGAAGAAATATTGATTGGCAAGAGATTTAACTCGAGATAGCGAGGAAATGGAAAAAGCACTTCGGGTCTTAGGTTCTTATCGGGCCCAGCGAACGAATATTCTCCCTAAGCTGCGAGAGAGGAGAATTAAAGATTCAAACGAACGATGGACTTTCATTGTGGGATGCATAGCACGTGAAACTGGACCAAAATATTTTCGAATAAAGATGAGTTGGAAATATGGGTTGCACAGGAAACGTTCCTTGGAGGCCGAAGGTAGGGTCTTCGCCATTGTCGCCGGCGTCGTTAGCCGAATTATTTAACTACGATCCGTGAAGTCAGGTAAGTCAAGCAAATCGAGGCATCACGGATTCATACTCGGGTTACCGCCTGGGAACCCCGGTTACTAATGTAGCCCAGCCCCTGGCCGAAGGGATAAACTGACTCGCGGTGACGTGACGAGATAAAAAGATGAAAACAACTTCAAGACGGATGACTCCACGCACGCTCAATGCCCGAGAAGAGCTAAGTGTTGCGAAGACTGTAAAATGCATTGGAAATTGCAGAATCAGGGGTAAGTTGCATTGTTTGTATCTGTGTGTTGCGTTTCTTCCCGTTAGTCGTTCTGTTTTCCCAACATAAGTAGCTGGTTCTTTCTCGTTTGGTATGATAAGGGATAGAAGCCCGAAGTTCATCTAGACTAGACAGAAAGAAGCGGCCATATTCCTAACGCGCAGCGTGAGGCGTGTACACTCTGAAGACAAATACAATGAATATAGTAATAGAATTCAATAAATAGAGTGATAGTTTGGAATTTATAAAGAACCAAGTCACAAACGTGAAGAATTTGTATATATTTCCAATGGGAAGTGCATACCAAGTTATTGATCATGTTCTGTCTAGCTGTTTCAATTGCTGTCGAGTTTTGTCAGTCATTGTGAACCGCAACTTGATTTGCCTTCAATGGGCAAGCGCATTGAGTAAGCATGTGACCACACAACTCAATACACTCAAATGGTACCAAATGCCAACTAAACCAGCGCCTTGAAAAGAGGGCCTATTTTAATAGTTCTATACTAGGACGAGGATTACAGTGGATGCGAGTGCAGATTACGTCCATGCGAGACCGGAAAGTCAGTAAAAGCAGAGGCCTCAGGGCTGAGCGACGATGAGACACGATTGAATGATTTGCTTCTGGGCGCGTCAACATCTATGGTCATTAGTTCCATAAGTTTACGGCATGATATACAGGATGTCCGGGGAGGAACAATCGAAACATCAAAAACAAGTTCTTAAGACAATTTGAAGCATATTTTGTCTAATAAATTACTTGGATATTCCGAATGACTTAGCCGCAATAAGCACTGAAAAGTTGGTTTGAAAAAATGCTTTCTGGGAAAAAATTTGCATTGCAGAAGCATAGAAAAACTCCAAAAACATGTAAATTGTTTACTATTAAAAAAATGAATATATTTATTCAGAAAGAAAAATTAACCCAGAAATAAAAAAAGAGCACCCAGTTTACACAATTTACACAATTCGTCTACATTTAGATTGCTGGGTTAATTTTTCTTTGTGGAATATATTCATTTTTTTGTTAATAATAAACAATTTACACGCTTCTGGAGTGTTTCTATGCTTGTGTAATGCAAATGTTTTCCTAGAAAGCTGTTTTTCAAACCAACGTTTGAGTGCATATTGCGATTTAACCATTCGGAATATCCAAGTAGTTAATTGGACAAAATATGCTTAAAATTGTCTTAAGAGCTTATTTCTGAAGATTCGACGTTTCCTCCCCGAACACTGTGTACTGGGAGGCTCCTCCCCCGCTGGTCCCTGAGATAGGCACCTAACTAAACATAGTGTAGCGTCATGCACAAACGCAATTGTACGAACGGCCGCGTGGCATAGGCGACGCTAAGGCACCACGCGGCAGCCTTTGTTACGAGCGGATGTGACGTCGGCGGGAAACCCTAGGAGGCAGCGTGGTGGGGAGAAGGGCGAGCGTCAGCTCTGGCGAGCGGCGGAACGCTCTCTTTGGTTACTGGACGCGGTGCGACACGGACGGTCTGGGTGGGCGCGGGCCGCGGGCTGGGCAAGAGCCGGCAATGTGTTGCCGTACAGAGGCTGACTCGATGTTGAGTCGTAGGTGGGTTGCGGCGCTTCACGCCATCTAATGTTTGAGATTAGTGCGTAGTGGTGTGGTAGCCGTAACGGGAAATTACTCCGTGTAGGGATATTAGTAATTACGTTATTTTGTAAGAAGGTGGTGGTCTGTTAATAAACCTCTAAATTACTAAACCCACACTCGTCTGTGTTATTATTGCAAATGCATGACGCCACAATAGGTTTGTTAAGAGTTTCTCGCCTCCAGGCTTCCCCGCCAGCGAGGCACTGCCCCAGCCTGAACAAGCTCATATGTATTGCGTCTACGTATGTCTGTGTGTGTAATGGGAAAGAAGGGGGCATGTACAAGGAAGGAATGGTCGTGCGCCGTCTGCGACCCATTTGTTACGGTTTTACAGATGCATTCGTCTGATATTGATCGAAAAGAAACAACACAGAAAGCTACTGATCAAAGTAGACGGTCGCTAGCATACACCTCCAGACATCGGCTAACTTGGAACTAGCTATACAGTTAGTATTTAACTAGAGTCGAAAATCCTCCACCATCGGAACTCCAACCCTAGGGCCTTCTGGTCAGAGTCTCTGCAGTGGAAATAACTGTTGCCCTGGGCCATCTCAGCCGGTCCACAGGATCGATAAGGGTGAGTTGTCATGCAGTGCTGTCATTGACCGGCCTCCGGTATAAGCATTCGCCCTGCGCGGCATTATTGTTATGCCAGTTCGGCGCTGACTGTTGAGAAAGGAACACGAAGTTTCGCGCTGAAAAAAGGAAAAGAACATACAGCCGGTACCACAGGATCAAAACTTGTTTCTCATTTCCTCAGTAACGCGTGTGCAGCATTTGAGACACTCTTTCTCTCTAATCTTGCCTGCAGTAATAAGCTTTAGAAATATGTGTATTTTTTATAAATATACACGATAGAATGCTGAAACTCCACAGGTGTCGTAAGGGATGAGATAAGGAAACTACAGAAACATACTTCGAATAGACTTCGTACTGAAAAACACTAAACACTGTGTTAGTTGTGTATGACTTTCTGATTTTATACAACTGACACACGTGCCTGAGCCTCTATCTTATATATGATTACTGTTACTCAATGTAAGTGTTGTTCAGTAATAATAAGTTCCATGTAGTACATTACCGATTAAATATTTCAGCTTAAAAATAATTCAAAGTTGAAATCTGAAACCTTCTGGAAGAAAAGTACAATATTAATGGATGAAACTTTTGTTAATTTCTTTAAAGTCGCGTTTTAACTACTAGAGCATGAAACGACTACTTTGATTGTTTACATTGGAGTAACTGTGAGAGAACATTGTGGATTTGGTGGTATAAGGTTAGCGTATCGGACTGTTGTACCCGAGTTTGCGTTCAAACCCGATCGAAGCCGTGTATTTTTAAGGACGAAAAAATCCTTCGTACGCCTTCCTTCGGAGGGGAAGTAAAGCCGGCTGTCCCATGTAGTAGATTTACAGCATGCAAAAGATCCTCAAGCCTAAATGAAGCATCTGAGCGAAATTTAGTTCCGCCTGTTTCGTCGCCCAAGATAATACCTCCTTTCTCCGCTAGGTGGTGAAAGGAGCGTATCGAAATTTGCGTGGTTAGACGGAAGTGCGGGGGGGCCCGAGTCTCGCCACGTAAAATAAGGCATTAATTAACTATAACATAATACGCAAGGGCAACATAAGCACACACACACACATCCATGCCCGAGGCGGGATTCGAACGCGCGCCCTTCGAATCGAGGCAATTACGGCCCTACGGCCTTAGCGACCTCCGCTATCGAGGCCGGCATTCACACTTTATTCAAAGCTTTATTTCATATAATTACTGTTTACTCATTTGATTGCCTTTTTTTTTTATTTTTATTTAACAGTGAGCTGATTATACAACGCTCAGCCATGTGGCTTTTCAGTTGTTTGTAGCGAGCATTTTCAGACGAAAATTTGCGAAGGGGGTGGCTACGGCCACCTCCCATTAAACATAGATTGTTGTAGTGCGAATGATAAAGCGGATGAATACATATTTTTGACTATTGATGGAGGACTATTTATTTTATTATCTTATGTCGGCCAGTTTCTGGAGGAAGATGTGGAAGGGAGTCGGTTGCGGAGACGAGTTTCATGGGATATTCTTTACCTATGTTGTAGTGAAGCACCGGTAACTGAGGGTAGATTTTGGAAGAATGATGCTGAAAGTTTAATAATGTAAGTTAGGACGGGCTCTATGGTTAGGTCTTTGTGAAGGTTAGTGTTGCTTATAAACCAGGGTGCATTAACTGCAGTTCTGAGGAACCTATTTTGGAATATTTGGATTTTATTTATAGTTGTAGGGGCGGCATTGCACCAGACTGGACAAGCGTACGTGATTAATGGACGTAAAATGGCTTTGTATATAAGGAGAGCAGAATGGAGCTTTAATGATGAGTGTCGGTTGATTACTGGTTTGAGAATACCTAGGCGTCTATTAGCTTCGTTTCCTTGGAGGTGATGTGGTCTTTCCAGTCAATCTGGTGTCCATTAGGACACCTAGGTAACGGACTGGGCGGTTGAGGAGCACCATGGTATTAATGCCGAGTCAAATTTTAGTGGGGTGGGAAGGCTGAAATCGTAGCGTGAAAACTTTGGATGAGGATTTGTTTGGATTTATCTTGATTTTCCAGTTTCTGCACCATGTTTCAATAGTTGTGAGGTGTGTCTGAATTAAGTTCCTTGTGGTATTGAGATATTGGTCAGAAGCAAAATGACAGTATCGTCTGCAAAAAGGGCAATGTGTACATTAGGGTGCGTTGGAATGTCAGAAATGAATATATTAAAGAGGACTGGTGACAACGGGGAACCTTGTGGAACTCCTGCTGAACTGTTTCTTGGTGAAGAGAAGGTTGAGCCCACTTGTACAATAAATGTGCGATCATTAATGAAATTGAATATGGTGTTGATTAAATATTTTGGTATACCTAGTTTCCTTAGTTTATATATGATTCCTTCGTACCAGACCCTGTCGAATGCTTGAGCGACATCGAGGAATACTGCTAATAAATGATGGCCAGATTGAAATGCTTCGTGAATATTTTCAGTTAAACGCAGTAGTTGGTGGCTTGTGGAATGACTTGGGGAGAAGCCAAACTGAAAGGGAGGAATAATGTTGTTATGATGTATAACTTTACGTAGCCTCTTTAGTAGTAATTTTTCTAAAATTTTGACAAAATGGGAATGAGACTGATGGGCCTGTAACTAGTAGGGTTGGCATGGTTTTGTTGGGTTTTGGTACAGAGATTATTACTGAATGTTTCCAGGAACTGGGAAATATCCTGTCCTTAGCACCGAGTTATATATTTTGGTTAGAAATGCTAAGGCACTTCTTGGGACATTTTTCAAAACAATGGAGTTGATGCGATCATGACCTGGTGATTTCCTTGCCGGTAAGTTTTAATGGTATGATATACTTCTTGGGAGTTATAAAAGGAATCGGTCTTGGTGTGTCGAAATTAGGGGAGCTATTAAATTCAATGACTTCATTATGAAATTCTTCCCGTATGTTGTGAGTTTGGAAGGTTGAGGCAAAGTAATCAGCGAGCATTTCGGCTTTCTCTTTCTCGCTATGTGCTGTCATGTTGCCATTTTTCAAGATTGGAATGTTTGATTTGGTTCCTAACAACCTGCGTGTAGCTTTCCACAAGGAGCCATCGTGGGGGTTTAGATCTGCAACGTATTTTTTGTATTTCTCAAGGTGGAATGAGGCTAATGCGTTGCGGACAAGTCTGATTAGGTGGTTGTATTCTGATTTTAAGTGAGGTAATCTATGTTTAGTCCAAAGACGTCTTACTTTGTTCTTTCTTGTTATCAGTTTTGATGTCTTCCGGGAGTTGGGGTGGTTTAGAGCACGAGTGGTCTGTGAAGTGCTTGGGAAGAATTTTGGATGGAATTAATAATAGCGTTGGTCAGAATGAAGGTGGATTCATCAATTTCCGATTGCGTTGTTAACTGTTTAATAGGTGGGATATATGATGCGAGATGTAGTTGAAACTTTTCCAGTTAACTTTGTGGGTATTTAAACTTGGTGGACTATTTATAATTGGTCGAGTTGTGCTGGCTGTTAAAATAACCGGATTATGATCCGAATCCAGCTCTGAAATAGAGAAGGGAACTAGTGGAATATTTGAATTAGTAATGGCTATATCAAGGATGTCGGGATGCAATTCGAATTGTATGGAAAGTGCGTGGGTTCGACCGGAGCAATAACTTTTAAATTGTAATTTTGACAGAGATTGTGTAAATATATTCCGTCTGGAGAATTGGTTTTGCAACCCCATGACGTGTGTTTTGCATTCAGGTCGCCCAGCAAAATACAGGAAATATTTGAAGAGAAAAGTGTCCAAAAATGTGACCTATTGAGGGATTTGTTCGGTGGTTTGTATGCCGAGATAACTATTAAGTCGCCACTCATGAGGGAAACCTTTGCTGATATTGTTTCTACACCTGGTGTAAAGGGCAAGAAACTGGGGCAACTACTAATGTTAGTTTTGATCAGGATCATAACTCCGCCGGCTGGAGTATTGTTGGGGCGATCCGCTCTGTAGCACTTATAACCTGGAATGCGTAGTGTTTTAGTAGAAACAAGATGGGTCTCAGTAATGCAAGCTATGTCTATTTTATGTGATATTAAAAAGTGAATTAGAGCATGTCTTTTAGGTACTATACCGTTACTGTTCCAATTTAGAATCGTTAGATTGTTAAGGCGCGGTAGACTGTCCATTGTTGCAGTTATTGTTAAATGATGCTATTATAGAATTTTTTATTGAATTGACAATTGATGGCATGAAGGACTGGATTAACTGATTTATGAAATTGCTTATTTGCTGGGTTAAATAATTGACAAGATCGAAATTATTATTATTATTATTATTATTATTATTATTATTAATTATTATTATTATTATTATTATTATTATTGTTATTATTATTATTATAGTTGTTATTTTGGTTGAGAGGATGTGTAGAATTGGGAGGATGTGGATGTGAAGTATTTTGACTGAAGTGCGGTATATGAGAAGTTGCTGGAAGAGGAGGAAAATGATTTGTTTGGGGGTTGAAGGTTTTATTTGGTAATGGGTTGACTTTGTTAGTATTTTCTGAGTTGAATGTATTTGAATTTCCCGATTTGGCTGATTTAAATTCTAATACTTTAGTATAGTGAGCACAAGCATTAGACCGTGCATTGGCTCTGTGACCTTCTGTATTGCAATTCGCACATTTTGGAATGAAATTACTCGCCACTTTACAGTCTTTGGTATAATGATTCCCAGTACATTTGGCACATATAATATTGCGTGTGCAGTAGTTCTTTGTATGATAATAGCCCTGACACCGCGCGCATTGATGGGCCCAGGCCGACGTTTTCGATCTTCCACACGCACGACTGCATGGCAAAGTCGATTTAGTTTATAAACGTCTTTCCAATTGTTTTCTTTAGTTAATACTACTGCAACGACGGGAATTGGCAGTCCTTCTTTGTTGTGAAGTCTTGTCACTTGAACTACGGGATAATTTTGTTTTAGTTCATCTAGAATGTCACTTTCACTTATTGATTGATGGATATCTTTAACAACTATTGACAGTTTTTTAGATGTTGGATCTGAGTATGTGTGGTATTGTTTTCCGTTTTCATTTAAAGATTTAATCAACAGTCTGTAGTCTTCACTTGAGTGAGTTTGTACTTTTACTTTGTTATATTTAAGTTCGGTGAAAAGTTTCTTTTAGCACTGATTTCAGAAATACCGTAAATGTAATCATGTCAGTTACATCAAAACAAATATTGGTGGAACGTTAATTGGTGATTCTGGTTCATTGAAATCGGCTAACCTTTGGAATCTATTTTCACTGGCACTGCGTAAACGAGTTCATTTGCCATTTTTTTGGCAGGAATAGACGAGTTTTCGTTATTTTCAAGTGATCTCTTTGAAGTCTGTCCATTTAATTGTTCATTGGTGTTGATTTCAATATTTTCTACGTTAGGCGATGAAGAGAAACCGTGCAACGAGGGTAGAGACTAGCGGACGCTACACCTTGCGGCATTGCTTCGTTACCTTGTGCTTGTGACCCACTTCCTTCAGATACTTCATACGTTGACGATAGCATTTGGGGTTGAGATTGATGTGGGTAAGGCTGATGAAAACTCACATCATATGGGACAGATGTGCTAGAAAGCTGGGATGAATCCATGTATTCTTCAGATGAGTATTCAGTGAGGCCATTGCCGACACGGATGGCCTCACCGATAAGTTGTGATGTTGACTCAATTTTGTTATCGCCTGCGGCGATAACACTGGAGACACTGCCTATATCACTATTAACTCTAAGTAATTGAATTATTCCTTAATATTCGATGCACTTATGCGCCGACTAGAACATCAGCTGACGCATCAAAGTTCGTAGAACACTGCACTCGGCTAGAGGTCGGTAACGGCACTGCGGAGCACGTCCGAACGCGACAGCGGCTGAGCGAAGAGTGATTTGATTGCCTGCAAGGATACTCTGATTACTCATGTGTATGCGACACGAAAAGTCTCATGTGTATGCAAGGATACGAGAAACCCAAGTAAGGAGACAAAGGAGAGAAAGATCATGTCCCCCAGGCTTCATTTTCAGTAAGGTAATTCTGCAAGAGATTCGTAGTGTAGCCTGAAAGGAGAAGAGATCAGGGAAACAATCTCAACTCAGGGCCTCCTCCTGGGTGGTAAGCACATCACGTGAATTGCATGAAGAACTGAGTGAGACTTCTCCCCCCCTAGGGCTCCAGAACGCTGTTATTTATTGCTGAGCTTGGGTAGAGCCGAATGACTAAAACTTTTTTGATAATGCACATTTGAACTTATTCAACAAATATATTTTCTGACATTTAAGGTCGTAATTACGGTATTACTGGGGCAAATAACCATCATCACTTTGGTAAATTAATTCTTTCGGCAGTTCTGTTTGATTCCTGATACAAAAGCTAGTGTTGTTACAACAGCACATACCTTCTGGTATTATTTCGAAAAGGTTACGTATTGTTACTACTTGAACTCGTGAGAAAATTTTACACATATGATCTTTATTGTACGTGTTATCGCGGGCAGCAATGACTTTCTTCACTTACTTTACAAGACGGGTTGCTTCACTTACGGATCAACTCATTGGCTCTACAACTCGCATGACTGTGCGAGTATTTTCAACCGCAACGAATATTTGCACAAGCTGGGATGTGAACTTGAGCGCGCAGGTTTTCATGTTAAAACTTTTTTCATTGTAGTATCGAGAAAGTTGACGTTAGCGGCCCCGAAACATTAGAAAAATTTAAAAAAAAAAAAAAAGAGTTAAACTTTCGCAATATTTGAAATTTTAAACGTTTCACTAAAAATCGAGCCTATATCATATCTATAGGCGCAGGTTGTTTTATTCGAGCACAATTCGAAGAAATTTGAAGCCATTTTCGAAACAATTTACTGTTCTAAGGGATTCTGAAAAATGAAAATTAATTTTAAAGCAATTAAAAGATCGGTTTCAAATTCGGAGGGCCTCGAGTTTGGCGACATTGATGAGCCAATATCAATTTTGGGGAAACTTCTCCCTACGATTTTGAAAAAAAAATATTGTGCACGGGTACAGACAAGGACAGATATACAAAAACACTTTCTCGCTCTCGAGACCCCCAAAACGTGCATTTCCCACACAACATCGACATCAATTTTTTCAGCATTAAATACTTTCAAAATACTCTATATACCCTCCGTATAACTTCAATATTTAACGTACAAATTTAAACACATGTGTAGGGACGCAGAATGCGAGAAAGTAAAAATATAATTAAAGAAATATTGATAATAAGTTTACTTGATTCTACTCAGCTTCATCGAAAAATATAACTAACGTACCAGCGCAAATTAAATTTCTGCACACGTTCTTTCATATGTATACACCAGGAAAAATAAAATTACGAATTAAATAACGCGAACAGTTTATTTATAGTGAGACGCAGTTATAATCTATCACGTGTAAACTTCACGTGCTTTTCACTCACTAACAACGTCGTTACACAACAAATTATGCCACAATGATAAGCCAGAAATTTAATTGGCATTTATTCCCAGTCACATTTACGTACACATGTCAATTCTACTCCCCCAGCAGTTAAAAAGACAGTTGACCTTTATTAGACAGAAGTGTTACACCATGGGAGGAAATTACTGGAGCGAAGAGCTACACAAAATGCGAGGTAAACGGGAAATTGAACGCAACGATGGGGTGGATTAAAGTATTTATATAGTGCAAGTATTTCGGCTTAGAGGTGAACTACAATTGCCAACACGGATTATTTTTAATTAAAAGCAAATTCCTTATGTTAATACTGTACTGGTTTTTTAAATGTTGGGCAACACAGCAATGAATACTAATAGAAAACACCGTAAAACTCTTGCTTCAGAGATTAAATTGACATTTTCATTAAGACTGGTGAGGATTAAGGAGAGTCATTCAAATCAAAGTCAGAGAGCATGAAAAATGTCTACATTCTTATTATTGATATTTATAGGGTCAGAATCAGGTCAGAATCAGAAGTTAATACAAGGTACAAACACACACAAATGTCACCGTGAAGCAACGGAAGGTCTGAATTGGAATATAAAAATGACTTTTGAAATTTAAGCATTTAAAAGAACAGAATAAGACAATACTGGGCACCATTAATGACCGAGAAAATGACAAATTACACCACAACAATACACCAAAGATTTACTGAATAAAAAGATCCAAATACTAGTACGAAAAGGAGATTCGATTTCTTTGGTTTATAAAGGAATTAGAGTATATAGTCTTCAAAATGAAATGAAAAACTGATTTCCTTTTGTCATTGTAATAAAAAGAAAGCTTACTAATAAAATATTGTCTTCAGTTTGATCCCACTCTCAATATCAATCACATACACTACATTACTGTTTTTAATCAACATTTTGTATCATACAATATCATTGAAGAGAAACTAAAAAAAATATAAAATTGTAAGTTTTTGAAGAGGGGCTGAATGCAGCAATTTTAAAATTGATTTGAATTCACCTACATACTTTAGACGTGCAGACAGAATCAAATAATTTTTATTCAAAATAATATTGATTATATATTGGCAAAATACTATATGTTAATATTTACTCACCCGAAAAGTGTACGTCAGAATAAGTCACAGGCTGAATACTTCTTTTTATTAATTGGGTATCTTACTTGACTCAAAATGAAGACGACTGTTGCGGCAGCTACTCTTGCACGGTCAACGGCGGACATTTTGATTTCTGGACTAGGTCCCTCTGGCCTCCCTGGCTCGCGATACTTCGGCTACCATTGTACTATTCGCGCAATTATTTCTTAGGTCCTCGAAATTCCTACCCCCATTCATTTACCATTTCATTACGTGTGTTGCCACACACTTACATGCACCTGCGGCATAGGTGGACGAAATCTCAAAACATTAACACTCACCCAAAGTCGACGACATCTCGCATGTCTGAAGGAAATTTTCGTATTCTGGGCCCAGCCCAATCTAATCGCCACCCCAACCCACGCGTTCAAACCCAATCCTCCTGATCTGGGCGCTTTTGGAGCGATGTACGGGAACGCTCACTTCGCAAGCCCATTGGTTTAGGACGGATCACGTGACGTACTGCACCTAGAGAATTCGGGGCAAGACCTCTACCGAGTACACATATGTACATACCGCTTAAATGCAGTGATTAGTGTACACGTAGCTAAAATAAGCCTCCTAGGTGAATACGAAATAATCTAAAACAAAGGTTCTAGATTTACTGGTAGGAGCATTATTGATAAGTACAAAATAATTATGACAAGTTACACGCAGGTAATAGCATTTACTTTCATAGCTTATGAACAGCTAGTTTTTTTTACTATCATGTCAAGTACATCACGTTCTTCGAACTGAAACGCTCTATTTCACAAAGTTTGAGAATAGCAAGCTGAGCAAGTTCTACCTCTATAGGTCGCATCTCCTTTCTTCCACATTGCTAAGATTATAACTAGAAATACAGATGCATGTACTACGTAGAAGCAAGTATTTATTTTCGACTCTTATTAATTCTTCCTTCGATTGTAGGACAAAACATGTACATATTTTTGCATTATAAGACAACAAATAGGATGTCATACGCACCGTCATTAAGAACCCTTAATTTCCGTTTACCTCGGTAGTTAACTTGATGACACTTCGAGAAAAGATTGCAATTCTTAACGCAGACATTGGATATTCCATTTATCTGCGAGACACAACATGATTGTGTCAAGGACACACTCACTAATTCGCTTTGGAAGGCCCTAGGCGGATGACGAAATAAAGTAGCCCAGGTCGAATGCAATGTTCATACGAATTACGGAAAACGGTGATGATGAAACATTTTAAGTGATAATTCAACTCTCGATATGACACTAACGGAACATTATACATTTTATTGGCAACTAATATACTGCGTGGTACTACTGACAAAAAAAAACATACCTTTGAAACCTATTTTATGAAAAATCCACTGGAAGATGTGTTTCTGCCAAGCAGTCACGATTTAACACCAGCCATTCTCAATCAATTCCCACTTCACACTGGACACAAACGCTACGTGGGGAGGTCCTCGACCTTTGAAGACAACTTTTCTACATAAAAAATTCACTGAAAGGAAACTATACATTAGATAATATACTATCTTATCGGGGATTTCGTATTTAAAGTTGCTCCCATACAAATCTCGTTCAATACGGATTGGCCCAGTTTCACAACTTCAAAAACAATTCGCCAATCTACTACTTCTCACACTAAAGATAAGGACTCTGAATTACACGCCCAATGGGAGATCAATAGTTTCTAAAATAACTAAATTTAGTGACCGGTTCGGGTACATATCGAAGGATTGTTTTTTGTTATTTAAGGTCGCATCAACAGCTAGGTCATTGGCGACCACTATTGGCATTAACGTTATGGTAACTAGGAGGGTGAAACGAAATGGTGATGATAAGGGGTGAAAGGACGAACACAAATACAACCATGCCCGAGGCGGGACTCGAACCAGCGACCCTTTGGTCCGAGATCACTACGACACTACTGCCTTAACGATCTCAGCCACCGGGCCGACCTCGAAGGAGTTTATTGGACAAAATAATCTTAAAATTGACTTAAGAGCTTATATTCAAAGTTTCATTGTTTCTTCTGTGCACATTTATTTACCATTTGAATTTTTATTGCATTTGTACATTTATAGTTTTTCGGATATTGTATTTATATTCCAATTTTAATACTAATTTTAATCTTGCTTTACTTTTGCATTGGTTTCATATTTCTAATTTTAAAATTAGAGGTGCTATAGACTTTTTCGTAGCAATTCTTTCCAGTTTCCTTGGCGTGGATATTTATGGGTAACTAATTTTATGTGAAGGAAAAATCTGTTTTCAATTTTATAGTTGTAGGAAGACCCCCAAAAATTCAAAATTTTGTAATTTTCGAAAATTCAAATTTAACTGTGAAAATGGGACGTACGCCACCTTTATAAGTGTATTTTACTTTATTCTAACAAGAAATTTTAAGACAATATTTGGAGCAGTTTTCGAGAAAATTTTGAAAATGTCCGGGGGCTTTATGTAAAGTATCTCCAAATTTAAAAAAAAGTTTTTTAAAATTTCAAAGCTTCGACTAGAACCAGATGTACAGGGGTTTCTTCAACTTGGAAAAGATCGTACTATTCTCGCACTTTTTCTTGATCCTCGAGCTCCCTAGTTCTTGCTCAGCCCGGCATAGCACGGCCCGGTAGAAAATATGAACTCCATTCGAAACGTCACAGCTCAGTTTGCAGTGCTGCCCACCTTCTTCCTTTCCAATGCGGACTTCCTAGTCTTCGATCTCTCTTTCTATCGACATGTGCGTACCATGTTCGTTCTTGTTACTCAATTATTTCTTCAGAATTTAAAAAATCTTCCGTTGTTTCTCATAGCTATCTAGTCCAAGACGAGTGTTTACGCCGAGTTTTCTGTCAATAAAGTTGACAACCCTGTACTGCCGTGACGCAGACAGAACCCGCCTCTCCCCGCACCCCGCTGTGGAGTATCAAGAAAAAGTGCGCGATTAGTACGTGAGATTTAGGCGCTAGATTGGTTCACATATGACAGACGGACAGAAACGACGGTTTAAAAAAACTACTTTTTCGGTATCAGTGTATTTCCATTGAAATCTCGAAATCGATTTAGCATTCAGCATTTAAACAGATTTAGCGATCAGCATTACATAAGCTAAGCTTCGTATATTACTCCCGAATACACCTATGTATACGAGAAAGTAAAAATGACCACAGAAACTGTTTTAGTTTTTATAACTGCTTGATTTCAGACTATCTGATGATGCGGCCACATTGTGTCGCCAAACGTGTCTTTTTTAGTACATTTAAGCCAATTAAAATATTTTCTTTAAAGTACTTGAGTTTTGATTTTCTTTAAATAATTGAAGATAACACTGTTCTCAGTAAAAATTTATATCATTCGTATATAGACCATCATTAATTGCTTTTTAATGTATGCACTTATCCACGACACTAATGCAGATGGGTGAAGTATTATGAGAATAGGAATATGAATAAGAACATGCATAAATACTAGGATTTTTACTAGCTTTCAGATGCATGTTAGTAATGAGTGCAGAAGCGTGATGTGAATACAAGTGTGTGGTTCAAGACAATGTTCACGTAAATTCTGTCCTTGAGTCATGTGTTATTCTGGATACCATCAGATATGAAGAGATTATGATTCGCAGAACCACTCAAAGTATTTGAGACCTTGCGTGCGTGATATTTTCTCAATGCCAAAATAACATCATAAGAGTAATACTACATGAAGAGAAAGTGGCTCCTTTTTTCAGTCAACGCCTGCATAAAAAAACATTTAATATTAAATGATATGTGCAGATTATTCTATTGCACACTTTCTTCATATATCAACAATGTTTCAAATTCAGAAATGCATATTTTAACTGATTTTCTGGAGTATATTCACTTCCATAATTATCGTTATTAAATATTTTTCTGTTACTTGGGGCATACTAAAAGAGGAGTAATTGTAAAGGCTAAAAATCGATAGAAGTACATTCAATATTTTTACAAATCTCAGTAAAATATGTATCTGAAACCGATCCACGCACTGGCGCAAGCGATAAGGTGAAGAGAGTTTAGCTTGAAGACCAGAATCTCATTTGATACTTTGTAACAGAAACTCGAAATGTCCCAAACGAATATAGTAATGCATTTCTTAGAAGCGGATTTGTTTCCGGTACTTCATTTGTCAAATCAAAGTGTTCAAAAACATATTTAAATTATTTGGAACTAAGTTCATATTAAACAAAAGAAATTTGAAAGGTAGAGAACCGAAATTGTAAAAGAAATAAATGGATTCTATATGCTTAAAAAAGTATCAAGAGCCACAAAATTACATTGTTCATCTACACATTATCGTTTCGTCTAATTCGTTTTGTTAAACTTTTCTTATTTTCGACGTTTCGTGTATATACCGCTCTGAATGTAATTTTACAATCGAAATATTATATTATAATATACGACGATAAACTGATTGATCACATAATCTAAAAAAAATTGTCGAAATTAAAGTGAATCTGAAGTTGTGTAAATCAATGAGAGGCTTAAAAATGGGGTACTCCTTGAGCAATGGCCTCTTGCGTTCAACCTGAAAGCGGTCTAGACTCCGACAGAAAGTGTCTGAACACACATGTCAAAATAAAAAAAGCTCACTGTGTCATACTCAAATTCGGAAATGACATTGGTTGAGTATAATGCACTCATCATCCCATTATACTGTGGATGCAAATGCAATTCGAATGAAATTTGTTTTCGTCCTTTCACCCCTTGTCATTACCATTTCGTTTCATCTTCATAGTTACCATAACGTTAACTCCAGTAGTGGTCGCTAATGATCTAGATGTTGATGCGACCTTAAATAACCAATAAATAAAGAGAATACTATCTCATCGCAAATATACCGTTATCTCCAAAACAAAATATCAAGGCATCTGAAAGTTTCACGAGTCACGTAACTGCACGATTGAAGAAGCAATATTTCCAACGCGTCATCGAGTTACTATGTGAAAATAAGTGATACCTGCTTTCGCGCTTTCTTATCAATCTGGCTCAGGTTTGGCACATTCAAGACGTATGCGGAGCTAACCGACTTTGCGAAAGTCAAACACGTCTACTTTACAAATAATGTACATACATTTCAACTACCTTGGTTGTAAAGGTTCCTGTATTTGCAACAAACATCAACAAGTTCCTGTTAACTGACTTAACTTTAATAAATAAAAAGATATATAATGCTGTGGCTTCAACTAAAATTCCGGGGAGGTTCCTTTTGATGCCCCATTCACAATTTAACGCGGCAGAAATGCCCGTGTTGTTGTAGATGTTGATACAAATGGCATATGTCATATACGTGATCAACGAGACGATGTAGGTTTGGCGCACATGTACTACTCAGGTCTTCGTACAGTTGTTTAAGATTATTTAACATTCTTCAGTGACACTAAATTGCCACTGTACCCGGGAGTCACGGAGGTAGATTGCGAACGTAATCCCAGAGCTCTAAATTGGGTATATTTGTAAATAGAGCTCGTGTCTGTGTTGTCATTTCACTACCACGACGCCACAATACATAACTTATTCCATTTTAGCATGTTTTAGCCATTTAGCATTTTAGCAATTATAGCATTTAGACAATCAAATGTATTAAGAAAAAAGATTGAGAAAAAATATTAAAAAAACACGACTCAAACTGAAAAAAATGCAATGAGAAAATTACTAATGAATTTCAATTTTTAAATTTATTCGACACCATAATCACGAAAAGTCTTTCTAATCAAGTCGTTAAATTCACACCCGATAAAACGCAGCAATTAAAGCATCCATCGGGCAAAGGTCATTCCAAATAATTTCACATTGTTGAAGCGCAGCCATGAATTTCGGTCAAAATTGAACATAGAATGTCCCTAAAAGAAGATGCACGGAGAACACCGTAACAAATGTATTTTTCTAATAAATCATTGTAAACATAGTAAGCTATGTAATCATTGTAAGCTATGCTCGTGGCACATAGCGAAGTCGCTTGCCTTTCACCACTGAGGTCCGGGTTCGATTCCCGTCGAATCTCATGTGAAATTTGTTCCAACAAAACGAGTTTGGCTGCTTCACAAGGGCTAGTCCAATCCTTGTGAAGTGCCCTACACCCTGCCCCTATCCTTACTCCTTCCCAATTCTGGCCGCTGGGTAGTGACGCAGGAGCGCGTAGTAGGAGGCGCGTACGCGGAGATGCTACCTGGCGGTCCTCTTGACAACTGACTGCGACGTGACGCGACATGACAGAAAGTGATAATGGAGAATTACTCCAAAAAGCGCGCAAAGTAATGGAGGATTACTCCACAGCGCAAAGCGCTCAACGACCCGTAAGGGTCTTCGAGACGCGTTGCGTCAAAATGATAGACGCAACAAATTAAAAAAACAAAAAAAAAACATTGTGAGAATTGACGGAGGATTCCGGGGTCGTCCACCCCAGTGTAGATTTCTTCTGTTGGAAACGTAAATTTCTACCCGTCACGGTCACAATTTCTGTCATCCATTTCAGGCGCCACCATTTATAATTTCCACACTTTGAAATGTTTAAATCATGAAATTTGAAAAAGAAACCTTGAGTAGGTAAATATGGGAATTACTATGTGCGGCGAATTCATGACAAAGCGAGTGACGAAATTATGTGCTACGACTTCATAGTTTTTCATTAAATATAACAACTAGATTTTTTCTTCAGTACACTCCAAATACTATCGTGTAACCTCCATTACACGCACGTCGATAATGTGTTGTTATAATGATTATGTGTAAATTTTAATATTTTTTTGTTTCGTTGCACGTTTTATTTTTTTAATCCGCCTATTTGCATTAGGAATTGGGCCTACTATCATGGTAACAGGGTAGGAACCACATGTACAAACACTCAAAGGCCACATAAATGCATATCATGGGCGTGAGCACAACAGGGGGGGGGGGCTGGAGTCCATGCCCCCTTGAAATATTTGAAGACGCTCTGTAGCCCTATGCAATAAAACATTTTATTTCTGTAAATATGTGCAATTCCTAATTTTCCAGTTTTAAGCTAATACTTTGAAGAATGGGTACACATTTGCTGGAGAGGCTATGCAAACCATTTTCCTTACGTTTTATTTATTTTCTAGTAAAATGTGTAATATGTAAATTAAAAAAAATAATGGAAAAGGGGGGCCTAAAGTTCAAAGGGAATCAGTTTAGGAAACAATGAGAACGTTTCGGAGATTCGTTTTTTGACTCGCGCTGACAGTAGGACAGCCGTGACGGATCTGCCAACTCATGTAGTGTTCAAGGTAAAATTTTCTCTTCGCCTTCTCGGAGACGCACACATATTTTCACCTGTTTGCGTATTGTGATTCAGCAGCAAGATTTTACCGTTCCCTTTCCCTCAGAGACTCCAAGACTGACGAAATTATGTGCTGCGAATTCATAGTTTTTTTTTTTCATTGAAAAATCAATCAGATTTTTTCTTCAGTACACTCCAAATACTATCGTGTAACCTCGATTACACGAACGTCGATGTGTTGTTAAAATGATTGTGTTGATTTTTAATTTTTTTTTCGTTGTGTTTAATTTCTTTAAAATAAAAACTATGTAAATTCCGAATGAAAATTTAAGGAATATAAATTATGGATTTATAAAAAAACTTACTTAGAAGTTTAATACCCGTAAATCCCCAGATTTAATAAAGGGTAATAAATAATGAACTTGAGTGTTTATTGAAGATATTATGATATTCTTCCGTCCTTTACAACTTTCGGTCTATGCGGATGGATTTCTAAGATCCATCCGTTTCCATTTCTTGCCATTCCTTGGATCCCCGTTTTGAAACCTGGATTTAGGTCATTAAGACGAAATTTGGGCGCCACATTTGCATTTAATCCGCAGCTGCTGTCACGACCAAAAAATATGACGTCAGAGCTGGTAGGAACCAGTTTTTCTGGTTTCCTACCAGGTTTCTGGCGAAGATGGATAAGTTGGAACGCATTGAAGAATTTGATGAGAGACTTCGCCGATTTCGACGTTTGATTGGCAAAGATTGACACTGCATGATGGCGATGCTACTGAAAAATAAAATGAGTGGGATTTCCCAAGATATCCTTTTTCGTTGAAAACCACACTTTATACCGCCGAAATGCTAAAACCGAAATGCTAACATCGAACCCTTCCATAGATAGAAGAGCCTCGAGTTGATGGTGTTGTTCCAAGTTTTGATTGTTTTGAAATAACATTTTTAGATACTTTATTCTATAGCATTTTGATTTGTTCTTAATGTATACTTCATGTGGATTATTCGGGTCCGGAAACAGTAGAATTGATACAACTTACATGTAGATCGCACATAAGAATTTGTTAAGCACATTCATTTTAGAGAAAAATTAAAAATTAATATGATCGTCTTTTGTTGAAAGGTTTTAAGTAATGAAAATAAATTTACTTGCTGGTAGGAGAGTTGATATCCATCCACGACAGCCACGTGTGTAATTTTGTGAAACTAACTTCCCAGCTAAAAATCACCCAAATCATATACAAAGACTTGCATTCCCCTGGAAAGAAGAAACAAGGATTTCAACAACATTGAATATAATAACTGTAACTGTTATGTGGCACAATACAGCTATGGCGAGATAGGAAGAGAAAGTTAAAGACATTTGAGAAGATTAGAAGATGAGACGATTTTTACGCTGGAAATCTAAAATTTAAGAAGCTACTTCGGTTTAACCTGTTTTATTTAGAGAATTACATGTTTAACGTTAGAATTTGTGCTTTTAAATTTCAACAAAATATTCCAGCTTTTTTTATTTTCTCCATTATCACTCTCGCACTTCATATCTACAAGCAACGTTGCCAAACCGATTTTCTTCAGGGGCGGTCTGCGGAACTTCAGCGGAACCCCGGCTTAGCAAGTAGGAATGCAACATCTCCCAGTTTCCAAAACATGGATTCCTTAAAGGCGATATCTTCTGAACATCCATGTTTTGTGCACTATGGTTTTACTTTCCGATGATCTATTTGTGAATGAAATTCACAATTGTAAAAGTTAAAATATGAATAACGAATGGTACCTCCTGTCATTTTGTGTTCAAACAATATTAACGTTATTACTACTTCCTTTATGGTGCAAACTCCCTCTCGCCCCAGATGTCCCCAACCTACTACTAATATGCCAGTCGGCTTTCCCGGTCTTTCCTCCAATATCGCACCGGGAGCGGTGGCTGAGTGCATCAATTGATGTTACTGCAGTGCCTCTTGGCCAGGAGGTCCTAGGTTCGAGTCCCGGCGGCGGCAGGATTTTCGACACTAGCTTTTCAGCTAGATCGAATTCAGTCGCTGTCTGGAGGAGAATTCTAGCGGCCGCATACTCCGATCGGTAGTTTTCCGTGTTTTTTTTCGATCAACACCAGGGGAATGTCGGAGCAGTACCCTAACAAATGGGCCACTTCCTCTTCCTTGTCATATTCTCACCCTTTACACACACACACCTACACTAACATGCACCACACTACCACTCATGACGGGAGACCAGTCGGGGACTTAGAACTTGCTGGGGCGGTGCCCCTGCTAGTGGGAGATACCTGGTTGAGGAAACCCCGCTAGTCGAAGGTAGGTGGGCGCCGGGTCTCGCCATCCAGTGTGGGAAGCTCACAGCCACCTCCCGATAAAAACATACACTGCACTTACGGGAACATTGACCTGATTAGATGACGCGCCCCAAATCATCAATCTATCAATCCAATTTCGCGCTACGAGCAGTGACCCTTGTCCCATA
This sequence comes from Teleogryllus oceanicus, assembly GCA_964035755.1. NCBI lineage: Eukaryota > Metazoa > Arthropoda > Insecta > Orthoptera > Gryllidae > Teleogryllus > Teleogryllus oceanicus. The sequence goes on from CAXIVR010000001.1 coordinate 4,633,245, forward strand.
GAGAAATGCCTCTCTTTTGCAGCGTGCACCAGGTCTATGGGGACGGGGAAAGGAATTGGAAAGTCTCCGGCTCGGAGGTGTATGATATACTGGGAAACCGCACCATGCCACGACAGAACTCAAAACTCGGTGTTCTGAGACAATCGATACTCAGATGAGGTATAATTGTTTTTGTATTGTTTTCATTTCCACATAAGCTATTATAAATTCTTGATGTTATTCACAACGTTAAATAGACGTTCGTCGTTCTATTTAATATGAATGACAATCTCTACTGATATTCTACAGATTTTATCTGATGTTAAAACAACATTGAGAATAAAAATTTCTTAATAGTTCATACTTTAGGGCATAAATAAGAAGTATATTAGGTCTGAGTATTCATTACTTATCTAAAATAGCACGACTCTTCTCCAATATAATCAACTAAACAGATATTCACCATTACTTTCACTCAAAAAGTTAAAAAAGAAATATGTACACGAACAACACATATTTTCTCACATTATTTCTAACTTTTGCAATTTCCAAAAATTCAGAGAGTTCAGCGAAACGTGCACCATTATTGGAGAGTCCTTTGCTTTATCTAAACGAAGTTCGGTATAAAAGAGGAGTCATTTTTGCTGAAGTTCTGTTGAAGTCAGGGGCGTCCAGAAGGGTGGGAGTAGCGGGCCAGCTGGGGCAACTAGCTCCAGGCCCAACTTAATTGGGGACCCGCCTTTTTTCCTTCACAAGAAATGAAATATATTTATCTCTAAAACAAATTTAATATTTTAAGTTATTTCTGATGCATGAAGAAATTAATTATGTTGATGAATTGTGTGAGGAGGGAATTTTTTGTGTGAAATAAGGGACCCTCGAGAATAAACAACCCCAGATCGCTGGTTTTCCCTGAGAGACCCTGGTTGAAGTTGGAAATGTTGTCAAGGCTTCATGTTAAGTACAAAAATAAAAATATCCATTTCAAACACATAGTGCCTTGAGTTCGGCCACACCAATAGGGCAATATCAATTTTGGAGAAAATCGTTTGAACCCTATATGCATTAGCGTTGAACCACAGTCAGACATCCCTCCCCCTCAATTCAATTTTTTTGTACCGAGGATCCACAAAATTTAGATTATGACAACACGTATTAGAGGAAATACACTGAAGAACCAAAAAACTGGTACACCTTCCTAATATCGCGTAAGGCCCTCGTGAGCACATAGAAATGCCGCAACACGACATGGCATGTACTCGACTAATGTCTGAAGTAGAGCTGGCAGGGCTGTCCATAAACTCTGAAGATTACAAGGGGTAGAGATCTCTTCTGAACAGCACGTTGCAAGGCATCACAAATATGCTCAATAATGTTAATGTCTGGGGATTTTGGGGGCCAGTGGAAGTGTTTAAATCCAGAAGAGCATTCCTGAAGCCACTCTGTAGTCATTCTGGACGTCTGGGCTGTCGCATTTTCCTGCTGGCATTGCCCAAGTCCGACGGGATGCACAATGGGCATGAATAGGTGCAGGTGATCAGACAGGATGCTTACGTACATGTCACCTGTCAAAGTCGTATCCAGACGTATCAGGGGTCCCATACCATCACAGAGCCTCTACCGGGTTGAACAGTTCCCTGATGACATGCAGGGTCCATGGATTCAAGAGGTGGTTGCCATACTCGTACACGTCTATATGCTCGAAACAATATGAAACGAGACTCGCCAGACCAGGCAACAACAGGTGACTCCAACTGACAACAGGTATTTCCAGTCATCAACAGTCCAATGTCGGTTGATGGGCCCAGGCGAGGCGTAAAGCTTTGCGTCTGCAGTCATCAAGGGCACACGAGTAGGCTTTTGGCTCAGAAACCCCATATCGATAATGTATTGTTGAATGGTTCGAACGCTGACACTTGTTGATGGCCTAGCATTGAAATTGCAGCAATATGCGGAAGTGAGTCACTTCTGCCACGTTTAATGATTCTCCTCAGTTGTCGTCGGTCCCATTTTTGAACGATCTGTTTGCGGTCGCAGCGATGCCAGAGGTTTGACATTTTACCGGATTCTCGATATTCACGGTATACTCGTGAAATGGTTGTACGGGAAAATCTAAATTTCTTCGCGACCTCGGAGATGCTATGTCCAATCTCTCTTGCGCCGACTTTAACATCTCGTTCAAACTCACGTAAATGTGATAACCTGCCATTGTAGCAGCAGTAACCGATCTAACAACTGTGCCAGGCTCTGGTTGTCTTTTATAGTTGTTTCCCTCCGGAGCGCCATATTCTGGTTGGTTCCAGATCTATTGATTTCAACACGCATGGCTGTACCAGTTGTTCGGCTCTTCAGTAAAATTTAGTACATATGGGAACAAGATTTTTCAAATTTTTCGATATCAGGACCCCACATAACGAGATTCTCTGTTGAAAAATTGCCGATTTTCTCGCAGCATTAGAAATCTTTCTTTACTGCGTAAGTACGTATTGTGTCGAGAAAGTAAAAACATGATATCATAAAAACACCAATGACTAACGCAATTCGAGCCCCCTCTTTGTTTAACGCATTTTTCGGCGCAGAGTCCCAATGACTCTGCACTTCCAGGTCGGCAACGTAGTTAGTGAACGTGAACTTTTTGAGTACGCGTTCTATGACAGCTACTGGAACTGATAGTACCCAGGGACCGGCATGTGGCAAATCAGCCAGAGCGTGGAGAGAGATTAGCAGACGCGTCATGCATGCGTACAATCACGTGCAAGGCAGTCACATGCTAAGCACTCAGCGACGTCGGGGGGCGGGGGGCGAGACCCCGGCGAACTCCGCGTATCGCTAGTCCTCACCCCAGACCCTGCTTCCTTCCCCACCATTCCGCCCACCACCTCGCCCCCCTTCGCATTTTCGCCTCGCCATTCCCAACGGAACTTAGTATTTCCAAAGTCACGTACTACCTCCATGAAACACACTCTTTCTCTTCAAGGGAGAGTATTCGAATTCTGATTTCTATACTTGTATCTTTTAAGTGACCGATGACATTAGTTCATTTTTACATCTCCTGCCTTCGAAACAATCTTTTTAATTCATTCCCGAACATCCTTCTCAACGTGGTTCGTGGTTTCAGACATGTGGTTACCACTGTTAAAAAGATTCATTAAATAAGGTAGGAAGTGTAAAAATGATCTTGGGCTCCTTTAAAAATATCCAGTATAGTTCAAGATAGAAGAAGGTTTTTCGGATGTTTAACACATTTGACTAGTGAATCCGGACGAGTATGGTCATTATTCCCGTACGTGTAGTTCACGCTTTATCGCGGGATGTGGGAGTGATCCCCCCCCAAAGAGTGAGATCCGGCGCCGATTTACCATCGGCTAGCGTTTTCCTCTACCAGGTATCTCCCACCAGACGGGCACCGCCCCAGCTGGGACAAGCTCTAAGCTCCTGACTGGTCCCCCGACATGCGTAGTAGTGTAGTGTATGTTAGTGTGTGTGTGTGTGTGTGTGTGTGTGTAAGTAAGGGGTGAAGATAGGAAAAAGAAGAGGAAGGAAAGATCACTCGCGGTCCTTGGCCCGTTTGTTAAGGTACTGCTTTGACATTCGCATGGCAATGATCGGAGAAACCACGGAAATCTACCAATTAGAGCAGGCGGCCGCAAGAATTTTCCTCGAGACAGCGACTGAAGTCGACATATCTACGTAGTTAGCATGTGTCGAAAATCCCGCCACAGGGGACTCGAACCTAGGACCAACCGGCCAGAGGCAGTGCAGTGACATCAGTTGATGCACTGAGTCACCTCTTCCGGTACGGAATTAGGCAGCACGAAGAAGCGTCTTACGAATATATTGATACGTAAAACTAGAAAACAAACGAGAATATAGGTATTATCCGCGCACGGTTTCTTGAGCTCTTGCTTCGCTAGTTGCGAGAGGAGTGGGAAGATCCGTTACTTTGACAAAATGAATTTGATATTACATTTGTAGTTCGTTTTTCGATGCAAAATAGTTTCTACGTAATACATCGGGACGAACATTTTTGGTGATCAGATCTTGTTTACAACGCTCGTTTTAATCACTCTTCATTCGGCAAAGGAGTGGGGGTAGGTATTCCGGGGCTCAAGAAAACTTGCGCGAGTAATACACATCGCTATGGAAACAAACTTTCCCATCCCGGCGTCCTTGCTCGTTCCTCTGTCGGCAGGCAGCCGCCTTCCGCCCGCACCCATCGCCCGGACGCCGCGCAACCGGAAGCGACGCGTCGCTCGGCGATAGCTGCGCTGCCGATTGCCCCTCCCCCACGCCACGCCACGCCACGCGCCGCCGCCGCCCAAGGCCTCCCGGCGGCGGGCACCAGCAGCCCCGACTTCGCCACTCGCAACGCCGCGCGCAGCCTCAACCAAGTCCGACTCCGTTCCTTGGCCCCTTCTCCCTCAATCTATTTCACTTTACATTTTGCCTATTTTACTAGGAAATCTACATATATTACTAGGAAATCTACAAATCTACATCCGCCTGAGAATGAGCCAAAATGACAGTTCGCGAACCCTTTCAGACCCGGCATCCAGTGGGTTGGACAACACTTTCAATAGGTTATTTCTGACACTATTGCGTCAGACTTGTTTGCGCGTAATTGTCGTGCTTTTAACGTTTCTTGCGAAGTTACGTATAGTTTCATTGTTGTGAGCGTAAAAAAATCGTAGAAATCATCTTTAGAGAAAAACCAAATCATTAAAGGGACAAAAGGCCAACGGCCACTAAAAATTCGGGTCTGAAAGGGGCTAAACAAGTGAACATCACATGTAATTGAGAGAAGTATACCTCCGTCCGGAAAGCTGTTCAGCCACGTCTCGTTAAGTGTTTGGTTATGGCTCCCGTGAAGACATTACTATGGGTAAGTCGAAGAGTTTCGCTGGAAGTGTATGCACGTACGGCGAGTCCGTGAAATATTGAAATTTAATTACGTATGTGAAAAAATCCTTTAACATGTTCTCATATTCAGTAAAAGAAAACTGCCACGTATGTAAATGCAGCTCGCCACATTACAGCACAGGCGCCAGAAACACGTGAACCAGTACGAATGTCACATTCAAAACTCGGTTTTCAAATAAACATACTACTTATCACACAAAAAGTAAATTCAACGTAATGTTTATAAAAAAAGAATTTTGACAAATAAGCACATAGCACTGCACTTCCTAATTTCAATTATTTCTCATGGCGCACTAAATTTTCGTCTGAGCAGTACATCACAAAAGGAAGTGTCGAAACAATTTACAAGTTAGCCAACTGCAAACGAACGAATGGAGGAAGGATAGTCTAATGGGCTCAAGAACACAACGACTACAGAACCTACAGTTATGTTGCCAGCACTAGCTGCCAAAACAATTTGCTTTCTCATGCAAATTGCTCTATATAAATAATATATACCGAAATATATAAATAAAAGGGAATGTGCGTATGTGATTCGCACATACTCGAAAAAACTGCTCTACCGATTTCGCGGAAATTTCCACACTTATTTCTTACTAGTAATTGGAGAGTTGAAAGAGAGGTTTGAATTAAATCGGACCTTTGGAATGTTGATTTATTCGTTTATAACGACTCAAGCTCCTCTGAAATCTATGGTCTTGTGAAATATCGGCCGGAAATATTACTTGAATCTCGGAGAAGTAAATCAAATTTCTCCAAGATAGTATCACTGCGAAAACATTCCCAAATTTGAGAGAGAAAGTATTAACAATAGGATACTCGACAACTATGTCCAAACCAAGACACAGAACATAGTCATACTTGCGAGAAAGTCTTTCATCTATCAGAAGTTTTGCTCAGCCTAGCGTAAAACGTGATTAAGTATCACGTGACTAAACTGTGTGGCGTGTAACACTGCAGAAGCGAAGCATTGCCGGGTTAATCGAGGAGAGGAGGCCGTTTATGCACTCTATCCGGGACTGAGGGACAGAAAAGAAAAAAAGTGAAGAAAAGGACAAATACAATCTCAATTTAATGTCAGAATCTGTATTCACAAAATGTGACATTTCAAGAATATATGACATTCTAATGGATATGCTTGTCAATGCTACAATGTCAAATGCATCATACTTATATTTTCAAGAGATGACGTACAAGAGCTCTCATTTGTCGTGTATTTTGTTTTTTTCCTAACACTTTGGTCTTAGTGTTTGGTATGATTCTACAAAGACATTACTTGCACATCAACCACATTCGTGATCCTTAAATTATACGACTCATCTTTTGGTCATTTTATGACATTACATTTTATCAATTTAAAAATTTCCAGTCATTAAATTATGTTTTTTGAATGTAATATTGTCTTCAAAATATAATTTTTTTTTGGCTTTTTTTTATTATGTTTCCAAAAATTTGCAAAATTTGCGTGATACTGTAACAATGTTATAAACAGTTATTAATTTTGATTCAAGAAATAAAACTACATTGAACCACGAACAAGATTACTAATTTCTTAAGTTTTAAAGAGCATATAGTATGTTACTCGTTAGTATGTTATACGTTCGGCTTTAAATACTTTGCAGTGAAAATTTGAAAATCAGGTCATTTTTAATTTTTAAATCATTTTAATCGTGATTTGTGGCCATGTTGGATGGTAATCTTGGCTTTTCTAGCTGCGTACGATTAAATATAAAAAATGAAAAACTGAAAGTAGAATGTGCACTAGGTAAGTCAGAGGAAAGTTCAAGAAAACTAACATTAATGATAATAATAACACAGTGCTCAAACTTGCCGAATTCAATCAGTATGTTTTATAACGAAAGTAAGAATGTCACTCCTTGAGTCAAGTTTAATTTTGATTTGTAGAAAATACATTTGAAGGGCTTGGGGCCTTCAAAGAGATTCAGTGCCCTACATGATAAGCCACACCAGTCACATAAAATCTCCCGCTAATCGCCAATGATAAAAATCTCCATTTTGGTCAAAGTTTATTTTGTCACTGTTCTGTCCCAAGCCCTTATATTGTTACGAGCAAGATACATTGCACGTAGTAAAAGTGATAAGATATGCCATACTTTGACCAAAACCGGGATACTAATATTTATGAATCGCAGGAGACTTCATGAGGCTGGTGTAGCTGATCTTTCCACAGGCCAACTCCTTCACATAGATTTAAAGTTTCACTTGGAGCAGTTCAGACGGTACTAGCGAGACACGTTCCCGAATGCGGGCATGGGAAATGGAGAAATGATGGGAAAAGAAGTACAGGGAAACTCAACGTTAAGGTACTAATCGGCTTTATACACAATGTTGATATTTAGTAGTTGTCCTCCGCGTCTGTGTCCCCACTCATACCATGCGATCAATGCGATTTGTGAGGCAATATTTAGCAAATTCTATCGCGCAAATTGGAATCTCGACTAGATATCCATTCGAACGCAAAGCTTTGAATCCTCTTTCCTCTCGTTCACCTACTTCAGGCGCCCCTTGCCGCTTCCAGTGGGTTGGGCCGCCGTCACCGCAGCAGCTTTCCGGCGCCTGAGCACGCAGCCGCTCGTCCGGAAGCGGACGCACAACGCACGATGGGCCAGGTGCTCAATCTACGCGGACAAATCTATACGGACGTTGTTTGAGAGTGTCTCGCGCCCGCGCGAGAGACGCCCGCCTGGGGAGCCGGACGCACGGACAGCGCTTCGAGCTGACAGGAACATGTGTCAGTTAAACATGATTACAGAATCAAGTTACTTTTGATTTGATTTTTTTATGTTTACGCTTTCAAACTTGAAATCAGACTGATGAATTACTTCATTTAATGGATCACTTCCTTGACTTAAAGAGAAAATGGGAACTGATGTAGGTAAATTTGTGACAATTATTGTCAAGAAACGTCTCCCCAAAACGGCCGTGAGTCAGGTATCCAGTGACTTACCGCCACTTCGTAGCAATTTGTATAACCCTTACTTTTATCTCTCGTGACAATTTCTCTAGATGCAGGGCCCGCGAGCTCTAGAAATCGTTACCTTGCCCGCGATCTTGACATGCCGGGCTAGAGGGTAGAAAAACGTCTTTCCCATTATGTGCACATGGGATGATGGAATGAGTACCTTACTCCGTTCCCGAGTCTAGGCGAGGGGACTTTTGAGGTATCTCTTCTCCAGTGCCCTGGAGAGGCGGGGCTACTGGAGAGTGGAAATCTGAAAAACTTGAGGGAGGAAACGCTTTTAGGACTTCGTTCAGGGCAAGCGATCAGCGGTGTTTTGCCATTACCTTCCACCGGATGAACGTTGGGAGGAGTGACCATTGGGGATGAATGATGGCAGATGAACGATTCTTCACGTCATGACGTTTCTAACGTGATAGTATTTGGCATGAGAAAGCTGTTGCGCCACAATCAAATGATGCCATACGCCATGCACGCCGAGCCGCGCTCGCGCGAGCTTCTTGCCCGCCTGGGGAGCCCGGCGCTTGAACGGGCACGGGCAACTTCCCCTCACTCCGAGCTCATTTTCCCTTAAAATACAGAAAGGCATGTACTTGCGCAAGCTGAAGTGGTGCGACGTGAGGAACAATGGGTTCATACGAAAATATGTTGGCCAGGTTTTCTCAATAAAATAACCGAAAATCATATTCCGATTATATTCTTCACTATTTATTAACTCTTATTTCGTGTCCATTTTCTTACTAAATTCTCCCTTATATAAATATCTTTGCTAAGTGTCAGGAATATGAATGGCGAATTCTCTCCTTGTTTTCGTTCTGTCGTTTGTTATTAAATCATTTAGTTTTTTATAGTATTTAGCAACAATGTGAAACAAAATTAATAAGTTTCTATAAGTTAACAATGTTCGCGTACGGACGGACAGCGCTCTTAACAGTAACATTAATTTTAACAATGATACATAATGCATTATTTACCATTTGGACTGTGTAAATGAGTATAAACAACCTGTAACAACTATTGTACTACAGCTTCCAGGTCAATGACCCCCATCTCGATCAGGTCTTTCGTCCAGTTTCCCTGATCCATTGAGCAAATGCTGAGATGGCCCCTTGTTTTGCTTCTGGGCATAAATGTAACTTCATTTTCTGTGCACGTCTTCTAGAATTCAGTGGGAAATACAATTATTCAAATTATCGTTTCCATGTTGTCGCGGCAGGAAGTAATAAGAGCCAAAATTTATTGCTTATTTATCCTTGAAAATAGATTTTATTACATGGGAGTTTTTTTCTCCCTTTCAAAATTCAAAATTTATTGCTTGTTTATCCTTGAAAATAGATTTTATTACATGGGAGTTTTTTTGTTTTTTTTCTCCCTTTCCAAATTCAAAATTTATTGCTTGTTTATCCTTGAAAATAGATTTTATTACATGGGAGTTTTTTTTTTCCCTTTCAAAATTCAAAATTTAAGTAGTATATGACTTAGTGTAGGGATCACAGAATTTTGAAAATGTGCACACAATTCACTTTTCCTCATAGCACGTCATACGCAGTTTTTAACTGTTTTTTGACGTAAAATAAATAAATAAATCAATAAACAGACATGAATATTTGTCTCTTAAACCTCCTAACCTGAACGTAGAAAGTGAATGCTTTTATATCACTCTTAAGGAAACAGGATTACAAAATCAAGATTTTATTGATTAATTTTTTTTACATTTTACTCTCAATTGCGAATTTGAATTAGTATTTGATTTAGTATTATATTTGCATGGATCATATCTTTGCTTTAAAGAGAAAATGGGAATTAACATAACTCAATGTGACAATAACTGTCACGTAACTTCTCCCAAAGACTATGAGGAGTCAGGTATCCAGTGATTTACGGCCACTTCGTAGCAATTTGTACAACCCCTACTTTTAAATCACGCGTCAATTTCTGAACGTATTGCCCGCGAGCTCCAGTAAGATTGTTACCTTCCCCGCGACCTTGACATGCATCACATACGCAGTACTTGAACCTCATTGGCTCCGCGAATTTGGACGTAGCTACAAGCTCTTGCTCCCCAATACGCAGGCCGATACGAACATGTAGGCGAATACACTTTAAAACGAATGTGTCCTCCAATCTAAAAGGAGAGAACAGGGAGGGAAGTAATATGAAAAGATGGAGAAGCAGGTATGAAATCACAAGAGATTTAGTGATAAGGACCGGTGTCACGTGGTATGTGCCCCATTTATTATCTTTATCCCTTATTCTTCTCCTTCTTTTGAAAATATTATTTACAGTTCCTGGCCAACATTTATTTATATAATAAGTTGACAGTGGAAACTTCCTTAAAGACGTAACATATCAGTCACGAGATAAAGTAAGGCACAAGAAAAAGAGGGATTTTTAATTGCTGCTAAAGATTGGCATTTGTTTCAGGAGCACGTTGTATAAAATGTCATGCTTCCAACACACGTCTATACAAATACGGTTTTCCTTATGATGTATAGAGAAAAACCGCGGCGATCGAATGATTGTCATTAGCAAATCATAATTGATATCAGTAGATGTTTAAGTGACAATTATTGCACAATCAAGACGATTTTCACAAAGAAATAGTATATTATTCTCACTGATTCACATTTTACTTTCTCGCCCTAAAAAGAAAAGGTTTGCAATCATGTCTGTCCATGGTCGGCGCTAGCTTCTTTCTTTGTCTTTTATTGTGTATCTAAAAATGACTACAATAAAATGCCTTCCGAAGCTATGTTTAATATCGCACGTCGAATTTTTACTGGCAGGCTGTAAATGTATTTCCTTATAGCAGCCGACAGCAGGAAACTCTACTTTACAACAGCACGAAAAAATGTGTAAGAGCATTGCAACTTTCCTTCTGAATTCCGGCGGAAATTAGGCCTGGATGTAATTACTTACCTTTACCCAAGGTAGCTAAAATTTGCACCGTCTTGTTAAAAACAAGACAAACGTCTTGTTAAAAAATAAACATTTCATAATCGAATATTTCGCTGTTTATTTTTATGCGGATGCTTTTAGTACGAGTAGAAACCCAGCGAGCTCATTATTCAAGTACACTGACAGTGGTTCATACTGCGGCATTTAGTTCTATTATTTTTTTTAAATAAAATAATCACGAATTGAAAGAAAAATAACTGTGCAACATTTGTATACATGAAACATTTATACAATGGAAAATAAATAAAATCCATGGGACTTTAATAACATCTGTGAATGCCATAAACTTACGTACTAGCAAGAAATACAATCGCAAAATGATTCCTAGTATAGCTTTATGCTCTCGGCTATTGTGCTAATACATTTCACGTTTCAGTTTGTTGCACACTGATCTCGGTTAAGACCCACTGTTCCTGCTTTTCATGTAAAGATGGAAGCACACACGGAAGTCGGGAACTAATGGACGCCTTGGGCTTGAGAGATTCTAATCTATAGGCCTTCAAATTGTATTTTTTGTCATGCTACATTTTTTAGCTCCTGCCAACTGTTGTTCATGAAGAGTGATACACAAATAGTTGAAGATATGTCTCATAGTTGGCCTCTGCCTGCTGTCATTTTTATCTAAACCACTTAAACCGATATGTTCACTTGCATATATCTCGAAAGCGCTTCCGCGTGGGTTATGATGTTTTTCACCCAAACCCTTGAAATAGCTCGCTTACGACGAGATTCGTTTAATCTAGGGTAGCAAGTATTTTTAAAATATCGTTATCTGCTCTCGAATCTAAGTCTGCGTTACATACGTCCCCACAGTCCCAATGGAGTAATTTCTCTTAAGAATACTGCATGTGCCCCATTTTATCTTTATCCCTTCTTCTTCTTCTTCTTCTTCTTCTTTTGAAAATATTATTTACAGTTCCTGGCAGATGTTACCGTTACACACACACACACACACACACACACACACACACACACACACACACACACACACACACACACTAAGTCCTCTCCAATTTCACACCTTCAGAATCCGCAGAAGGCGCCCATTCATTCCTCAACAAGGTTGCGCCACAAGGAAACCTAACGACAATATTGATTCACCTCACGACTCAATAATGGCTAACTGCTCACATGCCCGCAAGACATTGCGATGGTCACATGCTGGCCGCAGCTTTCCTTAATCGGACTCTGCATGTTGACACGGACCCGTTGAGTTGACGTAGTGTCATTTATTCAAGATGACGTCGTTAAGAACATTTAGCACTTGAAAATGTCCAGTTTCACTTCTTTGGGCACATCTATAACAATGTCACAATGCTATTCACTCACTTTCAGGAAATGGCTTCTTGATAATATATTTTCCATAACGGTTTTTCGGAGGATAAAAACTCTCGAGATGAACGATGTTTCCTTAACTTTCTACGAACGAATAGTGAACAATATTAGATTTTCTTCCGGTAAAATTGTTTTCTACAGTACGGGGGAAGAGAAGAAAAACCTGATAGACCTAAGAGTCTATAACGTTGGCACAAACTCGTGGGACTGGTCACGCGTATACTTTTGAAGCATTCTAATCTTATCTTTAGTTTTTAATCACTGTCATTAAGTGAAACCTAAGGTCAGCACTACGCCAAAGAAATAACGAAGTGAATTATGCCCGAACACAAAACATGTTTAACACTGACAAAGCGAAAGTTAATATCCTCCCAAGAAAGAAATTATCACAGAATGAGACTTCTAATTCGTCTTTAGAATGGTTGACAAAAGGCCTCCCTGAATGCCGTCGATTATGAAAATGAGATATATGTTTGCTATCTGTACAATATTAACAGTTTAATAGCATTCTTAGGAATGAACGATGTATGAAACAACATCCTAACCGAAATACGTACACAGAAAGATACGCGAAACATGGGCCCTAAACGAATTTCCAGAATCAAACCCACGTCTAGCATTAGACACTCGAAATGTTCACATCGTCACAGGTCCCAAAGTATAAAGCCTTTTATACTGAAGAAGCTTAATACTACAGGGTGGGAGATCATTTTATTTAGGCGGGCTCTGCCGTTTCTATACTTTCCTATATCATTCGTAATTCGCAAACGCAAAAGGTGAACGATTACTTTCAAAAAATATGGGAGGCCGGGCGTTGAGTGAGTGAAGAGTAGATACTCACCTCTAGCACCGAAAGCCGCTTTCCCATTGGACTTGGGCTTCACATTAAAACGTATTGTCTCAGTTACACACATCAGTCACACGTTACACTACGAGACGCTATTTTTACCTCTGAATTACACTATACTGGAACATGAAGTATTAATGTATTGGATAAAGAACGAATTAGTGGTGCTATAACAGCATGTACTTTCTCGTATTATTTACACCGGCTTCGCAATATTATGAGATAACACTAAATGACTTGCAAAATTGTTTTTAATAAGAAACATTTTATCTCGTGCTCGGATCCGAATTTTTCGGGAGTTAGCGATATTCATTCCCTTGGACCTTCAGATCATCACCGACCTACAACATGGCATCCGGCATGCAGGCACCTTGGCATCCGGGGTTTCACCATCCAGGAATCTCTCTCCAGTTGGGGACCAGACCCGCCGGAACAAGCTGGAAGTGCCCGAATGGTATCCCGTCGACGTGTATTGCGAGCATGTGGTAAGAGGAAGGAAATATCCCACTCGGTCCGTGCTCCATTTGTTAGGATACTTCTCCGGCATTCGCCAGGTATTCATTGGAGAAATTACGGAAAATCAACGATCAGAGCAGCCTATCGCAAGAATGCTGTTGCAGGCAGCGGCTGAATTCGACCGATCTATTTGATCTAGTGTCGAAAAATCCGCCACCGCCGCCAACTGAACCCTAGGAGGACCAGTCGGTCAAAGTTACCGCAGTAACATCTGCTCTTACGGCTAACTCAGTCGGTACAGTTTCCAGTTTTAATAAAAATAAACAAACGAAATATTTTTGAAACTACTATACGTCTTTTTATAGCAGGAAATGGCAATAATATATAAAATTAAAACAATAAAAACGTCAACATTTTCGGACTCCGATGAAAACTAATGATTACCGAGCTGGAACAACTCGTGTTCCGCAGTCCGTCGGCACATCCGCTTACAGAGCAGTTTCTTGCCTTGGAGCGGCCGGCAATGTCAGGGCCGGAGCTCAGGAGTGAAGGGGGCACTTAGTTGCGCCAGTGAATGGCATTTCTCACGCCGGGGCACGCCACGCCGCTGCTGATTCAGAGGCACGCGCTGGAGCCCACCGCGCCGACTCCTTCCCAGAAGCCCGCGCCTGGACGCGACGGACGGACCTACTCGGCCGGTGACGCAACGGGGGAAAAGACACGAGGAAACGGAGGCTCTGATGGTCACTGCGTACCGTTTGGTCGTTCTGTGTGCAGTAACTGTGGATACGCTGCACTGGCATTGTGGGAATTTGTAATTTTCTCCGCTGGGGCATTCAAGGTTAGTTGGTTTGTAGTCAGTGATTCCAGGCCCGCCAACTATGAGGTCATTAGTCTCGTAAATGTTATTCTCCTCGGGACATGGCGGTGATCTCCGCCGCTGGATGGCGAGATCTGGCGCCGACCTACCGTCGGCTAGCGGGGTTTCCCCCACTAGCCGGGAACCGCCCCAGTCGGGACAAAACTCTATGCTCCCGACCGGTCTCCCGGCATGTGTTGTATTGTAATGCATGTTAGTGTAAGTGTGTGTGTAAGAAAGGGGTGAGAATAGGGCAAGGAAGAGGAAGGAAAGTTCGCGTGCGGTCTGTGGCCTGTTTGTTAGGGTGCTGCTCCGGCATTCGCCTAGTGCTGATCGGAGAAACCACGGAAAACTACTGATCAGAGCAGCTGGCCTCTAGAATTCACTAATAAAAATACAAGCATGCTGTCACTAAGGCGGCTACGGAACAAACACAGGTTACGTTCCTTTCGCGTCTTACGCACCAAACGCAAGGTCCAGATATAATGTTGCCCCTTGACGCGGATACACTCTAGGCTGATCCGAAACCCATTTTAACCCACTCTGCAGCAAATCACGCGGCGTCTGTGGAGAACTGCGGCGAAATAATTTGTCGACGTGGATTGCGGCTACCGAGAACGACTGATCTTCCGCATTGCGGCTCTGCTACACGTGCTCGTTTTCTTGATACTCGAACCTCCTGTTCCTTTTTCCCAGCACTGAATAACGCTGGGAAAACGGAAAAATATAGCCCGTTGACATACTTCGGACCGGCTCGGAACGGCACTGGTAATTTCGAATGCGAACCACTACCATTACTTTGCTTGAAATTATCAGAATATTTCATACGACGATGCATTTATTAGTAGCCTGCGTATTACGTATGTGGATTTTTCTTTTGTACAACGATTACCACTTAAGATTATGAAATTTATTTGTTCTTTATTTAATCTTTTTATACGACTTCGGCATGTGGTGAAATTCATTAGATTATACTTGGATAAGGAGTAGGTGGATAAGCTGTGATACAAACATTAAAGAAAAACGTATTGTAAATGTTGTACCCTAATGGAATGTAATAAGCCGAACGAAAAGTTTTACATTGTAGACAAGATGGCGTCTGAAAGCAGTCACTCCATTATAAATCTTCCATCCCAAAATGTGCACGTAACTCTTAAAAGAAAGATGGCTTGTGTAGTCCAATAGCCGTTGTGAAGGCGGCAAAGGACACAGGAAGAGAAAGTGAACATGCCAGTTTTTTCAATGACTCGGGTTAATTTGCTGTTATGAGTAAGTTGTTCCCACGGCTTATGACGCGCGACGTTCATATCAATTGCGCGTCCGATCACACGGAGACGCAAGCAGTGCCGCCCTCTCCTCACCCCGCTCTGTGAAATACCAAGAAATCGGCCGAGTTGGCTCAGTGTCTCTGATAGGGGTGTGCAGGGTTCGAATTCCGACGATGGCGGCAGTTTCCACACTAGTAAAGACAGCTAATTCACCCACTGTCTAGAGGAGAATTCTAGCGGCCGGCTGCTCTGATTGGTAGTTTTCCGTGGTTTCTCCGATGAACAACAAGGCCCGAGCAGTACCCTAAGAAACAGGCCAAGGACCGCGTTCTATCTTTCCTTCCTCTTCCATGTCCTCTCCTCACCCATTACTCACACACACTTGCACTTACATGCACTACGCTACCACACATCGGGAGATAGTTCGGAGCGCACAGGGGCTGGTCCCTCGCTAGAGACATGGTTGGGGGAAAACCCCGCAAACCGACTTCTAGGTCGTCGCCGGATTCACCATTTTGCGGGAGAAGATCGCCGTCACATCCCGTGATAAAATAGGCAGTACACTTATGATAATATGGTCCAAAGTAGTTGCCGCGCTAGGAAACACGAAATAATCAATAAATATTAAGAAATTAGAGCATACTGTATTTGAAGAGACACTAACTGATTTGAAGATGACTGATTGATTGTTAGTGATTCCGGGCGCGTTAACTACAGAGGTCATTAGTCCCATAAGTGTAGTCCATGGTTTCTCATCGGGACGTGGCGGTGTTCTTCCCCCAATGGATGGCGAGATCCGGCGCCGGCCTACCGTCGACTATCGGGGAAACCATAAGGCGAGGCACCGCCCCAGCCGGGACAAGTTCCCAACCGGTCTTCCGTCATATGTGGTAGTGTAGTGCAAGTGTGTGTGTGTGTGTGTGTGTGTGTGTGTGTGTAGAGAGAGAGAGAGAGAGAGAGAGAGAGAGAGGAGAGAGAGAAAAGATAGGATAAGGAAGAAGAAGGAAAGATCGCGCGCGGTCCGTAGCTCATTTGTTAGGGTACTGCTCCGGTATTCGCCAGCTGTTGATCGAAGAAACCACGGAAAGCTACCGATCAGAGCAGCCGGCCGCAAGAATTCTCCTCCAGACAGCGACTGAATTTGACCTAGCTGAAAAGCTAATGTCGAAAATCCTGCCGCCGTCAGGACTCGAACCTAGGACCTCCCGGTCAAAGGCGATGCACTGAGGCACTGCTCCCGGTAATGTAGTGCATAAAAAATGCCTTTCACTGAAAACATTTCGCCTCAATTCAAGGATATTAAATTGCGGCTGCTTTCAGATTGCGCTGCTCTCTGTATCTTGGAAATTTAGCTGATGGAAGAGTGCAAGTTCAGAGGGGCAATAGGGGCCACGAAACCCTGAAGATATAAAAAAATATTTTAATCCTGTACATTAACCATACATTGACCCAACTTTTTCCATAACGTTCTGTGAGTTATTACATTACGCTGTAAGTTCTAAAGGAGCGTTAAAATGTCCACCGTGAATATGATGTCGCAGGCTTCATTTACAAAAACGTATTAATATGTTCACTTGCACTCTATATACAGACGACAGTTTCCTCCTCATTCTCTTTAAAATTATCATCTCATTCATGTCATAAATCGGATTCTGATAGATCAGATTTTGTTAGTGCACCCTGCCATGAGGGAAGACTCATCAATACTTCTTATTAAAATACTGTTTGAAATATTTTATCATTTTCAACAACGGAAAAAAATTATTTGAAAAATAAAATCTCATTGCTCAGTACTAATTCTGTTTCTTATGAAAGCGAAAGGTACTAGTTAGACAAAGGGTCTATTAGTGCTCACCCTCATGTTTCTGACTTTATAATTTTGTTGTGACAGTTACTAACATGACTGAGAATATGGAACCATAAAATTCAATTTATTTCTCGCACAAAATCAAAATCTATAAACGCGTAAAATAACTTTTATGCAGGAATGAGATTCAGTTTTTTTTCCGACACCAGTAAGACTAAGCCAACAATCAAGAGCCTGAAGGAAATTCTATAATTTCGTATATAAAATACAACGAATGTTAGCCGAGATCTTGTCATATCCAAGGGTCGATTCATAGTATACATCCATTTAATACAAAATCCATTATTAAATAAGAGCGTCTTTTCATGCATTATATTTTCGCCGACTTCGATTATGAAGTTTTTTTCTACGATATTTGTTAAATATTTACACAACAACGAATTACCACTTTCCACATAAAATATAAAACATTTTATTACTTACATACAAGTGTCAGATCCGAGCACGTCAGAAGCTAACATATTTTAATTGAACTTGTATTTTATATAGTAAAGGTCATTATGAGGAATCGGATTTTAATATTAAATCACTGATGTATTATGAAATTTACGGTGAAGAATCCAGGTACTATAATGTAGAAACATGCATTGTATTGTGGTTCTAAAGTCATATTTACATCCTTTAAAATAAAATGTCATAATTCGGCCAGCTTTGCCAAAAATGCACATAAGCCACATTTTAAAGGAGAAAAGAATAAAAATATTACAATGTATCTCACATGACTTTTTCAGGTGTCATAAATAAGCACATTTCCAAAAACATCTGACAACTATTATCACAAAGAAACAACAATGACAGTGCAAAGCTTTATTTCAAGCGTAGACAAGAAGTGAAACACACTAGGAGGTTCGCTGACGTAATCCAGTGTAGCGCGGGGTCGACAAAACGCTATTGAAGCTGACAAAGAAGGTTTCCGACGTAAACACCGCGCACGTGGTCACACCCTCCTGTTTGAACAGTGTGATTCATCATGTCCAAAGTAAAGTGATCCACAGGTTTTTATCGTTCTTCAACTCTCACCGGGGAGTATAATTATACTGTTCATTGTATTTTTCAGATACACGTGCGTTTAAAAAATTAAGGGCTAGAGGTCATTATAAACTTCTTAAACCGGCAAAGGTGGTTCAGGGCATCAACTGATGTCACGGCAGTGAATATAACAAAAGGATCCTAGTTTTCGAGACCCAACAAGATAGAATTTTCGACAGCTAAACAGCTACGCCGAAATCAGCTGCTGTCTGGAGGAGAATTCTAGCGTCCGGTTGCTCTGATAGGAAGTTTTCCATGATTTCTCCGATCAACACCATGCGAATACCAGAACAGTACCCTAACAAACGGGCCACACACTCGCATGCACTACACCACTACAAATTCCTGACTGGGAAAAATGCCCGCAGACTGACGTATGTCGGCGCCGGATCTCGCTATCGAGCGAGGGAAGGTCACTGGAATACCCTGCCACAAAACGCGCACTACACTTACAGGAATAATGACCTTAGCCGTTGACGCGCCTGGAATCACCAATCATATTACCTCTGAATATACATATAACTGCAGCACACAGTAGAAAACTGTAGTGAAGACAAGTGATTACCTTTAATCTCTACTCTGGGACCCCGACCACACATTCTCCTCCCGAAGCCGATGACTGCTACTTGTATGGAGTATAGGGGAAGTAGACGACATGAGAGTGGGTAGTGAGGAGGCCTCGAAAATTACCTTGGACCGCCTAAATTTATTTTCTCTTGTGAAGTCAAGCAGTCCATATTTCTATGTCCACGGTAGCAAGGGAAATGCTTTTTTGTTCTGTCGCTCTGCAGCTGTCAGTTCAAGGGCGTTTAACCGCTACAAGCCGTGAAATGGCCGGCAGTAACAAAAACGCGAGCATCCCTGCCTTTGTTCAGTAACGGTTCTTGGAAATGTACGCTGTAACTCCTTGTGATGGTGCGAATCTTTCACTCTTTACAAGGAACCGAATAGATACTGTAATTTGCTTATAATATGATGGGAACTGTAAACGATGTCTTCTACAATCCATCTAAATGTGGTTTTCGTCCCCCTTCTTGGCGATTTGGATGGAAAATGCTGGGCGGGTCATTTTTTGTACCTGGGCAGTAAATTATCTTTGTCCCCTCGCCAAACGACAAATGAAAGGTAAACGGCGTAACGTAATAAAATCTTGATAACTATTGATGTATAGAGATGGATGTAACATTCGGAGCGCCCCGGGCTGAGCACTTGTACGAAGTTTCAATGAAACATTCCTATCCAAAAACTATGACATTTTTTGTTTTTTGATTGATGGATTGGTGATTCCGGGCGCGTCAGCTGCGAAGGTCATTCGTCTCGTAAGCGTAGTGCATGTTTTTATCGCTGGAGATTGCGTGGTCTACCCCCACTGGATGGCAAAATCCGGCTTGCGGCCACCGCAGCACCGCCCCAGCCGGGAAACACTAAGCGCCCGACTGTTCTCCTGACGCGTGATTCTATAGTGCAAGCAAGCGTAGGTGTGTGTAAGTAAGGGGTGAAATATGATACGGAAAGGAAGGAAAGATCGCGCGCGATTCGTGGCCCATTTGTTATGGAATGCTCCGGCATTCGCCAGGTGGTAGTGGGTGCAACCACGTACAACTTCCGATCAGAGCAGCCAGCCCGTGATATTCTCTCTCTCAAGTTCAGCCGCTGTCTAGCGGCTGAACCAAACCTCGAGAGGAAAACTACTGGAACTACAAACACCTCATGTCTCGTATTATTGGTAACTTTTGGAATGTTCGAAAAGGTAGAGAATATATTAAAAATCGCGCCAGTGTCATTTTTATAAGGGTACTTGCTCTATCTGAGAAAAAATAAAATACAAAATTAGAACTATTTTTAACGAAAACTTTGAAAGTGTCTTAAGCTTCATGGAAAGTAATCCCAACAATCAAAATATCCGTTTCAAATTCAAAGAGCCCCAACATCTGTCAGATCGATCACGTAATATCAATTTTGGTGAAAATCCTGCCTAGGGTTGTCGTTAACATTGTTTGATAACTGATATTTTTGATAACTGATATTAGTCCGTAAAACAATTTTTCCATATGAAGAACTCACAATACGTTTATGCTGATTATTTTGTGTGTTAGAGGAAGTTCTATACTATACATACGTTCAAGAATTGCCCACTTTTTTCTGCTTCAAGGACTCATAAAAAGGGACTTGTGTCGAAAAATCGTCTTTTTTGCTGCAGCATTACAAGTTTCTCTAATCTACGTAAATAGGACACGAGAGAGTAAAAACAGTAACATACAAGATGATCTAATTCTTCTTTAAGAATCATCACACCCAAAAACATCAATAAGCAATGTAATCGCTAGAAATGTTAAGAAAACTTTGCGCGTATACCTGACAATCTCGGTCATTCGATTTTCCTGCAAAGAATAAGAGGAAGACACATAGTCATTGACAACATCACGTAGCCATCGTTGCAATTTTGCACTCTAGGTTATACGCAGTCGTGTATTGATACGTCATTATGACATGAGGGACACCCAGGCCATTGCGCACCGTCATTCATTCGTTGCATGCACACTCTTCTGCAATAGTCGTGTTCATTCAATGCAGACTCTTCTGTCGTAGTTGTCAGTGCGGTTATGCATATTAACAATCTTACTTTCTTTTTTTCCGTACATATACCGGGTTTTATGTACACACACCGGGAGCGCTTGCTTATTTATCCTTGAAAATGGATTTTATTACATGGGAGTTTTTTGTTTTTTTTCTCCCTTTCAAAATTCAAAATTTATTGCTTGTTTATCCTTGAAAATAGGTTTTATTACATGGGAGTTTTTGTTTTTTTTTTCAAAAATTCAAAATTTAAGTAGTATATGACTTGGTGTAGAGATCGCAGAATTTTGAAAATGTGCACACAATTCACTTTTCCCCATAGCACGTCATACGCAGTTTTTAACTGTTTTTTGACGCAAATAAATAAATAAATAAATAAATAAATTAAATAAAAGAGCGGTGGCTCAGTGCATCAACTGATGTCACTGCAGGGCCTCTGACCGGGAGGTGCACGTTTCGAGTCCCGACGGCGGCAGGATTTTCGACACTAGCTTTCCACCTAGGTAGAATTCAGTCGCTGTCTGGAGGAGAATTCTAGAGGCAAGCTGCTCTGATCGGTAGTTTTCCGTGGTTTCTCCGATCAACACCAGGCGAATGCCGGAGCAGTACCCTAACAAACGGGTCACGGAGCGTGCGTGATCTTTCCTTCTTCTTCCTTGTTCTATCCCTCTCCTTATACACACACTTACACTAACATGCACTACACTACCACACATGCCGGGAGACCGGTCGGGAGCTTAGAGCTTGTCCCGGCTGGGGCGGTACCCCGTTGGTGGGAAAGTCCTGGTTAGGGGGAAACCCCGTTAGGCGACGGTAAGTCGGCGCTGGATCTTGGCCTCCAGCGGAGGAAGATCATCGCCATCTCCCGTGGAAAACATGCACTACACCTACGGGACTAATGACCAAAGCTGTTGACGCGCCCGCAATCACTAACCAACCATCCATCACGCAGGTTCCCAGAGCACCATCTGACTACAATTCTGATCGTTTCCATTCACGGTTCTACTTGCGCCGATAAGAAGAGTCTGTACAATAACTTGTACGAACCGTCACATGTTCGTGGTAAGCAACGCGAGGCGGGCTGCACCCGTCATCCACCTTATCAATACTGACAGTCTTGAAGGTATTTAGAGCCTGCTAGTGATGCGACATCGATAACAAAACATCGACGTCGCCAAACGTCGATGTTTAACTTTAAATCATCGATACATCGACCACAAAGCATCGACATTTAAAGCTCGTTTAGAAACCTCTCATTAAATTCGTGCGCAACAAAATTGAATTTGTTAGTGGCCCAGTTTATCAATTTATAATTAATTTAACAGAAAAAGTTATAAACGCACCTCTATGTACAGGATACGATTGATTGATTGAATTTTTCGTGTTTCCGGGCGCGTCAACTGCTTTGCTCATTAGTCCCGTTAGCGTAGTTCATGTTTTTCCTCGGTGATCTTTCCGCGCTGGATGACGAGATCCGGCGCCGATCTACCGTCGGCTAGTGGGGTTTCCCCTACCAAGATTCTCTCACCAGCGGGGCACCGCCCCAGCCGGGACAAGTTCTAAGCTCCCAACCGGACTCCCCGAATGTGTGGTAGGGTAGTAAATGCTAGTGTTTGTGTGTGTGTGTGTGTGTGTAAGGGGAGAGGATAGGACAAGGAAGAGAAAGGACAGATCGCGCGCGGTCCGTGGCCCGTTTGGTAGGGTACTGTGCCGGCATTCGCCTGGTGTTGATCGGAGAAACCACGGAAAACTACCGATCAGAGC
This sequence comes from Teleogryllus oceanicus, assembly GCA_964035755.1. Classification (NCBI taxonomy): domain Eukaryota; kingdom Metazoa; phylum Arthropoda; class Insecta; order Orthoptera; family Gryllidae; genus Teleogryllus; species Teleogryllus oceanicus. The sequence continues at coordinate 4,656,084 of CAXIVR010000001.1, forward strand.
AGCCGGTCGCTAGAATTCTCCTCCTGACAGGGACTGAATTCGACCTAACTGAAAAGCTGACGCTATCAGGACTTGAACCTAGGACCTCCCGGCCAGAGGTTCTCACAAACTGACGCGGTAGATCCGCTGCGGGTACGCAGAAAGTTTCGCGCTAGACGCGGCCGCGGAATGCGCGGGTCCTTACACACCGCAGCATCAATTGTGAGTCAGCGTTTGTTTACTGTTTTCATCGAACAAAGAAAAGGCGCTCGCTTCTATTCATTCGGGGATATAAATGCAAAGTTAAGGTTGCCACAGACCGGCGCGGTGGACTCGCAGCGGGTGCGGCCCGGAAAGATCCGAGCTAGACATGGCCGTGGAATTCGCAGGACCGTTCACACCGGAGCGTCAATTATGAATCAGTTTGGTGACGGTTGGCAAGGTCGCTCGACCCAGAGGGGAGGGAAGACTCCCGAACACGGGCGGACTTCCACGAAACTCGAGCTGTAGCGGAAGAAACGCGTTACAAATTTCGCCGTTGATTAAACGCTACCAATCCGTTGCTGCGACGCTCGCCTACCGCGCATGTCTGAACGTGCTCATAAGGCAACATGTGACGCGAAACTTCCGCTGCGGCTAATCCACGTAGGCTTCGGTCTTCCGCGTCGATCTGTGAGAACCTTTATTATTGCACGTTTTCTGAGCACATGCACTATGTAATTTTCCCTTCTTTATTGAAGATTTTACCTGAAATTGTTAATATCTCTTTAGAAAACGTGAAAAAGGCGTCCGTATTTTTGACCTAGAAACGAAAAAGTTCGAAGAAGTTCGCACCTTCATGCCACAAAGCTTGAGAAACGCAACAAAACAGGACCTGGACATTGTATGTAGTAAAGTAAAAAATGTACTAGAATGCGCAGTGCCTGTTTTAATGGAATTTTGAACATCTTATTGCACATACACATACAAAGATATAAAAATATATAATTCAATAGAATTATAAATCTATTGAAACTTTTCATTTGGAAAACGTACAAACGTTTAAGAACAAAAAATCGAATTTATGTTGTTTAAAAGCAATTAAATTACTGAACACGAAGAGATGTATTTTTCTGACCGTTCTATCGTGATAGATTCATTGGCGAGCTGAAAATATTCAAGATTTAAGGAGTCTTTGTCGCGGTTTCCGCAGCGAAACTGGAGCGGCAGCAGAAAAAAATGCGTCCGACCGCGAATGGAAACCCGCAGTGAATAAAACGCTGCCAATCCGCTGCCGCGCCGCTCGCCAGCCGCCTAGGTCCGAACCTGCTCGTAAGCGAACAGGTGTCACAAATTTTCCGTTGCGAACGTTCCGCGTAGGCAACGGATCTTCCGCGTAGGCAACGGATCTTCCGCGCCCGTCTGCGCGAGTCTTCATTAAGTGGCGACGGATCGTCGGTCGCTCGCCGACACGTGTGGCGCGACGTCGCCGCGAGCGCTGCCACAGTTGGGGACTGTATAGGGGAAGTGGGAAGAGAGGGGGAAAGGAGGGGAGGGGCGCGCGCTGGAAGCAGATCAAAGAATCGATGCCAGGGGGGGCGTGGCGCTCCCACGTGACGCTGACAAGACGCGCGCTCATCACAACAAAGCGATTCGCCTGCGTCACTCGCGCTGCACTCGCCTTTCAGCAAGCCCCCGCGCCACTGGGTCTGGGCGACTTGAAGGTGCGACGGCACACACGAATCGCAGAAGACGTCGCAATATTCGAAAGCAGAAAACTTAAGACTCAAACAAACATATCCTTTTATTTAAGACAACTGGAATAGCTATCTTTGTTTAGAAAACTTGAAACTTCGCGAAATTTTAATTTTTCGTATCAAAAGAATCCTGCGAAACGGATCATGAGAATTTAATCAAACCTTATTTATGCTTCTTTATACTCTTCTGCAACGTATGTATGATTAATATGTAACTTAGTTATAGCTATACCCAGGGTTTAATTTCTGGCGGAACACGACGGAAAATTTTACTCAGGACCAAAAATGTTACAAATCAAGCAGTAGCTGTAGCTATAACTATACCAAGAGTTATAGTTTTAGATAAAATTAAAATGAAATGATACGCACAAAGCAAATGCATTGACCTATGCAAAGTTAACAATGCCCTGCTGACTTCAAAACGTATTAATTTTCGCAATAATCTCGTAGTTATAATCATTATGGCCTTCTGCAGAGAGACGTAAACATTGATATCAACGAGATGTCAATGACGTGTCTGGTTTTATCGGAGATATTGATATAATTTACAAAGATTGAAGATATAATAACAACACAAACAACAATCAAATGAAGATGAACATTTTCGAATCCGAATTCCACGAAATTTAAGATTTGTTATTTCACAAAAAGTATAGACGGCGACTGACACCGATTGGTACGCGTCATCCTGGTGACATTTTAGTTTTTAATTAGGTGACATAATAAATTTAGAACAAATTCATTCATATACATCTTTGGGAGACAAACTTAATACACAGATCAACAGCTAAAAGTTAGCCAGCCGAAGAGTATAGGGTAAAATCAATTGCAAGAAAAAGACGAAAATCTTACTAACTTCAAAAACTGTATATTCGGAATCCAAGTAAGAAAACAATGAAAGTTTAGTTTGGACAATTGCTTTCTGTAGCTTAGAAGGAGGGTTTCAAGAACGAAAAGTAAAGAAGCATTATAAATGAGGAGCTGATGCAACATGCAAAGACATCGTGGACAGAAACGGCCAGTAATTTTACGTACTTCATAGAATAAATGAAAGGCGATATTTGCGGAAGAAAGAAATGGTTGGGTAGATTTTAATCAATTTATGGTGGGATTCTTAGAACAAATTTCAGGTGACACAACAAGAGAAAGAACGAGAAATACTTTCATGCAGTTAAATCAGTGAGAGAACAATATGTTTCACAGAACTAAATAAAAACCCGCACTGCCGTGGAAATTCTAAATAACCACCAATATTGTCATGGAAAAAATAAGTATAATTGTGATCAATAGTTTTCTTGAAACTGCAGTGGCGTCTAAAAGAAAGTCAAACTGAACATTTAATTAACAAGAAAAGTGACAATTCAAAAATCGTTATTTTTAACTTAAGTAAGGAATATGTTTAGAAATAGTACCTTTTTACAGATAAATATTTCCTTAAAATAGTTTCCATGGCAGCCTGTAATAAAAGGTCTCCGGCCGCGAAAGAAACCCTGCTCATACTAAAACCGTTCTGCATATAATCAATTTCTGAGATATTCCACTCTTCTTACTGCCGATAAACCATCCTTCTCTAAGAAATTCGGTTCAATGACTACGACAAAATACGAGGGGCGACACGTACGCTGTAATCAGGAACGGCTCTGCGCGGCGTCAGCGATTCCAACCAATTTCCCTGTTTTAGCGCTTTTCACTGGGACATTGGTGTGTTGGCAATTAAGTAAGTTCACTGAGATACTGAGAAGCATCTGCGTGCCTGAAAACAAGTTCACGGAAAAGAGAACTGGGGTGTATGTAGGTGCAGAAAATGACACCGTTGGGTAAACACTTCTTTATAATACTACCATCAGCAAACATCCGAGGTCCGTAATGATGGGATTCTCAGATATGATTTTATATATAGTATATAACTTTATTTGTAATGCATTCAAGAGTAATTAAAACTATAGAATAATTAAACTATTGTAACTACAATAGTATTAAATGTAATTTTAATATGATTACATATAGCCAGACACGTGTTTCGGGAACACTCTTCCCATCCTCAGTGGTTCCCAGTAACACAGATTAAACACACACGTTCATAGAGAGTCGTCAAAATATGAATCCATTTTGTTCGTACGCTGTACGCAGACTGCGGGAAGGTGAGGGAGGAAAAATTTATAATACACATACACAGATTTTATAATATAATAATAGACAGACTTTTTAAAGCTCTGGCGATTGCCTGCTGATGTTTTAAGCTTTCAAGTATTTCTTGAAGTGACATTTTGAAACACCTCGCTTTAAAAGGGTAGGTCCTCGGATAACATTAATGGGGACCAGGTCTATAGAACTGGAATTCCTCTTGAAAAACTAGACATACGGAAAATTTCATCATTCTAGTATTGCTGTTTAATGGGCCATATGTAACAAGCTAAAGGATATCCTCGCAAATAAAAAGTAGAAGTATAAGGTTTTGATTTCGGGTAAAAGGTAGAAGTAAAAGGGTATCAAAAAGAAACTCTCGGAACTGGTGATGCTCCGCCCAATAACTGAGATTGCAGTGCATTATTGACGGCTTATAGACAGTTGTCTGTGCATTTAACATGCACTCTGTTCATTTACAAAACGTGAGATCATTTTGTTTAAGAAAGTGAAACATTTGAGTTCATAGTGTAGTTCAGTGTTACGTTGACGCTTTTGTAAAGATAATAAAGTAAGTCTTCCTCAAATGATAGTAAAAGTAAAGGAACGATATGAGTAATGAATTGCAGTTCATTGCCGATGAAGTGAGCACTGCACAGGTTATTTTAGAAATGTCTTAATTCCCGAAAGAGGAAAAAGAACTATGCTAATGCAACGCACACCAAAATAGTCTCGGACTACTGGAAGGCATTAGGTACTAAAATGTTTCTGTAAAAAGTAAATAACATGAAATTAAGTTTGAAGGAAAAAAGCACCTGAAAACTGGACACAAGCAGATTAAATTGCCCCATTGGGAGAGAAAATTACTGCAAGCCTACATTGGTATGGACAATTAAAGGGCCATGCAATTCGGCGTTGCAGAGAAAAACAGCAGCCAATTCGTCCAAATAGCAAGCCCATCATCTAGTGAGCAATCTCACAGCAAAAGCATTGCAACACCTAGTGTTGGTAAGGCACTATCGCACAAGTGCAACAAGTATATTACGAGAAATGGATAATAATGCTAACATTTTTGCAACGTTATGGAGCACAACACAAGATATCAATTTTTTTGGCACATTTTGTAATTCCACGCGACGAACATACTGTAAAATAGGAATCCGATGCTTCAATTGTCCGAAACTTCGTTCTATTATAACTCTCTCTTGCTTCACAAGCTCGTTGCAAGTCAGCTCAGCATCAGTTGCTGTATATATAAACGGAGTCAATTGTAGGTAAGGTCAGCTTATAGTTTTTACCATCCATCACATGGACAGCTTCCATCGTAAAGATAAAACAGGACAATACAACACAATACATCAACGATGAGTCTGCTACTAACCACACTCAGTTTTCGTGAAGGATATCCTTCCGATTTTAAGAAGAAGGTAATTGTTATGCATAATCTTTAACTTCTAAGTGAAGTAAATGCCTTACAATCGAAGGATATGTTTATCCACGAAAAGTATAAGGTTTTCCTTGTTTTTTATGCATATAGGCTGAATGATTTCCTTCATATTTCGCGAGTGTTAGCATAACCACTTTATACACACGGACCAATGTATTCTTCATTTTTTCTTTTCAGTGCTTCAAGTATATTTTTATTTCAAAAGATTAAATTCTAATAAAAAAAAGGTTTTTATTAATGCTCAAAGAAACAGTAAGTACGTAAGGAAGAGAACTACCATACGACCAAAAGCTAAAGACACTTAATATGGTGAAACCGTGCAGAACAACGCAGAAACGTTGGAGAAAAGGATGTGGAGTTGACCTTCAACGAATTTCGCACTGTGCGTAAAACGTTCACAAGTGGCTAAAACAAATTGGATCAGGTCGAATGACAACATGTGGATAAATAAAGACAAGCAGAAATAGAAGTGAGTATTTATCAAACTTTTTCTCACTTATTCTGAAGAGATAAGGGTAACAACAGTAAGAAAGAAGCAGATCAGCCGAAATATAAACGTTACGGAGGGAGATTGTACCATCTAAGGAGTGTCTAATTGGTAAGGAAACAATGCAAACTGCAACGGGGTTGTGGAAAAAGTCAGAAAAAATTAGCATTGCTACAACAAAACATAAGTTTCTCGTATCCTGTAACAGTTACATACTATTTTCATACCAGATACACTCGCAAAAGTGTAGTCAACCCGCAATGTCTGTTCGAGATGGGATTAGGGGAATAGGCTCTGCGAGCAGTCTTATTCATTATTCACTACCAAGCCCACCCGACGTGAACGAACGCTTCAGATGAACCACAAGAAAATTTGAACGTTTGTAATTTTCAAAATTCCGGAAATGTTAGTGAATGTTGAACCCATGCCATATTATTACGCGGACATACTTTCTTTGAAAAAAAAATGCAGCATTTGTTGAGAAAATCTTCTTTCTATTTGATTTCCAATTGTCATAAGTTCCCGAACACTACTAAAATATTCAAGCAACATTGAAAAATCTAATTACGAAGGACGAATTTCATAACGAAAATAATAAGCCAAGAATGTAAAAATCTCTTATCAGTAATGTAAGTAGACGGATGGAATTGAAAAATATTTAAATTTTCGAAAATTCAGATGCTTCAAACCTGCGCCAATTTCATTACCGCACTTAGCTCTCTCTGTTCGAGTAAAAATTTAAAGAAGATGACTGTTGTCATTTTTGCGAAAATTTCGAAAATATCAAAGAGGAATAGTTTCAAATACCCCCAAAAATTAAAATATCCGTTTCACATCCGAGAGGTCGATATCAGCCATCATCCGAGAGACAATATCACCCAAATCGAAGAGAGATATAAATTTTTGGGGAACATCCTGAGTTAGGTTTAGACGCTTGTGTTTTTCACAGACGTTTTAAGAAAAAAAATTATATCACTTTTTGATTTCACACTCACTTTTCCGATACCGGCTCCACAATAAGAATTTTTTCTGTAAAGAAACGCGTTTTTTTACTGCTTTATAATATACTACGTAAGTTATATGCCAAAAAGTAAAAATCGTGAGACGATGGTTTTCGTTCGGCGCAGTTCTTTGCAGCCCAAGTCGGTGGTCTATGCTCAAGGAGTATAGGAAACGGAACCGGGAAAACCGTCACGTAATGACCTCAGCGAGAATGGCCATTACGGGCGTTTTTCACACGAGTGATCCTTCCCTTGGTACGCGTCCATCAGAATACCCTACTTCTTCTTACTTGGAGTCATGTTGGCGGGTGCTGGCCGTAGGAACTAATTTTCTGGCTGACAAAATGAATCCAAGGTCGGGAAATGGTAATATGGAGCGGAGGAAACTAAACATGGAGATAGTCCTTTATGGTGAATTCACGACTCAGGGCACACTTAGCGATTAGGCATTTCAGAGAAAAACCTGTTGTAATTAGTGATGACACATTTTACCAAAACATCGATACATAGATGTTTGGATACATCGCTAAAGGGTTTTCGATGCCGATGAAAACATCGACAAAAACATCGATCTTTTAATTATAGACTAATAAACATGCTATTTTCGTCTCCTTTTTTAATTACAGTACTAAAAGGGATATATTTTACTGTTTGGTTACCAGCATTTTAGAAGTATGTTAATAAAAATTATAATGGAATTAAAAAAAAACAACAATAAAGAACATTGTGTTTTGCTACTTTACCTTTTAGTCACTTCCATTCGTACACCATTGACGTAAAAACACCTAAATCCTTTCAGATTGCACTGGCAAAATGTGCAGCGGGATAGAGGATGACGCAAAGCAACGATATTGCTTTGGATTGCTGCAACTCTACAATGTACCTAACTAAAACCCTATATTAAAAAAAATAAACTTAAAGAAAAGCATCGATGTTTTTGCAACAAAATATTGATGTGAAGAAAACATCGAAAGCAAAATATCGATGTTTCTGGTGGAAAACATCGATGTTTAAAAAACTTTTTGTTTGCCATACCTAGTTGGAATATTCGCACGAACGCCGAACGGTAACACCAATGTTCCGACCGGGAGTGGTAGCTCAGTGCATCAACTGATGTCACTGCAGCGCCTCTGACCGGGAGGTCCTAGGTTCGAGTCCTGACGGCGGCAGGATTTTCGACACTAACTTTTCAGCTGGGTGGAATTCGTCGCGTCGGACGGAAGTCTAGCGGCCGGCTGCTCTGTTCGGTCCGAAGCGGGTCAACAACAGTTGGTATAGATACACAATTTTGAAACCTTTTTTCTTCAGCAATTATTATTAATAGTTCATGGCGCAAAACATGCGATACGAAACATTCATGACTTTTACAGAAATTTGATTGGAAAATGTTAAGAACTTTCGATAAGAGCTGAGCGTAAATGCAGAGAAGCATACTATTCCCTCACGTTTTATTGACATCTGGACTCCCTTGACCTTGACCAGAACGGAATGGTCAAAACCTGTCTCCTTTGTATGACAGGGCCAGATTCTCGGGATTGCCTATCGCCGCTTTCGAACTTCAATTCTCGGATTTTCGCTACTCGTTGCGGTTTTTGCGCGTTTTATTTGCTGAAGTTTACTTTCATCTTTGTTCCACGATTCATAATTTTAGGTTTTAATTTATTTGGCATGTTATTTGTAAACTGATCTTGTTTGAAGCATGTACTCCAATGTATCAATTATTATTATTATTATTATTATTATTATTATTATTATTATTATTATTATTATTATTATTATCATTATCATCATCATCATCATCCATCGTCATGGGATGTTTCCATTAGGGCAAGGGCCTCCTGATAAGTACTTACAATGAAAAAACTTTATCGAACAGCCACTTCGAGAAGAGTATTCATCTGTATTAACATCCAATAATTATTTTCACAAATGGATGCTTTCTTTCATTTGTTTTTTCGTGCCTTTTTATCAGTCACACGTGCTATTATAGTAATAACCAACTACTCGCAAATATTCGTAGTATTCGAATTGCCACAATTAGCACTGCGTGATGTAGACGAAAACTTCCTCTCCCTATAATCCGCGCTCTGAGGCGTAAATGTTTTTTAGGATACGTCATTAAAAGGAGATTCACATAATCGAGTGAGTGGACAATAAAGTCATGTATTGAATAAACTGCGAAGTTTTCAGTATTTTGTCCAAAAATTGGAAAGGGAAATACACACTGCTGTATTTCACTACAATAAATTATTTGAACTTTTTTCAATTGGCGTGATTAGAATGGAATACATTTGATAAAATGCACAAAATAAGGAAACACGAATTTATTTTGATAATATACATCAGTATGTCTTTGTTTCTAATTGTACAGAAAGTCAAGTGTTTACTGCGCCTAAAGAGCAGATATCTATATGATTGTGTAAGGAAGCACCAGAAATTGAAATGTTTATTCATTGAAAATTGAAATGAGACAGGTACAATATTCATTGTGTGTAAATAATGTGTTTCTGAATTAAACACGAGGTAGTGGTCTCATGTGATAACAGCAAAGCAGTATGAACTTTTGCTGACTGAGTACAGCATGGCTTTATAGACATTAAAGTCATTCAAGCCATTATATAAAAGATGATTACGGTATCATTTTAACAAATTTTAAGTTAGTTTCTTTAATATGTGTCTTTAAAATTGAGTAGAATGTGATCTTTTGAGTCACATGAAAATCTCTAAACAGCTCAATGCTGAGATGTTTTGATAACATTTATCCATCGATATGTATTATGATTAAATTAATATATTTCGTGTTTCCTTTCTAATATTTTATTGAGAACTACTACAAATGCAATACTTGAAGATGACCATAATAAATTGCTACTAATTGCAGTTCCTAGGACGAAATAAAATAATTCAGAACATCTTCCGAGTTCTCCCGGTAATAGACTCAGATCTAACGAAAGTAATTACTAGAGCCCGGAGTTCGGCAAAATTCCTTTTTAATACTGTTACGATTTTATGGCTTTTGACAATAGGAATCACTTAATTGTAATCCAGAACTTGTTTTACTAGATTTTCATTTTGCTTTTTTTGCCCCACCTTGTGATTCCTATGTTTGGTACTTTGCTGTACTTAAGATATTAAGATTTTTCGTCATTTTCTCCCTCCTGGCACAATCTGTATCAAGCTGGAAGCATACCTGCAAGCCTGGAAAACATGAAGGCACGGTCATGTATTGTCTTTCTGTGCGGAGGCTTCAGTGTCAGGTTGTGTTAAAAGTCTAGAAGGGGGCCGGGAACCGTAGCTCAGTGCATCAAGTGATGTCACTGCAGCGCCTCTGACCGGGAGGTGCTAGGTTCGAGTCCTGATGGCGGCAGGATTTTTGACACTAGCTTTTCAGCTAGGTCGAATTCAGTCGCTGTCGGGAGGAGAATTCTAGCGGCCGGCTGCTCTGATCGGTAGTTTTCCGTGGCTTCTCCGACCACCACCAGGCGAATGCCGGAGCACTACCCTAACAAACGGGCCACCTGTCGCTACAAAGCGCGCGATCTGTCCTTCCCATTCCTTGTCCTATCTTCTCCACTACACTAACGGGACTAATGACCAGAGCAGTTGACTCGCCCGGAAAAACGAAAAAATCAATAAATCTAAAAGGGAAAGGAACAAGATACTAGTGAAGATTTTTTATATTTTTCATTGATGCTGACAGACTTGTTCGCACACGTGAAATCTCTTCCTATGTTTGTGTATGGTATCTGATCCTTTTGAGGACAGAGGCGTCTGTACACGAAATACCCTTCTCAAATCCTTCTTGTTCTCTCTTTCCTTCTAGCGATTACGTAAGAGCGAAGAACAAACTCTATAATTTCGTTTTAACTGTTACCATTTCAAGATTCAAACGGGGGTCCACAAAATTATTTCGTAGAGACAGCGTCGCCAGTAAAATTCGTAGCCGTCAAGGTGCAATGAAGTTTACAAAGAAAAGGTAGTTTCCTTCCACGTATGTGCTAATGTAAATTGTAGATTCAGCATGAAAAAGACAATCATTTTAATTATTAATTTTTGTACAATAATTACTTTTAATGGTGATTTTTTTTGTTTCCTGTGTTCCCTCTACTTTAGTCAGAATAAATTCCCTTTTTGCATACCTATTTTAGTAAAAATAAACGCCTACACTTTCGGGCTATGGTAATTACCTTCAAACGTTTTTGTCTCTTGAAAGATGTTAAGGTATAGGTAATTAATAATAAAGCATAGCTTAAACAGATTGCTCCGTCTTTAGACAAAGACACGGAATACGACACTAGAAATATCAGCCTTATAGTACACACGGATATTATTAGTAGATCAGCAATGCTTTGTCTCAAACAAGTTATAGATTCATAAATTTGTATAATAATTATCTCATAAAATAGTACCAAAGCCAGTAAATACTTAATACCGCATGAAACTCCGGTATCGAATAAGTGTGGCATTTCGTAATTGAGTACACCGGCGTTCCCTTATCTTTGCACCGCCTGATCTTTTAGGTTTAGTGCATTTGCTCGTACTATCAAACAATAACTCATTGAACGAGTTTATTTCGGGCATACGAAACGCCTTTGAAACCGCAGTAGACAAGCATACTATACGACACAACATGAAACCACAGTAAACTTAAAAACACTTCAATTCACTTCCTGCAGAGTTTTCACCATAGCACTCACGAGATTTCGAGGCCAACTCGGACCGCTCGATTGTCCGAGGCGGGAAGTTTGAAGCTCGCTAAGACACGGTCAACATCCGGCACGGGGAAATACAGTAATGCGTTTATAAGAAACAAGTTACGAGTTGGGTGTACATGCAAGAACAACAGCCGAAAGTAAGCGCGTATAAGCGCGAGTGGCGATTGTCAAAAGGCAGTCCACATCTCAATCACCATCACTGCGCTAAAATTTCGTAATTCTAAGTATTATCACTCCCATAAATACTAAGTTTCCACAATAACACACACATAAATCTCAACGACGCATTAGCATAAGGAATAAGCGCATCAAACAGGCAATATTTTACCCCACGAGTTTCATTTATATCACAAAGTTCAAGAAAGTAATTACTTTTGTAGTTGGTTCACAAAGTTCACTGATTTATTACGTAGATTCTAAGAAAAACTCAATTAAAATTCACTCAAGGTTCTTTTTGTTGACACGTGCAAAATTGTTCATAACATGCACGAGAATAAGTTGTATATTTAGTCACACTAAGTCAAATCCTCAGAACTTTTAAGAAAATATCAAAACTGTCGAAATTCAATGATTCCTCAATAATAAAAAAAGATTAGTACATCTATTGAGTTTAATTATTCGCATTTCAATTTTCTTCTCGAAAATGATGTTTCAAATCAGAATTCAGATTCAAATGAAATCTAAATAAATATGTAATTCCAACACCAATTTTAATCACGCTCAGATTAATGTTCCGAAAAATGAAATATTCTAATAGCCTAGTCAAATCTTCACATTATTCTTTTCACTCTACATCGCTGACGAGCTCTATGTCTGCTAGCTACCGATGTTTATGAACAACGTGGGAGCTTACAATGGGGATGCATCATCGGTCTGGGGGCATTGATTTTCAATACTAAAACATCGATATTAATTATACATCGCCCAAAAAACATTGATATTTTTAAACTTAGTTAACAAAACACTTTTAGTAACAATACTGTTTGGACGAGGAGAAAGTGTTGATTTGAATGGCCGTCTTTATTAATTTAATTATAACGATTTAATTAGCAAGACAAAGAGAAAAAATAATAACCACCAATGACGATTTTTTTACGATATTAGAGATTTTTTTACGATATTAGCAAGACAAAAACAATACATTTCATTAGTTCTTATAAAAGATCGATGTTTTGAAAACACGGACATCCATGTCGCATCGAGAAATCAGATCGCCACTTGATGCGCTTGAAACATTCCTATTTTATCCGAAAGCGAGACTGCTAGAATGTAGAATTTCTTCCTTTCCAATGCTTATAGTATATAACTTTTAGTTTCTTAGATATGAAGAAGTTACTGATAAGTGAAAATGGTGGCAATTTTTATTACATTAAGAAAACGTCGACAACGCAAATAAACCCAGCGAAAAACGTTGTTAAATCGCACCCCTAAATGACAATGCTCCACATTAGGATTGGTAACTTGGTTCATTACAACACACTACTACGTGTCAGAACACGAACAACTTGTGCGTGTCTCACTTCACAATCATTGTCTACAAATCCTCTCAAAAATTCAGCACTTCGCAACTAACAAAACAAGAGCGATCCGTCCAACGAGAATGTGTTAACAACAGGAAGAGGCAAACGTCAACTGCGCTAATCGCCGATTGAACAAACTTCCATTCTGATGAACTGACGAAACAAACAGTACTCGAAAATTTGCTAGTGATCAAAACATTTCTCTGGAGTAAAATTGAAGTTTTCCCCTCAAATCTTCCTCGCTAGCAAATTTTTTGTCTTCTAGGCAATTTTTCAAAATTGCGAAAGACGAAATTTACGTCTATCATTGACAACGCAAATGTCATTTTCCTCTGATGAAAAACTACATTGTTACTCACACAGCAACAGTGAACGGGCAGAAAGTGAATTTGAACTTCACTGTGCACAACTATTCGTTAGCAAACTCAAGACAACAAACACATTTTTCAACCACCAGTTACTCATGGATATATTATTTTCTCTCTTAGCATGAGATACAATGAACGGAGATTACTCTTAATAACAGGAAAACGATAAATCGCTATTTCACACGATGAAACCACGATTGTCACATAAACCAAAATCTCACCTAACGTATTTAGCGAACGCGACAACCGTAACACCATCCAAACTTCCCGGGTTCGTTCGATGGGCACCACCAAAATATACACCAGCGCCATAAATCGGCCGCAGACAGCGGAACGTCTGTAAACAAGTGCATGTTACCAGAGTTGTCAGTGGCAGTGGCAGCAGCAGCAACAACTAATCCAAACTCGTACCGAACGAGTTCAGCGTCCACATTCAGACTGTCGTTTTGTATTTCGATTTCGGTCCTCTGTCTCGAGCCGTGCACGCAGGGCGGGACATGCATTGCTCGCCACTGACGCACAGCCCGCGGAGCGCGTGCGCGCACACGCCAACGCATCGAGCGCCCAACGCAGACGACGGGTGATGCCACCCTGTCACGAGCGGGAGCCACACTCACAGTCGAAGACACTCGCCCCATCGGGGGAGGGACCGCTACAGCGGGTGGTCGCAGGGTTTACCTGGCGGGTGGGCGGTGAGCGGTTCCACGTTGGGGCAGGTGCCTGCGATAGGGGCGGCGGCAGCCGTGGCGGTGCGGCAGCGGTGGCGTCGGCGACTGCGCGTTGGGGGGCGGTGGCGCCGGTCGATGCGTCCGTCGCGCTGGGTCGGGCAGCACGGCTCCTCCCGGCACACAACGCCGCTCTTTCTACTCGCGCTCCGGACTGCTCGCCCCGCGCACTTTCACGATCAGCGTCACACTGCCGGGCCGCAGCCACCGCAGCGCGGAAGGCGGGCGGCGGCGACGGCGGCGGCGGCGGCGGGCGAGCAGGCACGATGCCGACCGCCCCGCACCCCGACTCCCCTCCCGTCCTTTCTCCTCCCTTCCCCTCTTCTTCCGATCCCGCCGCCGCCACCGCCGCCTGCTCCGCGCGTGCTGCTGCCAACGCGCCCCCTCTCGCTACCCTCCCTCCTCCAGCCCGCTCCCCCCACCCGCGCCCCGGCGGCGGCGGCGGCGGCGGCGGCGCGGACGCCCAGTGCGCAGGTCACGGCGCGGGCGGCTTGAAGGCGCGTTTGTCCGCGGACAAAAACGATCGAGAATCGCGACCGTGGCGCTCCATGCAGTTCTTGCGTCATCTGTTTCTCGAATCAGCCTGTAACGCGTCGTACACAAAGATTAGGAAGCGGTGTGGATTTTCCTAATCGTTCTTTGTGTCAGCAACTCGCGGATCCGGGGGGGGGGGGCGAGCATGGCCCCCAAGGCCTAGACTTTTCGTTTACCTTCTTTTATTTGGCAAAATTGCTTAAAATATTTTTTATGTTCGTATTATGAAATTATTAAAATAATTATATTGTATAGTATTATTTCTCAGTACATAAATTATATACAATTTAATAACAAATATGCTTATTATTTAAGAAAAATCTACGAAATGATCGGCTGGATCCGCCCCTGGTGTCAGCAACAGAAAGGCAAGAAATATTCATGGAATGAATGACGTCTGGTGGATGTCTTACAACTTAGGAAATCCAGTTTTCTGATTGTCGACTGTTAGAATGTCCTTCTTTAATATATAATGCAAGTGATATATTAATAACACGAATAAAAAGTAATCATAGTCCTGCGATGCCCTTTGGGATCGAATAATTAAACAAAGAGATTTCTGAAAAACATTTACGGTAAAAACATTAAAACAATTTCATTTCATTATTCTAAAATATGTGTGACGTTCTTTGGACACAACACTCAAACTTGCATGCTTCTCACATCACCGTATCTGACACATCTCTTCTTTGTTCAGAATAAATAATTGTATTTACTTAGAAAATATTGAAAGGTAATTCATGCACAGCAGTTTTCCTATCACTGCATGGGAACATATGTGTTATCGGCATGTAACTGCTAATTCATTTCTTTTGAAATGAAAATATGAATCAAATCAAAAGTAGAAGTTTCACCTTCCGTTAAAAAATGGAGCTTAATGTGAAAATGCGAGAATTCTCAAAATCAGCACATGAGGCGATTATCAAAACTGGTGATTTAGGTCAGTTACCCGAAACTCAGATTTGCAGAGGGCCGCATTTTTCTGCGGAACTGAGGTCCTCGGACCGAAACGAAACTGGAGAATCTGAAGTTCAGAAATCTCTTCCCGGAGCAAAATTCCTTTGGGTAAACCAGTCGCTGCTAATGGTCTGGACCTTTTTTCACTGCGGTGTTTCGGTCCAGTGAAGCCATGTGATTTTCAATATGTGCTTGTGGCCCCGTCGACTTCTCAAAACGTCGTTGACTACTGCAAAGGAACCCGTCCAATATACGTATGTCCTCATTCATTAATTTCACATGACTAATTATCACCGAAAATAATCACCTCCACATTACTGTTGTGTAATGAAGGCTTTTTCCTATCCTTCAAGTGCATTCACCATGGAAACTTTTGGTTTGGAGTGGTCTTTACCAGGAAATGGGGGTAGGGATCACAGAAGCTTAGATTACATACACACAACGGCTGACATTACCATTTCTTAGCGAAGAAATCGAATAAACTACTTCGGAATTCTGTGGAGAACATTTGTTACATCTCATAAATATTATTTGAAGCAAGAACCATTAAAACGATATTAAAATCGGTGAAATCAGCGAAAAGTGTTTTAAGAAGGACGGAAAAAGATCAAATAAGACTTATTAGTCGAAATAGATGAAAAATGCAAAAAAGCCATTTAAAATGGATCGTTTACTTTTGTCATAACATAAAATTAATGTCTGTACTAAAAAGCATCGTTCTAAGATGAAAAACAAAATGACATTTCATTAAAATCCGCCCCCCCCTAGTGATCACCTAAAAGGAAAAAGATCTTTAAAACAGTTTAATCTTTCCCCACGTCCATGCTCATCTACAGCGTGGCACTCATCATTATTGTGCTTCATGTATCAGATCACTATGGGCAAAGACTAGTAGAGTATACACACCTCTGAATTTCTAAGAAATACATTTTAATTTTTTATATTGAACAGGTAGAAACAACAGACAGTTTGAGGAAATCCCTAATTAATCATCCAGATAAGCAAAGAGATAATCTTATCAAAACTGAGGAATATAATTTCTTTTCGTTCCTTGTATAATAGATATAAACTTTTTGTTTGATGTTCTTTAAGGTTCTAAATTTAAAAATCTATTTCTAATATGTTTACAATAATTTTCTGAACATCAATTATTTTGTTAAGCTATACTTTTATAAATCAAGGAATGATGGTGAAATACGATAGAATATTTTTCCGTTAAATTTGACTTATCTACATAATGGTGTAGTCTTAGTTGGAATTAGAAACTGTAGGCCTTTATCCTATTGGAATACGTAAGCACTGTGAGCAAAGCGCTCTACCACATGAACGCCCGCGAGACACTAAATTGAAGGCCTCATCTTCATGATGGGCACGATGAGACCCTCCTTCCCACCGCAATTGCGGCTGATGCGGAAGCCTTAAGTCAACCCTAGCTGTGAGATGAAGTGAATAAAGGCTGGAAGGCACGAATATATCACGACAAACAATCTGTGCTCTCAAAAAAAAGTTAAAACCTAGAGATGCTAGAGAATGGCACAGTCTTTCTTGTAGCAATTGTTTCTAATGTACTTTGTGTGGACAGGCTTTAAGGTCTTGCTCCATTCTCTTGCCAGCTACCATTTACTGTCGCCCAAAGTACAATTTTTGAACTTTTTCACGACTTTTTGCTTTCCTAATAGCACAAACGAAATATTACTTCAAGAGTAACACCTCGTCCTTCATAAAAAATTTAATTGAAAAATCTGAAGCCGTTTTCAGATTCGAAATTTGAAGCTCTTTTTCACAGGAATCTATTGAGTGTTCGAAAAATTTGCAGTCATAAATGAAGCACTTTCACTCAGAAATGCAATAATGCAGACAAATGGAAATACGATCGGCGTGGGAGATATTAAAAAAAACTACATTTGTGTAATTTTTGAAAAAACAAAAGAATACACCAAAATGAACTTTACGCCATATTAAACAATGCAATTAGCATACCCATTGGAAAAATTTGAAGAAAAATTTGGAGCCACTTTTGAGAAAATGGCATTCGAGCGTTTCTGACAATGCGAAAATTTGAGATTATTTTAAAAGAAAGCTGCTGAGTTTTCGAGGAACTTGATTTACATTATTTAAAGCACATTTACGCATAAATATAATAATGTGAAGAAATCACCTGTAATATAAATATTATCGACGTGAGAGAAGTCAAACTAATTACATTTTTGTAATTTTTGAAAAAACAAAAATGAGCAATATGACGTACATGTCATCGTATAGAGTACATTCGGCATTACCCTACCAACATTTAAGGAAAAATTTGGAGCCGTTTTTGAGAATATCATGTTTTTGTAATTTTTTTAAAAATTGCAATTAATGCACGTACTTTTGCACTAAAACTACTAAAATTTTAAAAATACCTACATGACTCTAATGAAAGGATTGATTATGAACAACAAATTTCATTTCAAGGTAATATGTCTGTCTTCAATTTTGTAGTTGTAGGAAGACGCTGAAAAATTAAAAAGTTTGTAATTTTTGAAAATTCAGAGTTAACCGTGAAAAACGGATCTATGCCACCTTTATAATTGTATTTTACTCTATTCTTACAAGAAATTTAAAGAAAAAATTTGCAGCCGTTTTTGAGAAAATTTTGAAAATGACCGGGGGGCTTCATATAAACTACCCCCAAGTTTTAATTTTTTTTTCAAGTTGAAGAAACCTCTGTACATCTGTCTGTAGTTGAAACTTTGAGATTTTGAAAAACATTCTTTAAAATTTGATGGTACTTTACATGAAGCGCCCGGACAGTTCCATTTTTTTAAAAAAACGGCTCCATTTTTTTAAAAAAATTTCTTGTAAGAATAGAGTAAAATACACTTATAAAGGTGGCACAGGTCCGATTTTGACGGGTAACTTGAACTTTGCAACTAACTGAATTTTCGAATATACCGATAGTTTGAATTTTTTCGGCGTCTTCCTAAAATTATAAAATTGATGACAGATTTTTTCTTCAAATGAAATATATTATCCATAAATATTTCTTTCATTAAGGTCATATAGACTTTTTTTGATAATTTTAGTAGTATTCGTGCAATAGAGCGTGAAGGATTTGTAATTTTCAAAAATTACAAAAAACAGATTTTCTCAAAAACGGCTCCAAATTTTTTCTTTACATTTTTGGTAGGGGTAGTATCAAATGCACCCTATCCGATGACGTAAACGTCATATTGCTCTATTCTTTTGTTTGTTTGTTTTCAAAAATTACAAAGATGTAATTTTTTGAATTGTCTCTCACGTCGGTAATAATTCCATTAGTGGCGATTTTTTCACATTCTTAGGTTTACGAGTATATGTGCTTTAAATAATGACAGATAAAGTTTCTCGAAAACTCAACAGCTTTCTGTAAAAATGAGCTCTAAATTCCGAATTTTCAGAAACGCTCAAACGCCATTTTCTCAAAAATAGCTCCAATTTTTTTTCAGATTTCTCCAATGGATCGTACTAATTGCACTGTTTAATATGACATAAAGTTTATTTTAGTGTATTCTTTTGTTTTTTCAAAAATACACAAAATTTATAATGTAATTTTTTGAAATATCTCTTATGCTATTAATATGCACATTTCCATTGATTTGTTTATATTATGACGTTTGTGAGTAGATGTGCTTCTAATGACTTCAAATGTAGTTTTCGAAAACTCAATAGATTCCTGTGAAAAAGAGCTTCAAATTTCGCATTTACAGTAATTCTTAATCGCGATTTTCTTAAAAACGGCTTCAAAATTTTCAATAAAATTTCTATTTTTGACGAGATTTTACTCTTATTTAATATTCTTGAAGTCATATTTCGGTTCTACTATTAAGAAACTGTAAAGTTGAGAAAATGTCAAGGAAATGTACTTTGGGTAAAATTTAAACATCTATTGAAAATGTTAATAACATTATAGATACTTCATTTAAAAACATTAATTACACCCTTAATAATACCGGAGAGCCATATGTTGTTTTTCATTGTTCTATATTTTACCTATAAATAAATGAATCTTTCGAGATGTTCTTTTAGCATGTTGTATCATTATTGTTTCCAATTCGTTGCACTGAAACCCACCCTAGTACAGGGCAAAAAGGTCATCGCTCCGCAACAGTGTTGCCCCACACGTGTGAAGGGCAGCTACGAATGAAGCGGATTCCGGATCTGAGTCAATGCTTGTGCGCTACGCAGTGAAATTATACACAGCTGTACTTGGTCAGTCGCACTGATGGAACTCGAAAAATAATAATTTTGAATTATGACCGTTGTTATAATTTTTATGAAGTCTTTTGGTAATACTTACTTCTTAATTCATAAATTATTAACGTGTGATTTCTTTATTTAAAAACTACAAAAACTTCCAATGTGTATATGTCAAATTTTCATTTTTCGAGATTTGCCAGTGATCGATAGAGTACAGAAGATTTTGAACCGAAAGGGTTCTGCAGAATTGTTTGATTACTGAAAACAATAAAAATGAACATTTCCGCTGGTATATGTATGGGCGTGCGAGACACATTTCTTGGCATATATATTTGAATGAATTTGTAAGGGTCACTATTTTTATTTCACTTTATTAGCGTTTCGAAATTGAGACGTACCTAAAACACTTTACTTTCTAAATAGCACTGGATTTATTAACATGAAGTTATTCAAGGTTAAATTTTTGGAAAACACAATCTGATTTTCCGGACTTCGTGTAAATCAAAAATTATTTTAAGACATTTCTTGCAAAACATAATATACTCCATCATTCGAAGTAACCCTGCGTGACAGAATATCCTCAACTGCGTTTACAATTTCACCACGAATCTAAATCAGCATGGATAACTTCCGTACCTAACCTCACAATGGCTCGGTGCACTGAACTGCACTGATGCGATCGTCGGTGCAGTTTAGGGCGCCCCGAGTGCGCCCTGGTTCCAAGCGATTGTGTGAATGGAAGATGCGCTTCTTTGCACTGGCGCGCCCTAGCGGTCGAACGAAAGAAGCCCTAATGCTTCTTTAAAAAGAAATTCATGAAATGGTGAAATTTCTTTAAAAATGGAATTTCTTTAAACAGAAATTTATGAAGCCGGCGGCGCAAGCAGAATTCGTTTACTACGCTCCGTGAAGTCACGAAGGTTAAGCGAATTCAAGACTCGCGGGTTCGTGGTGGGGTGACCGCCCAGGAACCCCGGGATCTAACGGCGTCGAGCCCCTGGCCGAAGGGATAAAAGGCACTGATTGACTGCGACGTCACGAGACTTGACAAAAATTAAATAAAGCACATTAATGGAGGATTACTTCCGGGTGCAAAGCGCTCAACGCTCCTTAAGGTGCTTGGAGACGCGTTACGTCAAGGTGTAGACGCAGCAAATTAAAAAAAAAGGACTATAGTTGTCAAGGTTCGTAGAAGTTCTTTGATGAAGTCCAAAGCCTCCTAGTCCTTCCACACGACTAGGTGTGACTACAAAATACCTTCAAACGCTCTCGTTCGTGTGAGCCGCGTGTCTTCTATCCTGTGTACTACGGAGGTTGGTGACGACCTCGTAATTGCGGGAAAAAGAAGAGGGAGACATTTTTCGAAAAAAATAAAACAATTATTTCTTTTGGATATTGTTAGCAAGTATTCAAATACAATTAAAAATAAAGATACTAACTAAAAAAAACGAATGCTGGGAAATGTTTCCTACAGCTTTAATACTCACGAAAAAAGCCCAAGGTAGAGCAATTGAAAAGTATTATCCTTAGGTCTGCTGTTCACACATCTTGGACATAAATACAAAAATAACTTTTTCGTAGTCGCGTAGGCAGTAATATAGCAGAGCGTAGGTTAACGAACAACAGTTTAGAGGTTCGATTTTCAGTATGTAATCTAAACGTCCTTAAAAGTCCTTTAACGAATCGGTAAACTTAAAGACCATTCTTGCACCGCTTTCTTCCGTTAAGACAACACT
The DNA here is from genome assembly GCA_964035755.1 of Teleogryllus oceanicus. Taxonomy (NCBI): domain Eukaryota; kingdom Metazoa; phylum Arthropoda; class Insecta; order Orthoptera; family Gryllidae; genus Teleogryllus; species Teleogryllus oceanicus. Next base: position 4,677,631 of record CAXIVR010000001.1, read on the forward strand.
AACAGGACCATTAGCAATTAACGAATAGTGAAATAGGTTCATGCAACACAGGGTTAGTGAGAAGAAAATAAAACTAGTTTACAACACAAAACGGTAAGTAGAGAAATAAAACAAGAAGTGTTACCAAGGAAGAATAAACTGTGGCTGGTTAAATGCAATTATGTAGAACAATTCATTGGTGGAGCACGAAGCTCAGAATCCTGGAAAGTAATGAAATTTATTAAAACGATTGAGAAACACAATATCGCATTATCAACCATCAGGATTAATAGATGGAAAGAGTATTTCTGAAGACTGCTGCAAGAAAACAGAAACTTCCAGTCAAACATGGAGGTGAAATTTGAGCAAAGGGTAGATCTGATAATTGAAAATGTAGAAAAAGTGTTTAAGAACATGAATTTAATAAGTCATCTGGCCCGGGAGATATACGGGCATAACTACTGAAATATGGTCCCCAGAAACTGCATCATTGCTCAAACACATGTTTTCAAGGTGCATAAACGGAGAAGATCCTCCTCAGGAGTGGCAAACCTCTTATCTGACGGCGATCCATAAAATATGATCTAGAGACAATGAAACAAACAACAGAGGAAAATCAGTTATTGGATCTATAGGAAGACTGTATGGCAAAATAATACGAAATAAATTAGAAGAAGAGATAAAAGGAAAAATTCGAGAGGAACAATGTGGTTTTACGCCAAGTAGATCGATAGACAATATATTTACATTAAAACAACTTATAGAAAAGAGAACAAAGAGACGCAAGGAAGTTTATCAGGGATTCATTGATCATCAGAAGACGTATGACAATGTACCGGTTGCTAGAGTATGGAAGGAAATGGACGGACTTATCCCGCCTGAGATATGGCATAATATTCTGGGGAAATACATCTTATAGCTCCCAGAATTTTAGATTACAAAACGAATTGTACGAATAATAACCAAATCCACCCACGCGATTCATGTAATCCTTCTTCATTAATCTAGAATTCTACCATTACCGTGTCTTCTTATTTACGAATCAGTGGTTTTGTAAAATGACTTGCTCAAGGGCGGAATATATTTTCAGAAAATGCCGAAGTCTATTACTATAACACTCGACGTAGAAATCATATTCATCAGGTGACAGTATCAACAGCTCATTACAAAAAATTCACATACAATACATGTACATTATTTTACAACACTTTGCCAGATGACATTAAACGATTAAATTCAATAGAAAAGTTTAAATCCCAAGTGAAATCGTTTCTGCTGCATAACTGTTTCTATACAATTAGACACTATAGTGAGCATCACAAGAAAAGTAACATTAATTTTAACAATGATACATAATGCATTATTTACCATTTGGACTGTATAAATGAGTATAAACAACCTGTAACAACTATTGTACTACAGCTTCCGGGTCAATGACCCCCATCTTGATCAGGTTTTTCGTCCAGTTTCCCTGATCCATTGAGCAAATGCTGAGATGGCCCCTTGTTTTGCTTCTGGACATAAATGTAACTTCATTTTCTGTGCACGTCTTCTAGAATTCAGTGGGAAATACAATTATTCAAATTATCTTTTCTATGTTGTCGCGGCAGGACGTAATAAGAGCCAAAATTTATTGCTTATTTATCCTTGAAAATAGATTTTATTACATGGGAGTTTTTTGTTGTTTTTTTCTCCCTTTCAAAATTGAATCTATTGAATTTAATCGTTTAATGTCATCTGGCAAAGTGTTGTAAAATAATGTACATGTATTGTATGTGAATTTTTTGTAATGAGCTGTTGATACTGCCACCTGATGAATATGATTTCTACGTCGAGTGTTATAGTAATAGACTTTGGCATTTTCTGAAAATATATTCCCGCCCTTGAGCAAGTCATTTTTTACAAAAACCACTGATTCGTAAATAAGAAGACACGGTAATGGTAGAATTCCTAGATTAATGAAGAGAGGATTACATGAATCGCGTGGGTGGGATTTGGTTATTATTCGTACAATTCGTTTTTGTAATCTAAAAGTCTGGGAGCTATAAGATGTATTTCCCCAGAATATTATGCCATATCTCAGGCGGGAATGAACATTCGCGAAGTATACACAACGAGCAGTAAGAAGGCTGACTGAATTTGCAAGAATTCTGAACGCGTAGCATAATGAACTTAATTTTGTGTTCAATTCATTTAAATGGACGTTCCATTTAAGGTTTGACTGAATTGAGAGACCTAAAAATTTTGTTGCCTTAACATCAGTCAATGGTACACTGTTCATTTTCAATGGAGCATAGAATTGTTTATTTGAAATGGAAAACTTCATTACAACCGTTTTCTTTTCGTTTACTATTAATTTGTTATTTCGGAACCAATTTGAAACATCTGATATTGCATTATTTACTGTTTCTTTATTGCAAAGGATGTTCGTATCATCCGCAAAGAGAACCGTTTTTCCGTTTCGAATCGTCGAGGGCATATCGTTTACGTAAAGTAGGAACAGAATAGGACCTAAAATCGATCCTTGAGGAACTCCACATGCAACGGGCAAAGAGTCGGAAAGGTGCGTACGTAATGTTCCATCATTCCAGTAAGGTATTTCAACTCTCTGAGATCGTTGTTTAAGGTACGAACATAACCAATCTAGAGCAATACCACGAATTCCATATGAAGGTAATTTTGAAAGTAAAATGTCATGATCAATGACGTCAAAAGCTTTTGAGAGATCTAAAAATAATCCAATAGGTGCCTCGTTTTGATCCAATGATGAGGCGACATCTTATGTTGATGTCATTTAAACTGCGATCAATGTACGAATATTTGAAGACGGAAAAATGGCACAGATGACGGTAGAAACAATGCCTGGTGAGTATGGAATTTATCATTTGCGAAAAAAGCCTGTATTAACGACGACCCATGTGATATTGGGTGACGAAAAAGCGAGGAACACTGTAAAGGACTTCCTTGCACAATGACTATCTTAGAACTATGAGCAATGGCAAAATATCCCCTTTCGCTGTGCCATTGTGAAATAATACTTCACGCGGAAACAATTCTGGTCAGATTCTTTTCAGACAGATCTTGTACTAAAGAAACGGTTTTCAATTCCTTTAAGATTGGATTTAGCTTCTTCACTCTGCTGGAGAGGTAAATGTATTTTTTGTATTATTCTTAATACAAAAGCAAGAAACGAAAAACCAAAAGAACCTTGATTTTGTAAATATTGCGCATAATGATTGTACAATTATCATCTCAATGATCGTATTACATCTAAAGGAGAATTCCTTCCAATGAATAAACGTTTTTAATTTCAAATTAAAAATGTTAACTTGGTTTTATTTCAATATTGTTGAGGGATCAGAACTAAAATTGCCCCTCGCTTTCCGCCTGATATATTTTCTTTATCCTACTCGTGTACCCGCCATCTTCACTGTGCCCGCAGCGCCAAAAAAGGACTTGTCAAGCTAAAGTGAAATTCAAACTCCAGTTCCTTTTATTGTCGTTTCTAAGTGGTGTCGGTTTTTGCCGAAATTGAGGTAGCCAGTTTCGTCGCTACGCAACTCTATGCCACGCAACATTGACACGCACACATCTATGATGAACGTCCATGACCTGTCGGTCATGAACAGGAGTCGATCTCTCGCAATTTAGAAGTGATCTGAAATGTCTCTTTAATAAAGGAAAAAGATGAGAAACAAGTACTCAATTAAATCAAATATATCACACATTTCTAAGTAAATTTAATTTTTTGTTGAAATTATAAACATGAACAATACTAATCATCCTGTTGGGTTACTTTACATGTTGAGAATCAACATCTTAGTATTTTTACCCCTGCACACAAGTATATTACTATTATCACCCATGGTCTCTTTCCCACCGACATTTGGAAGTTAGGATGGGAACGTTGGGACGAAACACTGGACCAGGCTGGGGATAATTATGTGATGTTAAATAGATATAATGTTAAATAACTATGATAAATATGATGGAATGAGAAGGCTGTGCGAGATCCCTGCCTTGTATGCAATGATGCCTCGACATTAGCCTGAAGTGATCACGGAAACCAGATAAGTCGGCCTAATATTTCGATACCTGCAGCTGCAGGCATTTAAAACTTCACTTACATGAAGTAAATTTCAGGGACCTCATTATAAGCAGAACGATGGACTGTTAGGCCGGCGATGGAATTATTAGAAAACTGTACTTCAATTACAAAACTACTTCAGTTGGTTGATACTCCCCTGGATGGCCCTTTCTGCTGTTTGATACACCCCTGGATAATGGTCCTAACCAAGAACCTAGGAATCGTGGATGTACGCAGAAGCAGAGCTCCGTAGCGCAGACTATGTCATATGGAACGCTAAACGTGCATTACAGTCTATACTGACCGACATGAAACTTCCGGTTTGGCTATTGAGTAGAGTCTCTGTTAACAGGGTGACGGTAGGCACTGGGCATATTGAATATTAGTTATCCTAATTCGCGCCGAAATACTTTGATGATGGATGGATTGATTGATTGATTGCTTTTTTTCGAATTTCCGGGCGCGTCAACTGCTTTGGTCTTTAGTCCCGTTAATGTAGTGTATGTTTTTTCTCGAGAGATGGCGGTGATCTTCCTCCGCTGGATGGCAAGATCCGGTACCGACCTACCATCGGCTAGGGTTTCCCCCTAACCAACACTGTCCCACCAGCGGGGCACCGCCCCAGCCGGGACAAGCTCTAAGCTCCCGACGGTCTCCCGGAGCTCCCGACCCGTCTCCCTATGCGGTAGCGTAGTGCATGTTAGTGTAAGTGTGTGTGTAAGGGGAGAGGATTCGACAAGGAAGGGGAAGAACAGATCGCGCGCGGTCCGTGGCCCGTTTGTTAGGGTACTGCTCCGGCATTCGCCTGGTGTTGATCGGAGAAACCGTGGGAAACTACCAATCAGAGCAGCCGGCCGCTAGAACTCTCCTCTAGACAGCGACTGAATTCGACCTAGCTGAAAAGCTAGTGTCGAAAATCCTGCCGCCGCCACCGCCACCGCCGCCATGACTCGAACCTAGGACCTCCTGGTCAGAGGCGCTGCAGTGACATCAGATGAAGCACTGAGCTACCGCTCCCGGCTTGATGATGGAATGTTCACATCTTCATGTGCTCTACTGAAAGCACGATTGGGTATCGAGTATTGTTCGCCGCGCTTGGTATCTCGACTCGTATAGAACGGAAGGGTTGATAGACCGTAAATAAAATAAAGAAAACAAACTCCGAAAACACCACAATCATAATAGTGCTTAGAGTGTTGTCCCCTTCGTCAGTTTCCCAGTGGTTGCTACCCAGGTAAATGCAATTCCTAATAGGTCTTGTTTCGTCTCGGTGCGAAAAGACTTTCGTGGTGCAGTGTATCTTATAGGACAGAGAACGGTAGCAATGCGAGAGATTGTGTGATTGACAACAACGCATTAGGTGCTCGCCAGGTGTCAGTTCCAAAAAAGATCCCCGAAGTATCGGGTGCTCAGGTGTTTCGTCAGGCCTTAGGGAGAACCCCAATTACTTCATTATCATCATCATCATCATCATCATCATCATCATGAATGTTTGAGTGCCTTACGGCCACTACTTGTTTGCAGACTTGCGACCTTTTCAACGACTGCTGCCGCCTGATTCTACCGTGGCGGCGGGCAGCTCCCAAAGGCAGCGGGCCTTCATTTGCTGAGGCAGAATACTTTACATACTTTATATATGTATTTATTTCCATTTGGACTGTAAAATTCTAAATAACTTGTAACAAGTATTGTACCGCAGCCTCTGGGTCAATGACCCCCCCTCTCGATCAGATTTTTCGTCCAGTTTCCCTGATCCTTTGAGTAAATGCTGAGATGGCCCCTTGGTTTGCTTTTGGACATAAATGTAACTTCATTACCTGTGCACGGTTTCTAGAATTCAATGGGAAATATAGTCGTTCAAATTATCGCTCCATGTTTTCGCGGCAGGAAGCATTATTTCTTGACGAAGGACATGATGCGGGATAAGAGCCCAAAATTATAGATTTACCCTTGAAAATAAATTTTATTGCGTCGGAGCGAATATTTTGTTTCCATATTAAAAATTTCAGAATTTCCTTTCCATATTCAAAATTGAAGTAGTATATGGCTTAGGGTAAGGATCACCAAATTTTAAAAACGTGCACAGAATTCACTTCTCCCTATAGCACTTCACACACAGTTTTTTTACACACAGTTTTTAACTGTTTTTGACGTAAAATAAATAAATAAACGCCGAAGAGATTATTGTAACATTAACGTCATTTTACATAACGGCGTTTATTACGCTATGCGACAACAAATTTTATTAAAAAAATTTGGTTTCTTTCTTTTGAAAATGTTCCAGGTGATTTATGATAAATACCTCCCAAAACTGAAATATAGGTGTCAAATTTAAGGCGCCGTGACATCAGCCAGATGGATTGAGGAATATCAATTTTGGTAAAAATTCTCCTCAGAGTTTAGCCGCTAGTGTGTTGACAGGCAGACATATCTTGCTATCAATCGAATTTTCGGTGTCAAGGACCTCCAAAACATGGATTCTGGCTACACAAGGTCAGACAAAGGAAGTGTCAGTGTCAGAGGAAGAAGTTTAATTTAAGAAGGAACAAGGGTTATACACTTTTTTGTTACCATTGCCCGGCAATAAGAGTTTTTCTGTCGAAAATTCGCCGATTTGTTCGCAGCATTACAATACTTTCTCTAGACTGTGTAAGCAGTAGCGAGAAAGTAAAAATTGGTACAATTTTCTGAATTTATGCCTCGAGCAATTGCAAGAATATAACAGTTGATCAAAAGTCAGTTTTCGGTTTTTTGTTCGTTTTATCGTTTCTTAGTGAGAGTTTGCTTTACTGTGCTACCACACAAATGGAATGCGACGATTTAGAAGACGGTGATGTCATGTGAAGCGACAGCAGCGGTTCCTTCTTCATCGGCAAACTTAAAAAGAACAAGGAACTATCAGCGTGTCGCGCTGCCAACGCTTTTGGCGACAGTGGCGCGCAGGGAGGCACTGGGGCGGGGGGGGGGGGCGCCGGGAAGGGCAAGGTCAAGGCTTCTCTGTCAAGGCCTTCCGAATGTCGCCACCTTTGTGTCTGCCCACCAACGCCCGACATAAAAACACATTTGTTTCGAAATCGTGTCTCCTCTGACGTATATGTATTCTTTTGCATTAAACCTATTTATGCTCAATGGAAAATGTACATTTTAATTGGTTAAAAACTGCCTACTAATTGGTTTCGACGTAGAAAGATGTCCAGAAATTGACAAGTTACAGAGATCGTGAAAGGATATCATAATAACTGAAAGTGTGTATGATGGAATTTAGTCATAATGAGACCTTTACCATGACCAAGGACAAGAAATCATTTCGGGAATGGTAGGGTGGCGATATCAGTTCGAATCGCTCTTATAAAAATAGTTAGGGGTCTTACAACAGCTTATTGAACCCAAAAAACTGCTTCCAACTCGTACAATATTTGACCGGGCTAGGATTCAAATTTAGATACATATATTTCACAAGAAGTTGCCCATGGATTTATCCAGAGTCGCTGGCAAGTTAACTAGCTCACTAGACTTCGATGACACTGCTGGCTCGAGCAACTGGTGCGAGATTTAAAAGTAAGAATTATACAAATTGCTCCGGAGTGGCAGCACGCCACTGTACACCTGGCCCTTGATAGTCTTTTTGAGAAATCAGTTGTCGGTTATTGCCCCAAATTTAGCTACATCAATTATTATGTTTTCCTCTACTAAGGCAAAGGAATGATCAATTAACCTTCCATAATATGTCAGTGAGATTTTAAATTGTGAATCGAGAGTAAAATTAAACATTTTGGCTGGAATGTATCTTGATTCTGTAATCGTGCTTATTTAGGTGCAATAATTGCATTAATTTTCTACGTTGATCTTGGGAGGTTTGACAAAGATTGTCTGTTAAAGGAGCTGTAAGAATTGATCACTTCTACAGATATGTTAATTCGTTTCACGTTATTGCTGTATTACACAAAAAACAGAATTATTCAATAAAATATAACACAAAACTAGGAAATAAGTCGCCTTTATTTATTTATTTATTTATTTATTTATTTATTTTACGTCAAAAAACAGTTAAAAACTGCGTATGACGTACTATGGGGAAAAGTGAATTGTGTGCACATTTTCAAAATTCTGTGATCCCTACACTAAGTCATATACTACTTAAATTTTGAATTTTGAAAGGGAGAAAAAAACAAAAACTCCCATGTAGTAAACTCTATTTTCGAGGATAAATAAGCAATACATTTTGAATTTTGAAAGGGAGAAAAAAAACAACAAAAAAACTCCCATGTAATAAAATCTATTTCCAAGGATAAATAAGCAATAAATTTTGAATTTTGACGTATTTTGCCTTTCAGACGTATTCTTGTTCCTGGCCAAAATTTTATATACAAGGCTGAATTTGAAAATGAAATAAACATGAAATAGTAATAAATGGTAAAGAATGTAAACGTAATTCAAATCTCGTTTGTTGGATAGAACAAATTTGTAAATCATGTTTTCGAATGTAGCCCACCTCGCCTCGCTTGAGCTTGCGCGTGTACAACACTTTCTGGATTTGACGGGAAAATGAGGGTGGAGTTAGCGCAGGGGCGTAGGGCTTCCCAGGAGCTCTAGGATCTGTTTTTTTTTAATTTATTAATTTTTGAAGAATTTACATAGCTCAGTAAAAATATCTATACATATGTATTTACAGACTTATATGCTACCCTTAAATATAATCTTACATACTAACAAGGGGGAGGAAATCCCTTTTCGTGTCCTCAGTCCGTATCTAAATCAGCAAATTTTTTTAGGAATATGTGATATGGATATTTGTTTTTGATTCGTGTTTGGTTTTTTTTGCTAGTTTGAATGGTGATAAGGCTGGGATTTGAGGTAGGTTATGATAAAAGTTGGTGGCCAGATATGCGATGTATTGGGGTCCCAAATTAAATTCGTTGTGAAGTTGATTGTTGGTTATACACCATGGAGCATGAGCAACTTTTCTTAAGAATTTATTTTGCAGGACTTGTAGTTTATGGATGTTAGTTTTAGCAGAATTGATCCAAATTGGGCTGGCGTACAACATTAATGGTCTTAAAATTGTCTTGTAAATTGCTATGGCTGATTTATATTGTATTGGGCTGTTTCTGTAAATGAGTGGTCGTAGTTGTGTCAGTTTTATTTTAGCTTGGGTCACTTTGGCATTTATGTTTTCCCCAAGTTAGCTTGGTATCAAGATATAAGCCTAAATATTTTAGAGGTTTATTAGGGGGTGTACCATTCTATTGATTTGTTATTTAGAGTGAGAGGAAGTGGGGGAGAGTGGATAGTATCTCGTGCTGGCTGGTTTAACATGCCTGCATTCGATTATCTGCTTTGGAGCATTTGAATGACGCATCCGACGCATCAAAAAAGATGTTGAATTTTGCAATTATCGAAAGTCTCAGAAGTTTTGATGGAACTGGGTCTGGGTCGGTATTATTAAGTGAGGCTTATGCTATTCCGAGTAAAACTATTGATGGTACATCATATGTTTTCTCGCATTATTTCTAACTATTGAACTTTCAAATATGTGTTCAATGAAAAAATAACCTGCCCCAGCACCATTGTTTTTAGTTTCCCTTTGAAGTGGTTTTTGAAAAAATAAAAACGTTTTTAATAAACTGCGTTAGTTTCACAAACTATACGAAAACTACGTTGTTTAAAAAAACTATTCTCGAATTCTTTTTAGGAGCTGGTTATTTTAGAACAGATTCTATTTAAGGAAAAATCTCTCTCTTCAATTTTGTAGTTATAAAATGTTAAGTTTTTGAATTTTCCGAAAATACAGAGAGTTTGCCTGAAATGGGACAAGCACTCATTTTTTACCCTTCTTATGCATTAGAATTTTTTTTAAAACTATTGGATCCGATTTTGAGAAAATATGTTTTAATTTTTTATTTAAAATTGCCTGTATTTTGCAAAATTCTTAAATTTTCGAAAAATTATATAGGATCTTTCATGATGGCCTGACTTTTAACAAAGAAGATTAATTAAGAAAATAATATCTATCTTCAATATTACAGTTGTAAATAGGTGCCGGAAACAATTTTTAACTTTTTCACCTTCCGAAAAATTAGTGATTTCAACGAAAATTAGGCCTTAACTATTCTTTTAAACGTCATTTACGCTGTCTGAGGAGAGTTTAATTAAAAAATTTGGAGCAAATTTTGAGAAAATGTTGAAAATATTTTTCAGACTTCACCTAAACTACACCTACAATAAACATTTTCGGGGTTTCATCTCGAGAAGAGTTCATTTAAACACGTGATCGAGGAAGGAATTTGTTCAGGAAAAAATAGTTCAATTTGAAGATATTTTGGACAACATATTTTGGTGTCAAATTCAAATAAAAAAATTGAAATCGATTTTCGACGTGATAAAGTTGGAGTACTGTCTCAAGTTTGTTTGTATATTTTTTTTCTCTAGAACGTCTCTGACAACATTCTGTAATATATTTTTTTCAAATTTTTAAACTACATGGACGATAGTGAAAAAAATGAAAACCAACTTCATCAGTTTAAGGAAAATAATGAAGATACACTATTAGGTTGCTTTGGACTTCCATTGACTTAAAATCAACTTTTGTCTTAAATGCCCTTACTCCCCTGAATGTTTAAAATTAATATCTTTTCTTCTGCTAAAAAGTAGAGACAATTTTAAAAAGTCCAACTCACATAGTTTTAAATTTAAAGAAAAATGCTCGATTTACTAAAATTTATCTCAAATTATATTCTGTAATGTTTTTACCTTTCTTCCCTATTAGGAGATTTTTTGCAATCTGGTATTTTGTAGCACTAAATAAAGGAAATATTCCTCTTGTTAATTTTTAATTTTATAACGTTATTTATTAATTTTGAATATAAACATTAGCCAAATTATTTTAATAATTTTCTGAGTGGTAATAATTACGACATAAGATTTCTCTTTTATTCCCATTAATTTTTCTATGAATTTGAAGACAATTTTACATGCATAAGATTTACATACTATCATTTCTAAAGCAAAACTGTGAAGTGCTTAATTTACCAGACTGGATATCATATTGCACAATTTTATATTTAAATATATTCTTTATTCTTGCAGTTTCCACATTCGGACACATTACCTAATATTTCATAGCGCCCAATAATACACAAATATACAGTAAACAGAATAACTAAATAATAGGAAATAAAATGCATGTAAAAAATGGTATAAATTATCTACACAATTAACAAAAATATTCCAAATATAAATCACATTCTTCTCATAGTTATAATTGCCAAACTGAATGCGATAACATATTTCATTGTACAGATTAAAATTTACATTTTCAACAAAGAACGATAAAAATCAGGAGAAAGTTTCATGTTCTAATTCTCTGTGAATTTATACCATGTTTCTAATAAGGGTTTACAGGCGCTCTTCCATATTGAAATTTTTGTTTGAATTGTTCTTATTAATTTGTTACAGCAACAGATTCATCAATTTTGAAAGACAATTTCGAATACTCAACCTGGAATTTAAAGAGCAAGGTTATGTATTACTGTTAATAGTAACAGTAAGGTTATATATTACATTCATACTTAGCAAATGTCGGCGAATTTAATAACAAATACAAATCGGGAATTCTCTACGAAAATAAAAGTCCCACTATTTTTATGTCTCTCAAAACCTATAACTGTTCGTAAGAAATGTGAATTTATGATAGGTTACTATTACAAGAAATGAATAAGCGTAAAAAGAATCGATAATGGAGTGACAGACAATCGTATTCACATTTTGTAATTTAATGGAGCTAGTTTATTCTGTTGAGTATATTTTCACAGAGACTGCACATTTTGTTTCAAACTTCAATACCCTTTGAAAACTAATTTTTATCATGTGAACGGAGAAATTTACTCTGCAACAATATTCACTAAAAGCGTTATTCCCTGTTAAAAAAGAAATAAAAGTTTTGTATTAAGATCATGCATTCAACAGAGTAGTATGTTACTTACCTGCAATTTAATTTTCTCAAATATGCCTGCCCAAAACAATGTTAAAACCAAAAAAAAATTCAAAATATTCACTGCATCTATATTCAATATAGGCATATTGAATTAGTGCTACAAATATTGTTAATGTCACAGCTAAACAGATACCTTGCAGCATCGTACCGAAATGTCAAATATTTTGTAATGAAATTACAGGATTTCGTCGTACGTAAAGGCACTATCTTAAGAGGTTATGAGAATGTCGATTCTTTATTGTCTTGCTAGGAACATCATCAGATCAATGCCTATACTCGATTCAGGAGGAAGAGTAATTAACTAATGGAGCATAGAATGTACACTTCTCCTTGTAATGTAATCTACCACAATAATATACCAATCATGGAGTTATGAATGAGTGTTCCTACATCCATGTTGCCAGTAAACAGCATTCCTGCTGAATGATAATATTTTCAATAAATTAGTAAACAATTGAGAAAACAGAGAATCGTGCATCCGGTCTTTATTGCGTCGTTAACATTTGAACAGAATATTATTGAAAAACTCCGAGATTAATCGTCAACCCTAATACTTAGGACAAGGCTTTGGCGAGAATATGTAATTAAACAAATAAAAGGTGTTGTTCGGTATCAAATATTTAAGTCGTAAGGAGCTAAGGAATGAAGGACACGTGTAATAAAAATGCAACTTTTTATAAAAGGCTTATACCTCGGTTTTTATAACATGGTGCGTGAGGGCCTGTCTTCACAATAGAATATGGCATGGCTTTTTGAGTCTTTCTCGGTCGTGTCGCCAGATGACGTATGATCGCGACCGTATCAAGCAGTGCTGCAGATCAAAGGTCATCTAGCGGCACGACCGAGAAAGTCGCGAAAAGCTGTGCCATATTCCATCGTGAAGACCTCTCTCACGCGGCATGTTACAAAAACGAAGTATAATTTATTTTTTAAAATTTTGCATGCAATTTACAATCGCTTTTAAAATCCACTGATTTAATTGAACGACCTCTGCCTCTTTCAATATTCTCCCAAATTCTGGATATTTTGAAAATCTGTTTTCATTGTGTGTTGTGCGACATCACTTCGTGTCCAATCGATGTCTATTTTGTCTGTATTGAATCGATAAATAAGAGGATCCAACTCCAAAATATGCGTAAATATTTATTATGTTTGTCCTCGAATAGTGTAATAGCAGTTTTTTTAGGAAAACATGAAAAACAATATGTACATCTTTGTAACGTGAATATCATCTTAGAACAAACAGTTGGCTGCTTGGTTTTTTCCATGGGCTATGAAACATGCTCTGCTCAATTCAGTTATTCTTGGATGTTTCTTGTGCTAAATAAGGAGTTTGTGCACCCTCGATCGTTAAAGCACTATCGATCTTCTGGGCATGCGCAATGCAAGAAAGGCCGAAGTCAAGAGTAGATTCTATCTCCTGATTTCGCTATCGTTCTTTACATTTGCCCACGATTTTTTTGTCATTTTCATGGTACAAGAAGAGCCAATGTTGACTTAGCAAATTAAACATAATCAAAACTCACCGAATCTTTCAGGAACCATTTTACAAACGTATAGCTTTGCCGATGAAACATTTAGGGAGCTAGAAATCGGAAAGAAAGGCCTGAGAAATTAGTCAAGTATCTGATGAACCTCTTCCAATACCATCCACCAAGCTCAACGATCTTAAATATCTTCTACCATTCGCACATCCAACCAACTCAATATACTATGAAGCAGTTCTGTAGAACATTCATGAAGGAATAGAAGCAATGAATGTGGCTTTAATTCAGATGCCGACATTAATAATTTGAGTCATTTATTTCTTTGGTAATGTTATAGTTCTGCTCCTACGTGTCATTTCCGTTGTCTTTATTATTACCAAATAATGCAATTGATATAAAGGTGAGTCACGTAACTTTAGCACCTCCTGCAGTTTTTGAACGGTTGGAGTTATTGCATTGCAATTTTCACGGAAATGCATGAGGGAATGCTGCTAATTGATGCATTTATTCGTTTGGATTTTACTACAAGTATTTTAAGACAACTATATTTTTAGGTAATTTGTGTTTCTCAAATGGAACTACAGATTTTTTTGGTCTATCTTGACGATCAAAAAAGACGAATCCAATGATATACATATTGTCATATATTAGATAGGAAGTTTTTGAGTAATTTTGATTTTCGCGACTAGTGTTTAACCTAATTTTAAATGTAACAGTCCACCAAGCAAAGTCGCGCAGCCCTCTCCCTGGTAGCACGTTCTCGGAGCGTTACGATATCCGTTAAATACGAGACGCAAAAAATCAAAATTAATCAAGAAAATTCTTATAAAACATACCAGTTCAAACGATTTTTCAAAAATTGATATTTACGATCGATTTGCTCGAACTCCCTAGTTTGAAACAATTTCATTTCGGTGTACGTTTCATGAAGCCTCAGCAACAATGTCGATTTTTCACCCCCAAATGGCTCCAATTTGTTTATTAGACTCTTGTCATCCGATTGCGTAGAAAATTAACGCTTAAACGAATGACACGTTATATTTTCTTTCTTTTTTTACTCGTACGTATCAAAGGACGGTGGAAATGGGTGCTGTTCTAATTTTCGGCGAACTCTCTGTATTTTCAAAAACGGCTGCACGGCTTACCTTCAATTCTTTTCCAGAGGTAGGGCTGTGACGTCGCGGGTTGAACAACTCACACACAAGATGGCGTTTGTATATACATAGTTTATTTACATATATACACATAACTGCCCTACCATTTACAACAGGAGCATTTGTTCCCCGTTAGCATCCGCTAACTGCCAAATGTACTGTTAACATGAGCCTGGCGTTCATACCCACAAGCTTGCGGCCTCCCACGCACACTGGCGTCTCGCGATGGTCTCGCAACAAAGTTCGAGGAACAAAAGTGTAGTATCCAAACAAAGGCAAAACTTCATAAAATGGTCTTTTATTCAATATCCAGGTACAATAATGAGAATCCCGTGTGCGATAGCCAAAGTTCCGAATAACCTGTAGAGTGTGCCAATTGTGAAGCCGTTTCACCGTAGTCCAGTAGAAGTCCCATATACAGCCGAGTCATAGAATATCCACCAGAGAGTTCCGTTTCCGTAGCACAGGTCGTCGTTATCACTAACCACTACTCTACACTCCGTACACCACTCGCCAGAACACCGTTGCCAACACCGTCGCTACCACTCTACCCTGGCGTCGGGTCGGGGCCTCTTGACCGCTGCCGGCGTGATGGCCGCACGCGGTCAGCCCCGGCCGGCCCGCAAGGCCTTCCCCTCCGGCCGAGGGCGGTGACGCCCCGCTGACGTAGCTCGGCGGCGGGTCTTTAAACTGCGCGCGGGCGGTCGTGACAAAAAGCTACCCTTTTCAGGGCCGGCCCGCCTTTATAGCCTCGCTGAGGCTGCGTCGCCACCCGCCGGGTGCTACTGCCCGGCGGATGACACTCCGCGCCGGGTGTTGCGACAAATCTGGAACAAGTGTGATGCGTACCCTGTCGAACTGCACCGTGCGCTCGGCCTCCCTCGCTTCCTGCCCGTTGTGGTGCATTCTGCACGAGTCCACTCTGAAGGTGTCCACGACACCCGCTGTGCACCGCGCTGCCACGTGCGTTTCAGTTGCGGACGCTACAGGGCACTACGCTTAAAAATGACACAACGCACATTTTCGTTGAACTCCTAATTTTCGAAAATTAAAAATTAGAAACGACAGAAATTAAGTGATGTAGTAGCACTACTAGTTCATAAGTAGAGCCTGGCAATAAAATCTTTACAGCCGCAAAAACTTGCTGTTTTCCGGCACACAATTAAACCCTTTTTTCTCACGAAGTAAGGGCGAGAAAGTACAAAGCTTGATGTTTCTGCAAGATTAAATTTTTGTATAAAAGATATTATTAAGAAATTAGTGGTGCTACAACAGCACATAGTTTCTTGAATTATTTCTCCATTTGCAATTTTCAAAAATTCAGAGTTCAACGAAAATTATTCCTACGCCAGTCTTTTGAGAATTTAATTTATGAAAAACAGTTGAATCGGTTTTTGAGAAAATGCGTTTTTTAAAATTTGCATTAACTTCAAGCAGAATTGTAAGAAAACTTCTCGTTGTTTGATAAATGTATATGGCCATTTTTAAGATTGATTTTTATAGAATAAGTTTTAAAACAAAAATCTCCATCTTGATGTTTGTAGTTTTCCAATGTTACCTTTTCGATTTCATAAAATACAGCGTTCGCAGAAAATGGGACTAGGGTCACTAATTTTGCCGTTCTTTGTTACATACAAAGAGAAAACTTAAAGAAAAAATTTGGACCAGTTTTTTTAAAAAATAACTGATTAAAAATTGCATAAATTTCACGATTATTTACGCGGAAATTACTTATATTAAAATTTTAAAAATTCTTAAGGAAAAATCTTCGCAGATGTCAAAAATATTTTGAACTTTTGCACTTGTCTAAAAATCTGCGATTTAAATGAAAATGAAATCTGGTATAATCTATTAAGCATCCTTTGCGCTATCTAAGGTCGAAGTTTAATTCCAACATTTTGTGTCATTTTGTAGAAAATTTTGAAAATATAATTGAAGCGTAAAATAACTGCGCTGAGGAATGAATATATTCATTTCAAACTCGCAGGGCCTTGAGTTCCTCGGGAGCCTTGCGTTGACCGCACACAGAGAGTCAAACGTTTTGATTTTTCGTTTTCGCACAAAGTCAATTTTTCGTTTACAGGCACCCACAAATCATGGGTTCTGACTATACAGCATGTCATAGGAAGTAATTTACTATATATAGGATTTGAATTTATCTGAAGGGCGAGAAAGTAAAAATCAATGTACGATAATGTTGATGAAGGACAACATAAAAAACATGCAATTTTCGAATATTTAGAGGCTTTACTGAAAATCGTACATCCATCGTTTTTATATGCGTACTTTTCTCTGTTTACGCAAAGAAATTGAAGAACTTTACAAGCTTTCATAGGTCCAATGTAAGCCGGATTTGCATTGAAACTGTTCAGACTGCTATGCACTTATGAGGAGACTGAGTGGACTGTATGGATTTTGTAGTTGAGCAAACAGTCAGAAGCCATAACATAGCTTCGGTGGGCGGCGTTAAGAACAGTTAGAAAACGATTAGCAAGATTCCCATGTAACCCCGCAAAAGATACCGGGAATTGGGCGTGACATCATGTAGCTTGCGAAGCAGCGTTCACGTGTGCACGAGTAAAATAACAAAAAATATGCGTCTTTGCAAGCGAAATTTTTGCATAACTATTGCTTAGTAGTATGAAGCACGTACTTCGTAAATACAGGTATTTCCAAAATTTCACACAAGATAGAGCACCCGACACTGGTTAGAGTGACGTTACGTTATTGAATTTTCACTTTCATCACGTTATGGATTTTTACTTTCTCGCTACCGTTTACACAGTAGAGAGAAAGTTAAAAAAGATAAAGTTATGTAATGCAGCGGGAAAAGCAGCGAATTTTTAGGAGAAAAACTCTTATTGCGGGTTACTGGTAAGGAAAACTTGGATAAATCCAGTTGCAACATTTAGAAAAAAATTCTCTAACACGTGGTGTACCCAGAATCCATGTTTTGTGGATCCTGGATACCGAAAAATCGATTAACGGCAAAACGTCTGTCAGTTGTGTGTCTGTCTGTGAACAACGCTAGCTGCTAAACCGTTCAGCCGATTTTCTCCCAAATTCACGTTCTCCAATCGATCTGGCTGATGTCGTGGTGCCTCGAATTAAAAACAGAAATTTTAAGTTTGGGAGGTATTTTACATGAACGCCCTGGGAGATTTTCAAAATTTTAAAAAACGTGGCTCCAACCATTTGATTAAACTCTGTTGCTGACGTTTAAGAGAATGGTGCAGGTCTCGTTTGTTGAGAACTCTAATTTTTAAAAAATTGCAAAAGTTCAATTTTTTTTATCTTCCTACAACTGAAATATTAAAGATGGAGATTTTTCCTTCAATGAAATGTGTTCCCTGAAGATAGATTTTGAAATACGGTCAAGTACAATTTTTAAAAATATGATTATTTTTCGCGAAATATAGGCAATTATATTGCGTGAAATATAGGCAATTTTTAATTTTGTTTTGGCAACTTTTTCTCGAAAACGGCACCCGTAATTTTGATTAAATTTTGACCTCATATAGAATTCACTTTTTTTTCGGCGTCTTCCTGCAACTACAATTATGCAGATAAACATTGTTCTTAATGAATGTGGTCTTCAACAACAGATTTTCAAAGAAGCTCATGTTGAATAGCAATAGAGCGTCATAGTCGCCCGCTCCGAATATTCTGGTCTTCATGAACGTAATATGAGATATGATTCCAGGCAGTTGGATGCTACGTTAGTTAGAATTTGTGTATTATTTCATATTTATTTGTTCGTTTTTTACATTCGAGCTTTTGTTATAGATTGCTGTGATGGGCCAGAAACCTCCGGTTTTGTTTGCTCAGAACAACGGCATCAAACTTTATACATTGACTGATGACCTATATGATTTAGCTACATGAAAAGAAGTTACAATTGTCAAATTTCCGTTGATATTTACTTGAAAATATTTTATTTTCGCACCAAATGTTCTACGATTTGTTCTGAGGTTTACAAAAAATGATGACGGATATGAGTTAATTCAGAGAGAAATTGTGATATAAATAGTAATTCATAATCATTACTAAGTACAAGAAAGTGCGCACCATTTGTTTACAATATTCAGTTTGCATGTGGGGCCGAACAAAAACCTAAATTTCGAAAATTTTAAATTTGGATTACTGGAACATGTTTTTCTGAAGTAAGATTTTAAGAGGGTTTAAGTAGGCTTAAAGGTGCAATATTGCAATATTTCTTAACGTTAGAAATAAAACGAGAAAGTATGTCCCATTGTAGCAGCACTAATTATTTTAGAGAAACTTATATTAAAGTGTGTGAAAACTAATATTCTCACTCTCCCCATCCACGAAATGTATTTTGAATCTTGAAGGAGGTGGCCGACTTCATTCTGTACATCGTTTAACTAGCTGTGGCTGCAGACAGTGGAAGTCTCCAGCGCGGTGGCCGCAAATGGCTTGCCAGCGTGTAAACGCGCTTGTTCTGCGAGGCTTCGCGCGGCGAATACAGCGAGACCGTTGCGCCAGGAAGAGTGCAAGAATGGAATAGTGGTTGCGGGGTCGCCAGGTCGCCCTGGCGCCCGGCCAGCGCTCGGCTGGCGGGCGATTGCAAGGGAACCACGTCGCTACACAGTGCGCTAAGGACGGGACCAGGGGTGGGTCCAGCCGATTTAGATTGATTGATTCATTTTTTCGTGTTTCCGGGCGTGTAAACTGCTTTGGTCATTACTCCCGTTAGTGTAGTGCATGTTTTTTTCTCGGGAAATGGCGGTGATCTTCCCCCGCTGGCTGGCAAGATCCTGCGCCGACCTACCGTCGGCTAGTGGGGTTTCCTCCTAACCAGGACTCTCCCACCAGCGGGGCACCGCCCCAGCCGGGACAAGCTCTAAGCTCCCGACCGGTCTCCCGGAATATGTGGTAGTGTAGTGCATGTTAGTGTAAGTTGTGTGTGTGTAAGGGGAGAGGATAGGACAGATCGCGCGCGGTCCGTGGCCCGTTTGGTAGTGTACTGCTCCGGCATTCGCCTGTTGTTGATCGGAGAAACCACGGAAAACTACCGAGCGGAGCAGGCGGTCGCTCCTCTAGACAGCGACTGAATTCGACCTAGCTGAAAAGCTAGTGCCGAAAATCGTGCCGCCATCAGGACTCGAACCTAGGACCTCCTGGTCAGAGGCGCTGCAGTGACATCAGTTGATGCACTGAGCTACCGCTCCCGGTCCAGCCGATTATATGTATATTATAAATAAATTTGGCCAAATTAGAAAGTTACAAACATTTGCCGCCTCTGGGCCCGACGAACAATGAAAAAAAAATAATGAATCGGCAGTAAATGTATTTTGTTAGTTGTTTTTAGGAATCCTAGAGTCATTAATCATTGTTGAGAATGAGCGATACTATAATGGGCGATAATGACGATGCTGAGGCGAATGAAAATGGAGATATGGAATGAGAGGCAGAGGAAACCGGGGAAACCTAAAGAACTTTTGTTTCTGTCTTTTTTTAAAATGTATTTTCTTCCCTTTGGATTTTCATCTTTTGCGAGATTTGGTGGGTACACTGTTACATGCAATGACTTTGTTTGGCCATCTTCGGGCAAATGCGAGTCTCAGTAAACAACGCTTTTCTAGTTTTAAAATATTATTTTCATGTAACATTACTATGGTGAGTTTGAATTTAACGTTTAGTAGTGTAGGGAGTGTGTTGCAAAAGAGGGCACGTGACGTTACATTTTAGGGTGGTTAAAAAAGTTATTTGGGAAACCGAGATCTAATGTCCGAAGGATAATGTGCATTTTGACGGAGATTGAATGTTGTAATGTTGATATATGCCGGGTGGAAAACGTACGAATTTTCAGGACGTTGAATGCGGTGAATTTGGACAGGATTGGTATTTGAAGTTCTCGTTGGAGTTGTGAATTGAAAAGGAACCAGCGGCTTTCAGGGTAAAAAACCTGTTGTAAATGCACCTTCCCCACCAAAAATTCCACATGGCCTAGCCGGGGATCGAACCTGGACCTCCGCGGTGGAATGCATATCCCGGAGCTATTACATCACTAGTGCTCCGGCCGCTGTAGAAACAAGCACAAGTTTTGTAAAATTAAACGTTTTGCGCCAATAATCAACGTAACTACATGATCCGTTTGGAGACGTGTAAAGCACGTTTGCGGCCCTCGAGCAAATAATGATGTTACCGCTGCCGTGCCAATTTAGATATTTAGATATTTATTTAGTGAAAAAATAGTAAAAAAATCCTGTATGTGACGTACGAGGGAGAAAATCATCTGCGCAAACTTCCTTGAGTTTCAGAATCCCTTCCCAACAATTTAACTAATAATAGTTGAAAGATGAAATAATAATAATAATAATAATAATAATAATAATAATAATAATAATAAATTTTGAAAAGCGAGACATTAACATTTCAAAAACTAGATATTTTCGTTTTTTTAAGCTCTACTACCATGACAAGCAAAAGGAAAGCTCAACAAAATGTGCGCATAATGAAGCTACATTTACGTCCAGAAGCAAATGGGGCATTTACGTCCAGGGGCCATCTCAGCATTTGCGCAATGGATCAGGGAAACTGGACAAAACCACAATCGAGATGAGGGTCATCGACCCGGAACCTGAAGTACATTACTTGTTACAGGCATTGTTTTAAAATTACACAATACAAATGTAAACTAATTCATTATACTATATCATTGTTTTGTTTAAGTAAACAATATT
This sequence comes from Teleogryllus oceanicus, assembly GCA_964035755.1. Lineage (NCBI taxonomy): Eukaryota > Metazoa > Arthropoda > Insecta > Orthoptera > Gryllidae > Teleogryllus > Teleogryllus oceanicus. The sequence goes on from CAXIVR010000001.1 coordinate 4,699,038, forward strand.
TATCTTTTAAACGATCAGTATAGTCTCTAATTGTATAGAAACAGATATACAGCAGAAAATATTTTACTTTTAACTTAAATTTGTGTACCATATTTAATGGTTTAATTTCATCTAGCAATGCGTTCTAAAGTAACGTACATGTATTGTATGTGGATTTCTTGTAGTGAACTGTTGACACTGACGTTGATGAACATGATTTCTACGTCATGTGTTTTAACTGTAAATATCAGTATTACATGAAAATGTGTTTCCACCGTTGAGTAAGTCCGTTTTGACAAATACTACAGATTTGTAAAAAAATAGGCAAGGCAGTGGAAACATTCCAAGCTCAATGAAAAGAGGCTTGCAGGGATCACGTGGATGGCATTTTTTTATTATTCGGATAATTTTCTTCTGCAATCTAAATGTATGGGCACTAAACGATGAGTTTCCTCAGAATATTATGCCATATCTCAGGCGGGAATGTACATTTGCAAAATACCCACAACGAGCTGCATGAAGGCTGACAGAATTTGAAAGAATTAGTCCAGGGCAAGGCTGACAGAATTATCCAGTCCAGGGCAATACCTCGAATACCATGAGAAGGTATATTTCAGAGCAAGGTGTTTGGGTAATAACGCAACAGCTTTAAGAAAAGAAAAAATGGCAGTTTTCGTACATTTTGATTTTGTAAAATTAATTCCCAAATCAGTACCTTTTGTAAAAACTGATTTATTTTTCACTTTTTATTCTTGATTTTCACTCTATATTAACACATTTATATATGTGTATATATTAATTTTTATTGATTATTTTATTACATATTATTTTTTTAAATAGACAACTGTTCTGATAATTACATTATTCCAACGTTTCGTTTACATATTATTACATATTATTTTCAGACTAAAAAAATATATTAAAATACAGTACTTATTTTGTTTATAATCTAAAATATTCCTCGGTACGATATTAGGAAACTCACCAGATGTGTCATAATAAGAGGGTTACCAGAATCGTTTTTCCCATTGGAGGACATTTTACGAAAAAGTGGACATTTGAATGAAAATTAGGACATTTAAGATTTTTATTGTCCATGATGTACCGGTTATGCATTTAAATATTCCGAACCATTAATAGTGTTTGAAAATCATAATTGACATTGGGTCATTAAAAATGAAAGCTTCCGACTAAATAACTTCGCCCCCGCTCTCACTTTCGTTATCCACCAAACAACAAGTATAAATAAGTTTTATATCACAATAAGCCTAATCATCTATTATGCAGGCAATTTATTTGAGTAAAAATGTAGATATTGAAGACATGAAGTCCCTTCAATTAATTAAATTACGTTAAAATTTTGACAGTATTATTTTCAATTCAACAGAAAAAAACTCAGGACATTCCATGTATTTTAAGAAAGGCGTGAGGTCAATGTTAAAAAGGAGGACATGTCCTCCAAAAGGAGAACAGATGGGAACCCTGATAATAAGAATCATTAACTATGGTCTCCTATTGTTTGTTGTATGTAGTTAATGCCGCGAGTTTTAGCAACACAGGTAAGAACTCTTGTTTGTCTGACGTGAAACGGATTTCAATTTCAAATGTCCTTTGTAAAGGAAAGGAAAAGCTTGTTAAATGAACTACGGTGAGTGAGAGGGAGGAGTTTGTGAACAATTTGTGGAGTTTGTGGAGAGAACATCATCGTGCAATTTTGTGGATTCTGCTTGCGTAATACAATTCGTTGTTTTTATGTAAAGAGTGTCATCTATCCACCGTGGATACTCGCGGTTTTCACGCGTTACTAGTAAGATTCTGGCCTTCGAGAAATCAATTTCATGTCCTGTTGTAATCCTGTGATTAGTTAGAGAATTTTGCCTTGTTGGCATTTAATACATATTTCGTTGAAGTTCAGAAAATCAGCATTCGCTTGTCAGTCTTCGTCTTGACTGACTTATGTAAGGCGTTGAACATTGTTTCCGTACATTCAGTTTTATATGTGCATTTTTTATATCTCCTCCCATGCATTTTTCTTTTATATTTGTCACCACACTTTTGTTAGTTCTTCTATTGACAAATTTTGTGGCAAATCTAGTTCCCAAATCTTCATTAATGTGTTTTTTTTATCCGCATAACATTTTGTTACTTTATACACCAACAAATATTTCATATTTATTAATTTCTGGTTCACTTACGTCATTTATGTTACTTTGCCTATGCTTTATTATTTTATTTATATAAATATCTGGTATTTATTTACAACTAAGGTATATGATTTTTTTTTAAATTATTCTGATTGGGTTGTGTTGATAATTTTTTTCTACTGCCGTTGCGTAATACTGTCATTAGATGGCAAGTTTTATTTTATTTTTTTTATTATTTGATGCCAAGTTTATTTGATTACAAACCAAGTATTGACCAATCATTGAGAATAATTCTAGTAAATGTTTCATTCGACTGTGTACATTAAAATAGAATTTGATTTTATGTTATGTTTGTCAGTTTTAATTTCTTTTATTATTAGTATTTTTTGTGGAATATTGTTTAAAAGAAATTGGATCGTAATTTTACTTTGATCCTATTTGACTAGCGCAGTACTCTCTGGCAGGCGGACTTCTGCTGCAGCCATGAGGGCAGGGTCAGGGAGCTGTCCGCTAGGTGGCCTTGGCTGAATTCTGCATGCCAACCGCCACGAAACGATTCAATGAAAAGGTTTAACTTATAAAAGTCGTAGAAAAAGTACCGTATGAAACTCGATGTAATGGGTACACTCGTGTGAACATACTCGTTCGTTCCTCGCTCGTGTCGTAATATCACACTCGTGTATTAATACCCATCATTACATCATCGTTTCATAATGTACTATTACTGCACTGCCCATCAAATTTATAGGAAATGTCTTTTTTTACTGTGTGCGGATGTTTAGATAAATAAATTAATGTATTGGCAGCGTACCTTGGCTTTGAAACCATTCAGTTAATAACTGGATATCTTTCCTATGAACTGCTATCTATAAAATTAATTTGTGCATTATTTTGTATTTCCGTCGTGAACTGAAAAATACAGAATGGTTTATAAAACTTAATCCAGATGTAAAATTTATACAAAGCGATAAAGTATGCGCAGTTGTTGCTGTATTGATTAATGATTACATAAAAAGTTGAAGACAATTTCAAAGATGAAACATTGAACAAAGAAAAACAACTGAGTCAACCAAAAAATATCTAAAGTGAATACAGGAAATGTTGAAAAGAGAAATATTGAAAAAAAAATCAGATCAACTCAGAACAGAAAAATCAAATTTTTTACGCGTGCATCCGAGCACAAAATTTAAAAAAATTGGGGCCAATTTTGAGAAAAATTTTGAAAATGTTGAGGCTTTCTGTAAAGTAGGCGTCTCGGTATAATAGTGCAAGTATACGTGTATGTGGAAGTGGTGAGGAGGGGTCAAAGAAGAGGAAGATAACATGGTGGGCGGTACATAACCCGTTTGTTAGTGTACTGCTCCGGCATTCGCCTGATACAACGGAAAACCACCTACCAGAACAGCCATCTTCTTGAATTCTCCTCCAGAGAGTGGTTTAATTCGGCTCAGATGTGTGCTACACTTGGGTTTTTCTAACGTGGCGGCTGAAGGTAATATATCCAAGATGGAATTCGGCACGACTTTTTGAGTCATTCTCTGTCCTGCCACTAGTAGCTTGATCTGCAGTACTGCTTGATGAGGTCGCGATCATGCGACATGTAGTGGCGGGACTAGGAATGACTTAAAAAGTCGTGCCGAATTCCATCTTGGAGATACTACCCTCAGTCGCCGAAAAAAAAAACAAGTATATTTAACTAGTGACGAAAATCTGCCATCGCGACTCGAACCCTGTGGCCACTCGGCCAGTGATGATGGAGAGGCAGTAGCTGTTTTTTCATCTACCGGGATCTAAGGGAGGAAAGTCTGGAAACGATTGATCAGAGCAGCCGCCCACTAGAATTTTCCTTTGGGCAATTGTCGGCTTCCACCCATTTTATTTTAGAGGTAAACACTGAGGTGACAAAAGTCATGGGATAGCAATATGCAACATACAGGTGGCAGTAGTATGAGTTTCATTCACTAGCACAAAATTCATCTATATAAAATTAACACTTTACACAATTACAAAGAATACATGAATGATTTACATACTATTACAAGTCGAAAAATATATGGAAGAAAAAAATCAGTATAAATCATTTTTAATTTTCTTACGAATATTATTTCAATTTCTGTAATCTACATGTACAGACATACAATAATAATCAGATAAAAGTAGTAAAATTAATTTAAAAACTGAAAATAAAATATATATACTTCTGCCCAGCGTGGATTTACCTGCTCTGTCTGCAATTTTAATCAATCTTATCGTTTACAATCTTCTTTGTTTGCCATTCGTTTCCCTAGGGGCGCTAGTGCGACAATTTTGACGTTTGATTTGAATACCAGATAGCGCAGGCCAAAATGCAATATCCACAATCTTATCGAGTAATTCAAAAATCGAAACTGTGTTTGGTGCTAAATTGCTAGATGATTTAATTTTGCCAGGATCGGCCAAGAATCCGGGAATCTGTTTTACATGCCCACGAGCGTCCGCATGCATGCCGTCGATTTTTGACACCCCAAAAATCTCCCGACTTTGACCGGGTTTCAAGTTGAATCCACGAACTTGGGATCAGTAGCAAAGCATGATAAGTACTAAGCCAACAAAGCTAGTTATAGTTTTAGTTATTGAGAATAAATTATAAGATACTCTGACAACATGAGTGTCATTAATTATATCAAAGGTGTCAACTTCTAAATCAACATCTTAATGGAGTTACGGAGTGGTCGTATTAATGTCAAGAAACATCTAGGAGGATCATGTTTCTCGTCCAGTTTCCCTGATCCATTGAGCAAATGCTGAGATGGCCTCTTGTTTTGCTTCTGGACATAAATGTAACTTCATTTTCTGTGCACGTCTTCTAGAATTCAGTGGGAAATACAATTATTCAAATTATCGTTTCCATGTTGTCGCGGCAGGAAGTAATAAGAGCCAAAATTTATTGCTTATTTATCTTTGAAAATAGATTTTATTACATGGGAGTTTTTTTCTCCCTTTCAAAATTCAAAATGTATTGCTTATTTATCCTTGAAAATAGATTTTATTACATGGGAGTTTTTGTAAAATTTATTGCTTTTTAAATTTTTTCATGGGAGTTTTTTTTTTTTCTCCCTTTCAAAAATTCAAAATTTAAGTAGTATATGACTTAGTGTAGGGATCACAGAATTTTGAAAATGTGCACACAATTCACTTTTCCCCATAGCACGTCATACGCAGTTTTTAACTGTTTTTTTTGACGTAAAATAAATAAATACTTAGGACAGAAAATGATCCTGGCTTGTCGGGCGAGTCGCGTCGGTTGTGTTGGCGACGTTTCCACCATCTTGCTGTGGTCCTCCTCAGGGCTTGTCTGACCAGCCCAGCCCAGTCCAGAGGAAGATCACGTCAAGATGGTCGAAAAGCCGGCAACACAGTCTTCGACGCGGTTCACCCGGACAGCCACGGTCCTTTACATGACTCTGGCCGCGGAACCCTGCCACTTCACCTAGGGCAGAAGTTGGGGGAAGAATTGAGCTCTATTGCATTGCAATTTCTAGAGACGAATTGAGGTTAAATGAAATTATTATTGCAATTAAATGTGCATTTTTATATTACTGTATAATTGAAACTTTATAGTAAATCACAATTGTTACGCAGATAGCAAACATATGCCTTAATGACTTTCCATTTTTTCACAAGGTTGATGATTAATCCCAAGAACATGTTTATTACATCATTTAAGGGATGCTAATAATCATTTTAAGATAATACTGTGGCCTGCAGGAGCAAAGATGATGCGGAAGGAACCAAATGGTTTTGCTGCACTGACACAGCTCACGAACAACAAATGGGAAATACTGAAATAACATATTAAATATTTTATCAAAAACTGAACAAAAGTTCTTTACATACTAAGAATATAAACAAGACGCTGTTGTATATCGCAACATATTAATAGTAACAATTTTATAGCTAGCGACATCTTCCTTGCAGACTGGCTGTTGTTTTGTGTACGATGTGTCTTAAGCAGTGACGGAAAGGCTATGAGTCGGGAATAGACGGAAAAACACCATCAACTATTTGCATTTTGGAGTCAAAATTGATAGTTTTTCTCCATTTCCCACCGGGTTCCTGGATAGCTAACGAATCCACAAATACTTCTCACATGGCCGCCGGCTCCACAGTTTTCTTTCCATTTCTCCGCATATTTGAAATTAGTAATATAGATACGGCAGTTTTTCACATCTAAACGATGTTATTTAAGTACGGTCTCATGTCATTACGACTCTATTCCTTGACCTCTTCGGTGAAATTCACTTTTACATCTAAACGACGTCTTTATGATATTACGACTCACGTCATAAAAATGTTATAGTGATGCTATAAATTTTTCCAGGATGCAAGTTATAGCGCAACTTTTTTGAGATGGAACTATTTTATTGTGCATTCAATGCAAAATTACTAGTAATTTGTTGTACACGATGGCAAAAATACACTTCAACCCAAAAACAGACAAATCACTTCGTTCCACGTGCAAGGTACATCAGCATTCAAACCAGCTTTAGACAAAACCATAGCATTCACTCAAGAGAGCTAACTCAAACTTTTTTGCATATAACCTGCCCCAAACCACAAAACTCAACTGCTGACACAATCACAACCAATGTCAACAAACACCGTTTCGCACTGTTTGCTGGTTGAAAGCTATTGGAAAACTAGTTAGTTGAAATCCTAACATATCAGAAGATAGTGAATAGTGACAGACACTTTCATGTCTTTTGACGATCATGTCGGTCGGAAACCGGCCGGGTGGTAATTTTATCCCTCTTTTATAACAAAGTACCCACAGTCGGGTTTATCCCATGGATGGTTCATAGGTGGCATGCTCACAGCCAGGCGATGGAATTTTTCTTCCAGACAGTACTTTAATTTGACGGAGCTTTGTAATGTAACCATACACCCTGGCTTCTATATTCCAGGATGTGTACACACTACAGCTTAACTTTCTGTTATGCCTAAAATATCTTATGCTCATTCCAAACTTGAGCCAATGAACTTGTCTAATCTCTGGTCTTTGGGATCTTGATTGATAGGTTATCAGTCATACTCATACACTGGATTGTGTATAAATTAATATATTTTCACTCTTGCAAAAAAAAAAAAAAAAAAAGAAAAAAACAATTGCCAAATTTCCGGTTCCAATTTCATTTGTCTCCATGAAAAAAAAACTTGTTTTACAATATAGTGAAAGCATGAGAATCCTTCATATGTGATTCTAATTCCTGATCACCATACACTTACTCTAATTACACGTGATATCAAACCCAAAATTGGTTTCACAATATAGTGGAAGCTTGGTAATTATTAACATGTGATTTCAATTAATGATCACCACACTTACTGTAAATACAAGTGATACCAAACCCCTAAAATTGATTTCACAATATAGTGGAAGCTTGATAATGATTAACAAAAGGCTCAGGACTTGCAGCAATAAACTTTCATACCTTTGAGAAGTAAAGACAATTAATTTAATAAACTTTTACGTCCACTGTTTAACATGCAACAACTAAAAACTCTCATTTACAATGAAAACAATTGAGATGAATCTTCTTAACTACTTTGTCCCACATTTCAAGAGAAAGGCAGACTCCCAATTGCTAAAGCTTAATCAGTCAACATAAAATTGTTTGTCTGTGGGGTACTCTTCCTACATTAACTTTACCGGATGTGGTAGCACCAATAATGTCGTCGTACTACACGCCCTCACTCAGAGGCTGTTGTGAATTAATCTCGCTGCCGAACAATCCTTCAGTAACGTAAAGTCAACTGGCTTGATCCGATCTCATTATTTTCAAAAAAAAAAGCAACAACAAAAAACACTGACATAAAGCAAAAATGAACACGTCTACGTTCGGTAACGATGTTAGAACACTGGCAGGCGAAGTCCAGAATGTTGTCGGCCGGTTCCCCGTTCCAAGCAGCGCCTTTCTCTCAGACACCTCCAGACGCACTCGTGGCACCTTCCATAACCCCAAAGAACTCTTTCTCTTCACTCAAGCTTTTCCCCCACAACCCAAGTCAAATGAGTGACTACTTATTTATTCGTCACAGAGCTTACACTGCTTAGCCTATTCAAATGTGCATCTAAGTTATATCGTGACTTTGTACGGTCACAGTAGCTAGTGTCGAAAATCCGCCAGCCGTCTCAAACCCTCCACAGTGACGATGCAGAGGCAACAGCCTAGCTGCCGCTCACTCTTTCCAGCCAATAATAAAACACCACCACCACCACCACCACCACCACCACCACCAACAACAAACAACAACAATAATAATAATAATAATTAATAATAGTAATAATAATAATAATAATAATAAGGGTCTCAAGGGGTATGATGTGATCAATGAAGGCTATAACCTCTCACACCCAACTCCACTCCTACCCTTCACGCCGCGATCGCTGTTCAGTCGAAATGGTTTCAAGGTTGTGGTATCCCTACGGCGAGAACGGAATCGACCCCTACGGAGTCGACCAACTAATGAGAGAAGGAGGTCTTGGTAGGGCTACTAGAAGGTAATTCTGGGATAAGGCCTATCAGGATGGTGCAAGTCAGCCAACTGGACTTGTACCTAGAGAGTCGGTGGAGGAACCAATTTCATGGTCAACAGCGGTTCTCAATGCCTGAGTGGCTACAATTGTCCTGGCAGTAGGAGTAAAATACGCCTATTAAATATGGAGACACGTGCTAGAAAGAAAGCCTCGGAAAAATGCCGCTACCCGCGGAGCGTCGGGGCGCCTCTGGAGCCATCGCTGGGAGTGACAGTATGCGAGCCGATGGTGACCAGGAGTTGAGCAGGTGGGCCCAGGTCGGGCGAGCCCACATCGAATGCCTCCCCTGCTGAAGGTGCTGCGCAAGTGTTACAACCAGCGCCCACCCAAGCAAGGCTGCCAACACAGCGCAGAAAATGGCCAACGGCTGTTTATGAAGACATAATGCGCATCTATCCCGCATTATATCCCGCAGATATATCAACCCCGCAATCGAAACCAGTTGCAATTTCTCCTGTTAGCTGTTAGTGCAGTGCTTTGAGGAGACAATTCCGTCATATTAGATATTTACACGCCAGAGGATATGTGGTGAAAGAGTGAAACATTTTAGTACATATTTTTGTATAATATGTGTACACACACACACACACACACACACACACACACACACACACACACATATACGTATATACATATTTTCCCAATTTTAGTACATAATTATTCGGGCCCTAATAATAATAATAATAATAATAATAATAATAATAATAATAATAATAATAATAACTAAGGTTGAAAATACATTGAAATATAAGACTGGCATACTTCAGTTTCTAGGAAGATGAGGCCCGTTAATTTTAAGGCAGACGCACAACAAAATAATATTTGCTACGTCACGAATGATAATTTTTATTAAATTGTTGTCACTTTTTACATTTTACACTGATCAACGTTTTAAAGGTCTTTGGCCTTCATCATCAGGATATAATAAAGGCACAAACGTGATATAAAAAACCCTCAATAATCCATCTTCATTTTTAATTGATTGATTGATTTTTCCGTGTTTCCGTGCGCGTCAACTGCTTTGGTCATTAGTCCCGTTAGTGTAGTGCATTTTGTTTTTCGGGAGATGGTGATCTTCCCCCCGCTGGATGGCGAGATCGGCGCCAACCTACCGTCGTCTAGTGGGGTTTCCCCCTAACCAGAACTCTCCTACCAGCGGGGCACCGCCTCAGCCGGGACAAGTTCTGATCTCCCAACCGGTCTCCCGGAATATGTGGTAGAGTAGTGCATGCTAGTGTTAGTGTGTGTGTGTGTGTGTGTGTAAGGGGGAGACGATAGGACAAGGAAGACAGATCGCGCGCGGTCCGTGGCCCGTTCAGTAGGGTACTGCTCCGGCATTCGCCTAGTGTTGATCGGAGAAACCACGGAAAACTACCGATCAGAGCAGCCGGCCGCTAGAATTGTCCTCCAGACAGCGACAGAACTCGACCTAGCTGAGAAGCTAGTGTTGAAAATCCTTCCGCCGTGCGGAGTGGGAACCTAGGACCTCCCGGTCAGAGGCGCTGCAGTGGCATCAGGTGATGCACTGAGCTACCGCTCCCGGTTTCAATTTGAATCAATCGTCTTCATCAATTCGTCAATTTCAAATCTGAATATCATGGCTGTTTTCGCCCCGCCTGGCCGTCCGCTGCGCCCCTCGCGTTGGCTTCCTCGAGGGGGCGTGACCCGCTGGCCAGCTGCATGTCCGTCCGCGTGGCGCAGCTGGCCGAGGCCCGTGGACCTTGCTCGGCGCGCGCCGCCCCCACCCACGCTCCCGCCAAAGTCCGCGCCCTTCACACTCCACAATTCCGGCTGCGCACAGAAGGACGGATTATGATGAGCGATGGTCCATTTTAGCAATTGCGAAAATCCCAGAATTTGCTTTTGCTGAAATTTCCCGGAAAATCCCGAAAATTGCCCCGAAACACGAAAAAATGAATCAATCAATCAATTACCAAACACTGAAAAAAACTTGTATGTTTGACAATCTGTGCAGTATACAAGATGAGTCACATAGCTTTAGCATCTCCAGTAATTTTTGAACTGTTGAAGTCATTGCAAAGCCGTTTTCAGCAAAGTGAAAGAGGGAATGGGGCTAATTGATACGTGAATTCATTTATCACTTCTATTTTACGAGATACTTGAGGTAAGTTATATTTTTCAAAGTTTTTTCAGTCTATCATAACGAGCGTAAAAGGACGAATTCAATGATATACCTATTGTTACATGTTATCAGAATTTGAGTAATTTTGATTTTTTTTGCGACTCGTGTTTAACGGATATTGTGAATGTAACGGTCCGCCACACAAGGTCACCAAGCACTCCACCAGCAAACGCGCGCTTGGGAAGGAAAATGATCTTAATATTTGAAGAAATGAAACGTATTCCAAATATTCACACCGGGAGCGGTAGCTCAGTGCATCGACTGATGTCTGCTGCGCAGCGCCTCTGACCGGGAGGTCCTAGGTTCGAGTCGGCCGACGGCGGCACGATTTTTCGACACTAGCGTTTCAGCTAGGTCGAATTCAGTCGCTGTCTGGAGGAGAACCCTAGCGGCCGGCTGCTCTGATCGGTAGTTTCCCGTGGTTTCTCCGATCAACACCAGGCGAATACCGGAGCAGTACCCTACCAAACGGGCCACGGACCGCGCGCGATTCGTCCCTCCTCTTCCTTGTCCTATCCTCTCCCCTTATACACACACTTACACTAACATGCACTACACTACCACATATTCCGAGAGACCGGTCGGGAGCTTAGAGCCTGTCCCGGTTGGGGAGGTGCCCCGCTTGTGGGAGAGTCCTGGTTAGGGGGAACCCCACTAGCCGACGGTAGGTCGGCGCCGGATCTCGCCATGCAGCGGGGGAAGATCACCGCTGTCTCCCGAGAAAAACATGCGCTACACTAACGGGACTAATGACCCAACCAGTTGACACCCACACTAAAATGCACTACACTACCACATATTCCGAGAGACCGGTCGGGAGCTTAGAGCTTGTCCGGGCTGGGGCGGTGCCCTGCTGGTGGGAGAGTCCTGGTTAGGGGGAACCCCACTAGCCGACCGTAGGTCGGTGCCGAATCTCGCCATCCAGCGGGGGACGATCACCGCCATCCCCCGAGAAAAATCATGCCCTACACTAACGGGACTAATGACCAAAGCAGTTGACGCACCCGGAAACACGAAAAAATCAATTCAGTCAATCGAAGTGATGCCTCGAATATTCCCATTCCAGAGAGTTTGTTGTCCCATACTGGCATCGTATTAATCTCTTATTACATATACTTACACGTACATGCACTACAGCACCATACATGGGAGCTTAGAACTTGTCACGGCTGGGGCGATGGCTCACTGGTGGGAAATACCTGGTTGGAGAAAAAACCCGACGTCTATGTCTGCGCCACATCTCATCATCCAGCAGGGAAAGTCCCCGCTACCTCCAGATGAAAAACATGCACTGCATTTACGACACTTAGCGGTTGATCCGCTCGGAATCACTAATCAATCAATGGAGTAAATAAAAATATTAAACTTCGAACAAAAGTGAATTGTATCTATCTTGTAGATAATATTTTTTTCTAAAATGTTTGCTATTATCTTTATGAAAGTGCGATGTATTAAAAGACAATTATTTCCAAAAACGCAACCTCTTTGACTTTTGATCTTTGGTATTCGGAAACGCACCAGTATGTTTTAAGGATTTTGTATTGCGAGCCACAGTACCGTCCGGTACAAGCCGTAAGGCCAGCACCCGACCTGAGACGTCTTGGAGGGGTGGCGAACACAATTCACCAGCTGTTCGACTAGCTCAGTATAGACGTCCCAGTGTGGACACAATAAATAAAAAAATAGGGGGGGCAGGGTCGTGAAGATCGTTTATGGATTGGATGCAAAAATTACAAATAACTCGGGTGAGAATCACTTTTCACTAAATTCAGAATATATTCTAAAAATATTTGCTGCTATGACAAATACATACAATGGCACACAGAAAAAAATCAAATACAGAATACTCTTGACTAAAAAAAAACACACACTAATAACACAATACACAATTTCCTACTTTCATCTACAACCCAACTGTTTAACAAACACACTTTCAGAAATTCGAAAGAATCGTTAAAATATTACTTTACAAAAATGTGAAAGAAACACACATCGAAAATCAAAATTAATACTTTTTACTTAACATTACTTTTACAACAAAAAGGAAACTCTTTCTCTCTCTAAAATCCAGAGAATGACTATTATTATAATTATACTCTTACACAAACTCTTAATCACTATATTACAATATTAGATCTTGAAATCCTTTTTGAAAGAAAAGATTGATTCTGTTCTCACGTATTAGAAGTACGGAAACAAATGTACTTTTACTTTTCTTATCTTTTAAGCATGGTAAATCTGTTACCCTCCTTTTTCTTTCTACGTGACGGATACAGAATAAGCTTTCTGATTAAACTGAATCACTCCTATCCCTACAAAATAGTTTATTTGGAACGACCTTACTGTGTTCTCGGCCGCGTAGAGCAGTCCGCTATGCTTCCTTCTACCCCTTTTCACCGAGCGCTTCGGCCTTGAAGCGTCGTGGCCTCGGGTTGAGTTGCTCCCCAGAAATCTTCTTCTTCTTCTCGTTCAAGTTTTATATTCTTGAATACTCTCATATGAATTTTACTTTATTTTCAATTACGGTTAATGACCAACTGGATATTCAGAGTGAAAATGAATCCAGAGATCACCCCTTTTTTATACGAACACCAACTTCAAGAGAGTATTTAAATATAAGAAAAGCATGTGAGAGAAAAAAAAACTGGAAAGAGAAATGAATGCAAGCTATTAATTACTGCCATCTATTCAAAATTTCTCTCCCTAATTCTTCCATTATAAATTCATAACATTTCTTATTATCTTTCTTCTAAGATTATGTTTAAATCAATTTATAACAGAATAATTACCTCTTCGGGTCTTCTAGAAGAGTTTTCCTCAAAAAAGTTGCAAATCTGAAGTCCGCTGCAATGTCACTTCCTGGCGTACCGTTTTCCATACGTCCGCCCAGTTCAGCTGCTACCTTCAGAAAGAACTTTTTCTTTCATCCGACCTCCGGTCTCGCCCTTGGTATATGGTGGCGATCTCTCTTGTTCTAAATTCTAATTATCATTCCAAATATTCATCCGCGTTGGCGCGCGTTCAAAATATTCTTTTCCCTCGCTTCCTTAGGGCGGTATGTGACACGTTTTCGGAATCTAAGAAAACGGGCGGTCACAGTATATCTTGATTTTTTATGTCGAAACACCGGCGTGAACAAAAATGCGTGTTATTAGTGAGAATTCATCCAAGGCAGGTCTTTTTTGTCTAATTTCGCGAGACAATATCTCTCGTCTTCTATGGAAAGTATCGTGTTACAGTTATTATTTATAGGAGTTGTTGGGATAAATTCAAAAGTTACGAAATTTGCTTCCCCGTAGTTGAGATTGGCGAGAAAATACGCCATACCATTTAATTATGGTCGTATGACTTCATGTGTGAACAACCGTGTCAACAGTTTCACTTTAAAATACTCTCGACCCGGTGCTGCTCCTTTACTGGTTGATTGTGTGGGTGGAATCCAGAATGGTTAGCGGCTGAGTTTGTCTCAGAACCAGAATTAATTCTATTTCTGCAACGCCTCTTACCGGGAGGTCCTAAGGTTCGAGTCATGACGATTGCCGATTTTCCACACTAGCTAGCTAGCTATGTCGAATTCAGCTGCTGCCGGGAAGAAAATTCTACCTGCCGACTGCTCTGATCTTCCGAGGTTTCTCAGATCAATTTCAAGCGAATGCCGGTGCAATACTGTAACAACCTAACCATAGACCGTGCGGGATGTTTCCTTTTTCTGCTTGTTCCTCTCCTCTCCTTTAACTCTCTCACTATCTCGCTGTCTCTCTCTCTCTCACACACACATACATGCATTACACTACCATGCATGTCGGGTGACGTGTCTGGACCTTAGAGCTATTTCCGGATGAGGCCGTGCTCCTGGACGAGATACTCCAAGGAGAAACCCCGCAAGCCGACGTGTACTTCGGCGCCGGATTTCACCATCCACTCACCAAAAACGATTGTCATTGTTATTATTATACTTATTATTACCACAGCTATACTGGGAATTCCTTTTATCACGACCATCACTCAGCCGTAACGTGGAAGATTTTCCTAGAAAGTACGCGCCCACTTCATATTAGATATTGCCAGCCTACAGAGTGCGGGAAGGTATTCTGAAATAAAACAAAAAGAGTTCACTTAACAACGATACAATCTCTAAGTGCAGGCCAAAAGTGAAACCATCTAGACACTGAAAAAAAAAAATGAAAACAAAATTTCGGCCACGGCACAGAAACTATACAACACTCAAGTCAAAAAGTATCGTCAGAATCTTTAATTGCAATGTAACCAACGCCAATGATACCGAAATATGAACGGGGAGCGAGCACATCAAAAATATATTCCAGATAGAGAAGAAACAGTGGAGTAATTGTGCAAAACAATGAAACAATGGGACAAAACAATGAACCATACCAAGGAGTCATGGATTGAAATGGCTAAAGCGACACAATGTCAGTGTACGCTGTGACGAATCGTAAACAATAGTAGTTAACTTCAGGTTATGCGGTGGGTAATCTATAAGAGAACTCACTCTCTCCGCTGATATTCATAGCAGCATTGATGACCCTCAAAGCACACTTGCGGGAGTCTTAACTCCGGTATCAAAAGTCTTGGATTGTCCCATTCCCTCTACAAGATGTACGAAAGTCTAAAACGCAGCTGAAGTCGCTGATGATGAGACAACGAGTGTTTATGGCGCAACCGCAATTGAATTCGGGGTAGTCATGTCAGTCATCTCAGCATCTACCAAGATATTAAACGCTGAATGCTTAATTTACCCTGCATCCTGCAGATACAACAATCTTGATCCCTGTTTTTTATATAATCAACTGTCGTCCGACTGAGCTGTCATTTCACCAGGTGCATAATTTCACCTCCCCCTGAAACGACGGTTAAGCTTATACTATCCTCGGCTCTACTTCTACCGGAACAAGCAATAGGAGAGCTAAACGACCTTAAGAGTGCGCATAGGGAAGCTACATTCTGAAGAAAAGCAAGCATTTGCTCAATGGGTCAAGGAAACTAGGCAAAATTCTAGTTGAGATGGGAGCCATTGACCCAGAAGCTGAAGTACATTTCTTCATACAGACATATCAGGGCTTTTTAAAATTATTCAATAGAAATTTTAAATTAATGCATTTACACTGAGGTGACAAAAGACATAGGATATCGTGTCGGACCTATTTATGCCATGGGAAGGACAACAACTCGACGTGGCATGTATTTAATTTGTTGAAAGTACAGTTATTGCAATGCACAGTTATTGAACCATGCTGCTTCTATAGCCGTCCATAATTGGGAGTGTTGCTGGTGTAAGTATTTTTGCACAAACTGACCTCACGATCACGTCCTACAAATTATCGATAGGGTTCATGTCGGGTGATCTAGTTGGCCAAATCATTTACTCGCATTGCCCGGAATGTTCGTCAAACCAACCGCGAACAATGGCTCGGTGACACGACGCATTGTAATCCATAAAAAATCCATCGATATTTGGAAACATCAAGTCTATCATTGGCTGGAATAGTCTCCAGGTAGATGCACATAACCATTTCCAATGGCCGGTGCAGGGGCATGGTTGGACAAGGGGACCCAGTCCATTCCGTGTAAACCAGTTCACACCATTACTGAGACACCACCAGCTTACACAATGCCTTTTGGACAACTTGGGTACATGACTTCTTTGGGTGTGCGCCATATTCAAACCCTACCATCAGCCCTTACCAACTGCACTCATCTGGACCAAGCCACGGGTTCCAGTTGTCTAGGGTCCAATCGATATGGTCACGAGCCCCGGAGAGGCACTGCGGGTAATGACGTGGTGTTATCAAAGCACTCGAGTCAATCTTCTGCTGCCATAATCCATAAAGCCAAATTTCGCCGCAGTGTCCTAATGGATACGTTCGTCGTAATCTTGACACTGTGAATCTCGGATTATTGAATTCCCTAACGATTTACGAAATAGAATATGCCATACATCTAACTCCATTTACCATTCCCAGTCCAAAATCTCTGAATTCTCCTCGTACGTCCATAATCACGACAGAACCTTTTCATATGAATAATTTGAGTACAAATGAAAGCTCTGCTGATGCACAGTTCTTTTATACTTTTTGTACGCGGTACTGTCATCTGTATATATGGATATAGTCTAACCGCCCATGTGTCGGTTACATTGATTTTTGAGAAGCACCCGAGAACGTCAAGACAGGACAAGCTGCAATTATAGTGTTACCGAATTGTAAGCGGTAGCAGTAAATGGTATCCCTTGCGAGAATTTATTAAAGTTTCTGAACGTACTCGCGTAGAATGGAGCGACAACCAATCAAAAATCACCCTTGAAATTATCAGCACTAGCGCGAAGCACCGCTACGAAAAGCTCTCTCTTTTGCTGCCGACCGCCGATCTGGACACACCGGAATTGTTCGTGCTGGACGGAGAGGAGAATTCGCCGTATTTCGACGATAAGAAGCTTGAAAAAGGTATTTCGTCTCATCATGTTAAAATAACGATACCACGTATGAGAGAATTGAGAATTTTAAATAATGAATATTCTGATAAATTCACGTGAACGCATTACTCAGAAATATACTATTTTTCTAGCAACGAGGAAATAATATATTTCAATGTTCAAGAACGTGTACTGAAATAGAAAGCATGTGCTACAGGAAATCTTTCTTTCTATTTCCAGCTTTTTTTGTTTTGTCTTTCAACTTGGCTTACCACGTAAGAAATTCATTACGAGGAGATATTGCAGTCAGATTGTATAAAATTCGAAGGGCTGTGGTACCGATTCACCAGAGCACGTGTTCGCCGAAGCAAAGGGGTTGCCACGACCTTGAAAGGATCTGGTTCGCCGTCGCCGCTCTAAGCTGTGGAAATATTTCTTCGAGATGTTTTGTGAGTCAGAAAATTCACTAGAAATTCTAATAACAAAGAACTGTTTAAAGAAGCGAGAATTATACTACAGAGATATATTTTTAAGTGTTTTATTTCTAATAAATTCATTAAAATCATTTAAACGTAATCTTATATAATATTGCAGTCGTAAAAGGAAGCCAGATAGCTAATTCCTGTAAAGAATTGTAAAAACCTATTTATTTCATTTTTCTATTATCGATAATATTTGTTCTTTTAGTGTGTGTTTTCAATTTATTGTTTAATCGTTTTCAAATTGTTCAAAATTAATAATTAGTAAAAGAGTTATTGATTGTACGTTCATTGCATAACTAATTATGCAACATTGCATAAATAATTATGTATTACGTGGTTAGGCGGAAGAGTGGGCCTGATGGCCCGAGTCTGCCAATAAATAAAGCCATTATATTTTTTTTATTATTATTTTTTCAATATTATTTTTGCTGGCTAAATTGTATAAAGTAATATTAAAGGATATTTTGGTATGTGATTCTGTCTCAGTATTTTGTGTTTTCATGTATTATTGTCTTGTGTACAGGTATTTTATTGTTTTTTTGTGAAGTGAAGGGTAATATAATTTTATGTAAAGTGTATATGCAAGTGTTAAAACGCAACTGCAGTTGTTAGGTAATCACGTAATTGCTAAAAGTAGAGCAAGTGATAGAAGTTTTCACCACAATGTGTAAATGCTAGATTAGAATTGTATTCAAGTATTTAACAGAATATATCTAGAACTCGGTTCATAGTTAATAAATTAACTGCTTATGTTTCTTTTATCACAAAAGCAGGTTAAAAGACAAATCCACTTTTGTAGGCCAGTTAGGACATTTAAAACCATTCCTAATTTTTGGTGTGATATTGTCATAACAAGTCACAGGTCAAGTAATACTACTAGGTTACTTGACTAACCCGCTGTAGGCTTTTTAGAGAATAGTGAAAAGGTAGAGCGGTCACAATAGCTATGCCGTGACTTTTGTCGCCTCAGTGAACATCATTGTTAAAAAATATTATTTTCCTCTTTGATTGTTATTATAGGAACAGTAATCACTATCTACCTAATGTTCGGTTTGGTTTCTTACATTTATCGCTACATTTTCTTTCATAACACTATCAGCCAATTTGAACACTTGTCAGAGCAACGCGGCGTTCTGTACATATTTACTCTCGTTCCTTGATCTTGAATAAAGAGATAATATATTGGCATCCCCTTGAATTTACTACAGGTGCGGCTTGATAGTAGCTCTCCACTGTACGAGGCCGGCTTGCAAGGGCGTCGCCGAGGACAGGCGATAGCAGCAGTCAGTTTAGGCAGGCAGTGTGCGTGAAGTCAGGACGTGGCCAGTTGCGAGAGGCGGCACTGTTGATTGAGGGAGGTCGACGGATTCATTGATCATTGATATTTCCAGGCACCTCAACAACTCCGGTTGTTTTTTCCGTAAGTGTAGTGAATGACATATAGCGGAAGGCGTCAGAGTCCCACCTCTTTGGAACATGATAACCGGTGTCGACCTACACGGAAGTGTGCGGGGAGTATCCCTGTCGAGATATCTGTGCTCGAGGAGCATCAGCCCAGCGGAGACGGAGGTGGCTCAGGCCATCAACTGATGCCAGTGACTGGGAGGCCCAGGATTGGGAGTCCCGACGGTGGCAGGATTTTCGATAGCTAGGATCGGTCAGCAACCATTCTTTATAAACTTGCTGAGAGATCGATTTAACACCGTAAATTGCGTACGGAGAATACGAATTTTGAACCCTCTCGCTCTTGTATTCGAATTATTTTATTGATTTTTATTAAAAGATAGTAAAATTTATTTGTGAGATATGGCCGAGAACTACAATCTGCGCACGTTTTAATCCTAAATAGTTGCATGATGTATAACACTTCCAACAAAGCGAGGGTAGTCTTTTCGCTCCCGATTTAAAGAAAACTTATGGCATCGGTAATAGGACTACAGATTTGATTTTTAAAATTGCTAACCAAATAATAAGACGTACTCTCGGCTCTACTACTACCACCGAAAAAAAAGAGGTCAACGAAAAGGGTACACAATGAAGATACATTTATTTATAGAAGCAAAACAAGGGGCCAGCATTTGCTGAATAGATCAGGGAAACTAGACGAAAACCCGATCTACCTGAAGTACTTTACCTGCTACAGGCATATGTATTTTTAAAATTATTCAATACAAATGTAAACTAATGTATTATATAACATTGTTAAAATAAAATGATATTTATGTATATGAGTATTACTATAAAAAGTAAACACGAATTATTCATATATTTAGTTGGTTGGTTTACATTTAGTATTAAAATACCAATTTTTATTCCGTAACCCTAGCCACTCCAATTTTACCACATCTCAGAGTAATGAGACATACTATGCATCTTCGCACTGTTACCGTGTCCGTGAATAGTTAGAGGCAAAATATGAAAGCCTAATACACTATTTAACTGCGTATGAATGCATAATCATAGACGGCATTAGAAATATAATCAGTCCTCAATATATACAGAAAAAAAGATTAGTGGCGACATCACCATTATGTGGGACGTGCCCGTAAACACGAAGAGAACACTTCTGACCTATTGTGTTGATAATGAGTGACACAATGGACGAGGAAAAGTATGTCATC